>CM014731.1:11184609-11625163 GCA_004329165.1 Spatholobus suberectus | reverse complement strand
TCATACTGGAATTTTAGCACATTTTTCTGGCCGAAACTTGCCTTGCAAGTATAAGAATCGTTATCCAATTTTTTCTATTTAATTTTAATGTATAATTAGTTAATTTTTATAGTTTATTTTAATAAAATTCTAAAAAATTGATATTATACATTCTTGACCAATGGCGATTAGTCCTAGTGACATGTGTCTAGGTTCTAGAGTATTCCAAAAATTAATTTTTACAAATTATTATTATTATTTTTTGCCATTTTTAATGTATTTTTAGGTCAAAAATTACTAAATAAATCATTTTAATTTAAATGAATCCGAAAATTTTAGAATAAAGTCAAAAAATGTTATTTTTTGTAAAAATATAATTTAAATAATTTTTTTACAATTTTTGAAACACCTAAAAGACACTAATTTGAATTTTTTAGCATTTAGGGGCATTTTGGTAATTTTCTACAATAATTTCAGAAAATTCTCAAAAAATATATATTTTATTATTCTAGTTATTATTTTGAGCTTAAAAATACATTTTTCTAAATTTTTAGGTATTTCAAAAAATTATATCTTATTTTGTAAACTAAGGGGCAAAACAATCTTTTTATGGCCCAGGTTTAGAAAAATTACTAAAAATTTAAACTAAGTGTTATTCAACATTTTGAACTCAATTGTGTCATTAGAATGCTAAGATCCTTATCTGGTCGCTTTTATAAAAATATTGAATAAATAGAAAACAATACAAATAAAAGTTAAGGTGTTACATTTCATTCCACACATTGTTGCTCGCAGTTGTGTTCTTATGCCTATGGATTGAAGGATTCTTGTCTAATGGTTGGGGACAACTAAGCTGTAGATACCATTGATATAAAATTTAAGTAAGGAGGGAATGAAATGGAAAGAAACAAAAAGAAAGATTAGAAGGAGCTAGGAGAACATAATAAAAATGATAAATAGATAGATCAAAGAACTCTTCATTGCACTTCTACTCATAACACCTCGGGTTAGTTACATTGCCTTTACATTGGTTAAGCCGCCCTTATTACTACATTGAGCCTAACTCGACCATGCCGATTAGATCAATGATGATGTCATTTGAGACTTGGTTGATCATAACCTTGGAATGTCCACGCTTGCTCTTGAAGTCGTGGAGATTGAAGTTGACGTCGATGGTGAAGTTGGCTTCGAGATGGAACATGTCAAATGAAATTGCTATCCTCAATGACTGAGAAGTCCAATTCTAATATTGTGAACAAACATTAACAACCAAAAACTATTGATCGAGATCAACCATCGACGAATATGACAAATTCGAACCTTAAACTAGAGGATTGAATTCGCGATTCATTGTGATGCGAAGATGTTAACATATTAAGCTTGGATCAAAGAATTGTTCCACTTGCAAGAATGTTAACTCTAGAGAAAAATAAGAAAAGGTTAAAGAAGTCTTGTTAGCGAAGTGAAATTGCAAAACGAATTCCAAATTCACAATCCAGAGTAGTCTTCCTTTTTCTTTTGACTCTTGAACCATTGGTGAACCTGTCACTTTAAACAAACTTCGAAAAAGCATAATCAAACTAGAGCAATGAATTGATTGTAGAAATACAAAAAATAATGATCAAATCGAATCACTTTGCTTAGTTTCATTTGCTTCTTGATTACGTTTCTTAATTGCTTTCATTCACTCCAGGTTCTTGCTTCTTAATAGGGAAACTGATTTGTGATTGTCGCAGAGGTTGAAAGTGTGGGTGGTGGTAGCAGAGTTGCGACGATTTTGTCGCTAGAAAGTTCCTTGACATCCACCATTAAGAAAAGGGGAAGAAGAGCGTTCTCCCCACATACAACACCAATGTTCTAGAAGGCAAAGACAGCTATAGCGAGGGGCGACACCTGGTTGTCACCTACAAAGACACTCCGATGTCTAGGTCAATGTATGTAAGAAGTGAATAATAAGGCTTAGATATATACCTGAAGGCATGTAATGCCTTATATACCAACAAAGTCGCAGGAAATGTGGTTAGATAGTTATTGTGGGCCCTGGGTCATGTGACTAGGCCTAAGGGGGGGGGGGGGGGTCCAAAACATTGTTATTGTTATTGTTGTTGTTGTTGTTATTATTCTAGTTTGTCTAAAATATAGAACAATCATGCTTTATTTATAGGCAACTTCCCAATGATTATAAAATCCTAACTAACAGTAGTTGACTAACTAACTAACTTTCTTTTCCTATTTATATTTCATAACAAAGTTAGGGTCTTCCAACCAAGACGCAAAGTGAGACTACTTATATGATCATGATGAAAGAGGCTTAGACAAAGGCAAAGGCCTAAATGGTTCGAGTGCAATAAAACATTTAGAAGACAGGTAGATGGGAAATGTTTACCCTAGAGGTCATTGGCCACCACTATATCAGGACATTTAAAAAATATTATTTCTTTTCCAAGTAAAATGAGGACACTTAAAGCCAACATTTGTCAATCCACATTCTTCCATGAAAGTTAAAAATTTGTTTGCCACAACCAAATTGAAACCTACACCACCAATCTTCTCATACTCAAAAAGAATTATAGAGAAATGCTAGCAACACATTCTCTACACACTCTTTCAAACATACTTTCTATTATTGGTTGAAATTTGTTGAAAATTACAAAAATATGAGTTTCACTCCTTATTAATGAACCTCACTCATGAATTTATAATTTTCAATAAATTTTAACCAATAGGAAGAAATGTGTTAGAGAGTGTGTTGCTAGCACTCCTTAAGAATTATATTAAAACCCTCCACCATATACTAGAGACCTTATACTTAGTTCTTAAAGTAGACCAACTTTCACCAAAGATATTCTTAAATGTGTTGTTGAAGGTTAGCATGATCAATAATGAAGAACCAACAAAAATAGGTTTAGTCAATCTATAAATGAACATAGTGTTGATGGGTAGAGATATTGTTTGATATGATTTTATAGATAAGAGATGCATTTGATTTACATCACAATTTTCTATATCTTTTGTGTATATTTTCAATGTATTTAGGCACATTTTCTTAGTAGTATGCATAATTTCATCTTTTGGCTCAAGATACTGCTCAGTTATTTATTTTCCCAATTAAATTTTATTAATCTCATCATTTTGCTTGCTATTTTAATTATTTATTTTAATTTCAATTCATACTTAAATCCCTCCTTTGTTTTTTATCTTTATTGTTCACACTGTTTTCAATAAAGAAGTGCGAATTCGACATTATTTATTATTATACTCAAATTATTTTTAAAAAAAATAAGATTAAAATTTGTTAATTTTGACGTTATGTAATTTACAAGCAATTATATAATCAGTAAGAAATGTACACATGTAACACTGGTATGAAAGATCAATGGCCAACTTGCCTTTGGTTTGATAGAACCTATATTTTACATAGGATTTACTTTTTACTCATCGCAATGAGATTTTTTGGATGTTATTTAACCCAGTATTATTATATAATATCATTAAAATAAGAAACTTGTTTTAAATTACGAAATGAAGATTAATATGTCGTTGGTCTAAGTAAATCTGGGTTTGAATCTCTTAAGTAAAATATTGAGTCTTGTAGATGGAATAAACGTGGTTGAAAGGAGGAGATATCATTAAATGTGGCTAGCCAAATTTTCCAAAAGAAATTAGTAATCAACAAAAAATTAGTAAATACTTCGTACCAATAATATAGTTAAAAAAAATTACGAAGCTAAGTTAAATATTTTAAAGTAAAGGCACAATACGGATTACACATCTAAAACCTAAGGGTCCGTTTGGGGTGGTTTTTGGTTGTGAGTTTTGAAAATTTCAAAAACTACAACCAGTTTCTAGTTTTTAAAAAATTAGTTTTAGTTTTTTTTCTTCTAATTTTTGGTTTCAAAATAAACTCACTTGAAATTTCTTATTGTGTTAAAATTAGTTTAAAAATATGTTTGTGTGGTGATGACATTGGTAGTGGTGACAACAACAATGATGGTGGTGATGGTGGTAATGTCGACAGTGACAGTTGTGGCGATGCCGACGGCAGTGGTTGTGGCAGTACCAGTGGTGATCATGCGGTGTCAGTGGTGATGGTGGTGGCAGAGTCAGTGGTGGTGGTGACATTGCCTGTGGTGGTGGCAGCAGCAGCGCTGGTGGTCGTGATCGTGGTCGTGGTCGTGGCGGTGACAATGGTAGTGGTGATGAAGCTTGTGGTGGTGGAGGCGATGCTGGTGGTCGTGGTAGTTGTGGCAGCAATGATGGGTGGTAGTTGTGGCAATGGTAATGGTGGTGGCGATGCTGGTGGTCGTGGTAGTTGTGGCAACGGTGATGGTGGTGGCGGTGTCGGTGGTGGTGGTGGTAGCGGTGGTGGTGGTGGTGGTAGCGGTGGTGGTGGTGGTGACGATGGTTGCGGAGATGGCGACAGCAGTAGTGGTGGCGGTGACAGTGGTGGTGACAATGATGGTGGTTGTGGTGGTGGCAAGAAAGGCTATTGTCAAATATAATGATGATGTGTATTTTTTTTTAAAAACCAAAAACCAAATTCACAAATCCTTTTTTCTTGGTTTTGAAAATGAATGTAAAAGTATTTTGAAATTGAGTTAAAAACCATTTCAGCTCCATTTTAGCCAAACGCGTTTTGTTTCGAAAATTGCATTTGAAAACCAAAAATCAAAAACTCGCAACCACCCCAAACGGAGCCTAACGTATTAATACAGGGTTTACTATTGATTCATCGCATTGAAGTTTCAAGGATATTATTTAATCAAGAATTACCATATAATAATGAAACATTTGTTTTAAATTGCAAAAAGAAATTAAATTGAAGATTTTAAAATTATGGGCGTGACACGGATTGCACATCTCAAACCTAACTTATTTTGCATTAAACGCACGTTTGTTTGTAACGTATATTCTTCTTAAATTTTAACAAATAGTGAAACTGTGAAATATGTTAAAGAATTTAATTACAATAAATTGACAACATAAATATTTTCTACATTACTATTTAACTACAAATAAATTGTCATATATAATAAGATTAATAATTTTTATAATAATTATTTTAAAATTACATTTAAAATAAGGGGGGTGTTAAGAACACATTCTTTAATACACTCTTCTTAATACACATACTTTATTATTGATTAAAATTTATTAAAATTACAAAATCATGAAAAAAAGTCATTAAGTAAGATATGAGATTTACAAATTTTATAATTTTCAAGAAATTTAAACCAATAAAAGAGAGTGTGTTCAAAAGAGTATATTAGAGAGAGCATGTTGTTAATATTTTTCTTTAAATAATTTTTAATTAATTAATAATATAAAAATACTTTATTAATAATATTGGATTATGTAATTTATTTTATGTTTTACAGATTTAAGGTGGTATACTTATGCTAATTATATATATAAAAAATTGAAATAAACTGCAAATCCATTCTATTGTCTAATATTGCAGCACGAGAAGTGAAAAAGGCATAAATGAGTGGCAAAGAAAGTAAAAAGAGTGGTGACAATATATGAAGTGCACTATAGTAGATGATATTGATTAAAATCCGCTGTTTGAGCAGCCCACTGGAATACTTGGCATGGCCCCTGGTTTTCAGTTTTACTTTTCAAACCACTCACTCTCACTCTCTCTCTCTCTCAATTTCACTTTCAATTCTCATTCATTCCTCTGCCTCTTTATATTAAACATGCAATGCCAATATCATTTTTTCATTCCTGTGTGTGCTTCCCCCCTCTCGCTTCCCCTTCACGCCAATGCCCGTTTTCACTCCTCTTCGCTCTCCCTTTTACCCTTCTACCTGTGTTAAACCCTCTTAGAATCTCACCCCTCCAACCCCTTTTCACTATCCCCTCCTATACACCTTCCCCTGTTTTCCCCTGTTCTGATTCTTCTGCCGTACGTTTTTCCTGCATTTTTTCACACTTTTCTTCCATACCCATTTCCCATAATTCCATTCTGTCCTCGAACGTATCAATAGTCCTGAGATCAGACCCAGTGGTCCCCAAAAGTTCTCTTTTTTTCTTCTGGGGTGTGTGCGTTCTGCATTCCAGTGGGGTTCAAATGGGGATTGGGAGGAACTTGTCTGATAAAAAAGGGAGGGAGCTGCGTGAATTGCGTGAAGAGACGAACACCAACAACAAATCCAGGAAGAGCCGGAGACAGCGTCAGAGGAAGATGTCGCCGGGTCAGAAACTGTTTCAGACGTGTAATCAAGTGTTTGCTTCTACTGGCCCTGGGGTTGTCCCTTCCCCTCAACACATTGAAATGCTTCGCTCTGTTTTAGGTACGTGGGGTGCTCCCATTACACACGTGCATATTGTCCATTTTAGTTTTTTTTTTGTTATTGTGTACGTGTTTATTTTTTTTATTATTTGGATTTCATTTGGGTAATTCGCATGATAATGTTTTGCGTAGGGTTGCATTAAACATTGGCATAAGTTAATGAATTAAAATTTCAATTCTAATTAAAGAATAACATAAAAGCAAGGTTTTAACATAAAGGATTTTACAGTGATCGCGTTTGCATCATGACTACAATTGCGCATCATGACTGCAATTGCGGCCGCTTCAAACACATTTGTCCGCAATTTTCCTTAACATCAATGATCGTGGCGAAATTACAACGCTGCCGTAATTCAAAATATTGCATAAAAGCACCTAAAAAACTACATTTAACCTTTTTTTTTTTCTCAACTGGGTAGCCTTCTGATTTGAAAAATTGGATCAGAAAACGAAGCTTTTCGGTGATTTTTAAATCTTTGGAGAGTCGGTTCTAGTGAGCTACATGTGAATTTGATTGAATTTTCCATTTTATTTTCATGTTGGATGATCGATCACTTTGTCATCGCATAGGATCGGACTTTGTATTGTGCGGATGACCGAGTCAGATACCGAATTTGTTTTTATCTCCCATTTCAATTATTGAATGGTAAATGCTGATGAGTTGCTTAATGCACTTATTTTAATAAAAAATAAAATATTTTTTTTATGTTATAAAAATATAAAATATTTAATACTACGTATTTATTTTTATTAATTAAGAGCATTTAATATATATATTAAATATTTCTTAACCTTAGGATGCAAGTTAGTAAGACCCAAGACCCTTATTTAATTACATTTTTTTTTGGTTTAATCTAACCGTTTGTATCAACTCCGGATGTTATCCGTTACCATGCATATGTTGTTAAGATTCTTTTTGGGTGGTGGGGGTGTGCTCTTTTGTATTTGTGTCCGTCCCCTAGGTTGCGATATGCCTGTGTTATATGCATTCGTGTATTGATGCAAGTCCCCATTATCTTGTGCTTGATGTTCCCGAAGAGAGAGATGTTATTTACATTCCAACCATTTTTCGCCTACTATATGATGTCAAGTCCACTTTCTAATATGAAGGAGAACATATTCATGAACATAGCATTCTCGATTTTTAATCATTGTCAATCAAGTGCTGTCTAATTATAAGTGAAACACACGTGTTTCTCTCTCCTATCCTCGTGCCTCATTGTCATTGGTCAGCTTAATTTGGATGTATTATGCCCCCAAAAATTAGAGGTCTTTTCGTGATAATGGGCCGTAAGTAGCTGATTTACGTAAAGGTTTCAAGTCCCTGTTATTAGTCACTAGCCAGGAAACGATCAATCATTCTTGATACTATTACGTTGAAAGTTCTGATAAATCAATTTGGGGTTCTGTTAACGAGCACACTAAAGGTAATAATTAAGAAATTAATAAATAATTTATTTATAATATTAAATGGTGTATTTTTTTATAAACTTTTTTTCATTTAATATATTGATTAATATCTTTAGCATAGTATGGGTTAATCATGGTGATCCTTAAAAACAAAAGGATAAATTCGATTCGTGTTGCCAAGGACCAAAAACACGTTATTTAATGCGAGTTAAGACCATAGCTGTCAAAAATGACGCGGTACAAACTGGATACAGCTACTTTCAGCTTAATTTTTGAGCAAATACCTAAATTAGTTTTTGAAAATAAAAATATTAAGGACATTTTGATAAAAAAATAAAATTATTTGGTCTTTTACTATTATAAGCATCAGCATTAGCATTTTAGTCATTTTTTTTTCCCTTTTTTGATTGATAGTCATTTTCTTTCAATGTATAGAAAAACTAAATTGTCTTACATTAATTTTGGAAGGCGTTTGATATTTTTTTCTGAAGAACTTTTGATAATTTTGTTTTATTCAAGATCAAATTAAGTTGAGTGATTTTTTTTTTAAACTAAATTAAGCATCTCGTTTTTTTATTCGAAAATTATTTTTCTGTTTATAAAAAACAAAAAACAAAACAAAAGTTGTATATTAAAAGTATTTCTAAAAATTGTTTTAAATAATAATATTTCTTCTTCAATTTTTTAAATAAAAATATTTTAAAATTATTTTGTTTTCCGCTTTTAGTTTTTTATTGTTCATATTTGTTTTTGTACTGTCTCATTTTCATTTCTCATAATTAGTTTTTAAAGTGATTTTTAAAAACTAAAAGATAAAAACACAGTCAAACACACTTTTAAGTAACCCAATTAGGATTGGTCTAGTAATGAGGGGTTACAAAACCAGGATCCAATTTTATTGCTCTCATTTGTACCGCAAAAAACACACTTTTAAGTCTTTACTTTTTACTCAAATAGTTAGTTACTTGGACCACTTTGTTACCTGTGCTGTAATGCCGAGAATGAATTTATCGATAATTAATTCCACTTTTTATTTCTTTTCTTTAATTTATATGCTATGATAGGCATATTTAACTATGGCTTGTCTTTGTGCAGGTGCAATAAAACAAGAAGACGTTGGCTTGAAGCCTGAAATGCCATATTTCACTAGTAACAATCCTCGAAGAACCCCAAAAATTACATACCTCCACATTTATAACTGTGATCAATTCTCGGTAATTAAGCTATTACTTATAAATTGCTTTCTCTCAGTGCTTTTTTAGTGTTGTTTTATAGGTGCATAAACGTAAATTTGTTCTTATTTTATTACTATTATTATTATTTGCGTATTGCAGATGGGAATATTTTGCTTGCCACCTTCTGGAGTTATTCCTCTTCACAATCACCCTGGAATGACGGTTTTTAGTAAGCTTCTTTTTGGGACCATGCACATCCAATCTTATGATTGGGTCGTTGACTTGCCTCCTCACATGCCTACCATTGTCAAACCATCAGAAAGTGAGTATTTTCTCGTTTTATGTCTTTTTAATGTTGTACTATTCACGATGTCTTTTTATGTGTTTTCGTACAATGAGGCCCTTATTATAGGTGATAAAAGGAAGAATAAAATATTGTCATGCTTGTAGGTTTCCCGTTTTTCGGTTTCATATTGGCAATCGACTACAAAGACAGATTAAAATAATAACAAAGTACATAAAATAGAAAATGTAGTTGTTTTCTTTCCTTGTCTCCCGCTATTTTGTTTTTTCCTTTGTTAAATGGTTTAATTAGTCACTTAGTGGTAACTGTTTTTCCTAGAGCAGCTTTGAGCTCTCCAATTTACGTGCATGTGGAAGCTTTATATTTAGAGGGATGCTAGAAACACACTCTTTAACCCACTTTTTTTAGTACACTATCTATCATTGATTAAAATTTATTAAAAACTATAAAGTTATGAGCAGTCTTACTCAAAAAAAGTGAAACTCACAAAATTTTGTAATTTTTAATAAATTTCGACCAATAATGGAGTGTGTTTAAAAGAATATGTTACTATCCTTTTTCATTTAAGAAAACCTTGTTGTGACGAGGAAATGTGGAATATAATGCCATTGTCAAAGCAAGTATGAATAAACCTATGATTTTTTTGTGTAGAGTAGCAATACAATTGAGCGAGTCTCTTGAGAATTCCCAAATATTAGACAACTTTCGTTAGTTAAAAATCCCTCTGATCACGTAGCGGTGTTTGATTTGCAATTGAACCACGTTCAATGTGAATGCTATTAGAGAGATGGATTCACGTTGAAAGTGCATTGGAAAGTGAGAATGAAGGTTTAAACATGTAAACACACACACACACACACGTAGAAGATACATATAACAGGCGGTTTCATTTAAGTCATTAAACAATGGTGATATTTTCCTGGGTTATGATCAATTTCTCTAACCACTCGTCTTGTTTTAGTGAAGATGCATGATATGATCAATGACCAATATGTGTATTTGTTGTATCTAATTTCAAGTTGCTTGGTTATATATGTAAATAAATGTATAAGAATAATTTGCATATTTTGACTATGCCAGCCCAGACTCCGGATATGCGGTTGGCTAAAGTTAAGGTTGATGCTGATTTCAGTGCTCCTTGTGACCCCTCCATCCTTTATCCTGCTGAGGGGGGCAACATGCATTGCTTCACGGCAGTGACAGCTTGTGCAGTTTTAGATGTGCTTGGTCCTCCATACTCTGATCCTGATGGCAGGCACTGCACATACTACCATAATTTCCCGTTCTCCAACTCTTCAGGTACCTCTATATCTTTAGACAAATACTAAATAGTGTCCTTTATGATTATCCTTTGTCGAACCTTTTAGGTATCTTTCTTAATATCTTTAGAGAAATACTATGTCCTTAACAACACTCATCTTTTCTGACAACTCGGAATAAAAATAGGGTTGTTATACGATGGTCCACTGAGTCTTGGAACACGTATGATCCACTTGTTTAATTAGTGACCGAATTATTTTAATATCTATTTAATAATTTTAAAATTTTATGTCATCACGTCTAACTATCACCAAATACCAATGATGGATCTCCCGTTATAGCTCCACAATCCACATAAAGATAAGCTTTGCCCGTAATTATAGCTCTCCACATGTTGCATCATTTGAGTTATCCTAATTTTTGAAGGAAATGCGTACATTGGTTCAGTATTAATAGCCGTTAGATGCGTTGATGTGAATTTTTAAAAATATCAAGTAATTCATTGGCCAATAAAATTAGTGGATCGTCAGTAGTCTAAAATTTGTGTGTACAAGGTGGTTTCCAAAACTATAAAATATAGGAAAAAAATTGGTAGATACCAATCTTTAGTTAACACCTCGAGAGGAAGAGAAAGACGTGTATATATAATAAGTCATATAACATGATAGGAAGAGATATAGAAAAATAATAAGTTTTAATGGAGTGTATGATATTTCACTCTATAATATATATCACCCTTTAATGGCATAAATGTACTTGAATCTTTTGGAAATTTCAGTAGATGGAATATCCATACCAGAGGAGGAAAGAAAAGCATATGAATGGCTTCAGGAGAAGGAGAAACCTAAGAATTATCAAGTAGTTGGAAAGATGTACAGCGGCCCAAAGATTGTGGAGAGCTAATGTTGTCTTGTCACCCAACATGTTCCTGTGATCTGTTGCTGCGGTCAAAAGTTCCTGTAGACAATTTGTCTATCATTCTATCCCATTTGATGCCACCCTTTTGTCCTCTAGTGAAACTTGGTCTATCTTCGTGCCTTTTTAGTATTTTATTTTCTTTGTGGAACACGAGGCACTTAATTGGTGCTGTTTTCAGCCTACAGTTATTATGTACATACCAAAAACAGGAAAGGACAAAGGTGATTCTTACACCGGCAAATACTATCAAAATGAAGGTGCATACTGAATAGCAATGAGCTGGTTTTGTAGAAGAGGTGCTTGGTTTGTAGCGGGATTTATTTAATTTAAAGCCAAAAAAGAAGTTGCATTTAGTGAATTGGATTGTGTGTATAGCATTGTTTTTAATCTGAACTAGTTATTGAGCTGTGGTTAAATAACTATTGTAACTATTGCATTGGTAACAATATATTTTGAAATATATTATTAAATAATAAAACAAAATAATTATTTATAATTAAATAATAATGATCCAGTAAAAATATGAGGCGATTCAAATAAATCAACTTTTGAATTCGTTTTTCTAAGTTATTATTCTTTTCTAGATTTTTTTTTTGACCTTTTAGATTCACTTTTGGATGACAACAAACGAACCAGGGTAAGAATGTCTTCTCTGAGTTTTGTTCAATGTTGGTGTTTGGAGCAGTTCATTTTCTTGTACTTAGTGTGTGTTTGTTTACACGTTTAAACTTCCATTCTTACTTTTAAATGCATTTTCAATGTGAATCTATCTCTCTAATAGCATTCGTGTTGAGCGTGGTTCAACTGCAAATTAAACACACCTTTATTCATAAACGTTTAGGTTTTCATGTCTTGGGACTTTCAGCCCCATTCTATTACCATTGAACCTTTGACCAAACAAGATCCCTTCTATGATCATTGAACCTTTTTTTCACATTTTTTTAGTGAGCTTGTCATTAGTTTTATTACTACTGTTATTAATACTATTGATGTTACTGTTGCTTAAAAATTTCGGAAATTGCATTGGAGAAAATTCAAGCACTCTATAACTTGGTAGAATATTAGGTAAAAGGACATTTTAGAACGCCAGACACCATGAGGATTCAAGAATACTTTAGACCCTTTCAGATAACTCTTAGGTTCTCAAGAACATCTAGAAAGCTCGATTCAAAGTATCTAAGATATCTTGAAAAAGATGGGATTCTAAAACTTTATCCCACCATACATGTGGAAACATTTCCACCGTCCATTGTGGAATTTGAGATGTTCTCTAGTATAAATTAAACATTTCTTAGCAAGGTCGATGACATTCTCTAGGAAAAGATTAAGGATGCTTGTATTAATCGGTTTAATAAAATTTAACTATAATAAAATTTAACTGGTTTTATAATAACAGGTTGATTAAAGTTAGCTATAAAACCTAAATATTTTGTTTTTTAAGTTATAATTTAGTTATTAGTTTTTTTGGAATGGTTGAATAATCAATGTATCTATTTCATAACTAGTTAGTATAACTGCTGTATGAAACACACGCCTCCTCAAATAAATGTTGAAATTGATTAAGAAAACAAGCCACCAAAAAAAACAGAAGGGAAAAACAAAACAAAACAAAACTACAATTCTACTTTGTGCATAAATAAAAAATAAAAAATTAATTACATATAAGCAGAACGAAATAAGAACAGTCTGCAACTTGATATCAGTTTCAAAAAACAGCAATAAAATATAGTATGTACAGAATCAAACACTCACTGATTCAAGGTACAAAATAGACTAGACAATCGAATCTCTCTCTGGCAAAATAAGATGCCTAAATAAATTTATATCATTTCGTATTTAAGCTTGACATGACAGGCTCTGATCATGCGCTCTCAAAATGGAATCAAATCATGTTTAGTAAATTTACCTTTCCTTCCATTTCCAGGTTTTCTTTTCTAGAATACCAAATCAAATAATCAAATAATAAATATGATAGTGAAGAATAACTAGTCCGCAAGAAAGTTCCAATCGTATGTTTGGCAGAGCAAAAGTTAAAAGAAAATGTAACACATAATATGACATAACATTGTGGAAAGCTTCAAGCATGAACATGAAAACCAGATCTTTTTTATTTTCAAACTCGGTTCACTAAGACAAAAATGTGAATATACAGTGCCGTTTATACTGCGCTTACGAATATTGGTGCGCTAAAAAAAAATGCGGAGCAAATATACGACGCTTGTTTAGACAGGCGCACTCTATTGATGAACATAAACGACGCTTTTTTAAATAAGTGCCGTATATGTGTTGATTTAAAAAAAAATAAAAAATGCAAAGCAAATATATGGCGCTTGTTTAAACAGGCGCACTTTATTGATGAACATATACGGCGTTTCTTTAAATAAGCGCCGTATATCCTTTGCAAATTATTTTTATATACAGTGCTGTTTATACAGTGCTTCCAAATATAAGCGCACTGTATAGAACAAGCAACAAATATACGACGCTTTTTCAAATAAGCGCACTCTATGTAACATTATATACAACGCTTATTTGAAAAAGCACCGTATATAGCAATTTTTTTTTAAAAAAATAATTAAATATTTGACTTATTTTTCTCCCCATTTGCACTCTATATAGGCTTGTTCACTACTCCAGTGACTTTAGAACTCGTGCACGTTCATTTTTTCCTTACATCTTCATCGTTGCTTGCTCCCCTGCACGTTTGTTCGCTGCTGCTACTATGGTCGGCGTTGTGCGTTGTTGTTGCTGCTGTGACCGGCGTCTTGTGCACCCTTCTCGTCGTTACTGCGCACTGTGGTCGTCTTCGTTCTTGTGCTTTGTTGTCCTCACTGTTCATGCGCAATTCTTGTGCTCTGTTGTCCTCACTGTTCACGTGCTCTTCTGTCCTCATTGGTACTATTCTCATGCTCCTCATCTCGTCACAGTTCTCGTGCTCAGTTCTCATCACTATTACTGTTGTTGTGCATTAGGGTTTCTACTTTTGCTTATATAGTGCCCAAAGCAACCTAACAGTAATGATTATGGGTATTATGTTTGCCAATATATGAAGGAAATCATCACCCACTGTGAAGGGGGGACAATCTCAGAAGACGTATGTGATATTGGTCTTATATCTCATTCCTTTTAAATATATTCTCACTTGGTTTTAATTTCATTTTTTATTTTTGTAGTACATCCTTAGTTGCAGCAGGAAGCAATATTTTGATAATCAAATCATTGAAGTTAGGGAAGATTGGTGTTAGTATGTCATCCAGAAATGCTTATAGGTGAGCCTTTGATTCATGACGTCTAATACACATAGTTAATGAAACTATTTTAATGCTTTTAGAATGCATGTGTGTAGAGACTCTCTTGGTCTCTTTGAATTTGGAAGTGTACGAAAGCCATATTTGTACATATTGTGTTGTTTTTGCTATGGAAACCCCTTATTGGATCAAATCAGTGACTACACCCCTTATTTTTGTGAATTGAAACTGATTCATGATCTAAAATTACTCCTATTTTATGCCCTAAATGATGAACAATGGAAGCCCAAATTTGTTTGTGCATTAGGGTATTGTCATTGTTTGAATTTGGCAATTCAAGAACCATGACTTTGTCAATTTCGTGGTGACTGTTTCAGACTTGAAATCATGCACAAATTCATGAAATTAACTTGCTTTTGGCTGTAATTTAATGTTACAAAAATTGCCAAGTCATTACCCTACTTGTATGGAGTCAAACCATGTATAAGTATGTGAATTTGAGTACATTTTTCTGCATAATTCTGCAGTGCTGACCAGCAGCATTTGAGGACTGTAAAATCATGTTTTTATTGAGTCAAAAGTTGTTTAATTGATGCATTATGGTTTGTATATGATCCCTAAAAAATTTGGTAAGCTTTGGACACCATTTGAGTGAGTTATGCCACTTGAACTTACCATATGAATACTAATTTTGGGTTGCAGTACAGCCCCTCTGTTTTTGCATAATAAACACTATTTTTATGCTTAAATCATGTTCAATAAGTTAACAATGGATGCCCAAACATTAAAGACCATATAGGAAAGGGTTTGGAAGGATTTGGATGTAGATAGTCACAAAAGAGTATGTTTAGTATCATTATAAGCTTGTTGTCTTGTTTCTATTACTATGACAGCAAAATCACTTTCAAAGTATTATTTTTGTGCAGTTGAGTGTTAAACTTACTGGTTACTTTTTGCCTTGCAATGTAGGAATATGTAGCAATAGCTGGATGGCATCATTTTTTTGTCTAGCATTGCAGGAGTACGTATGCAACAAATAGCTCTAAAGTAGTTAATTAAACTTATTAGTTGTGGTAATTGTAAATAGTTCAAGTAGCCAATGTCATGTTTAGATTATATGCTATGTTTAGATTGTAAATAGTTCAACTTGGTAGCCTTTTGTAGAGTAGCTAAACTTAGTAGTTAATTTAACTGTAAATATTTCAAGTAGCTGGTGTTGTGTTTAGATTGTAAATATAGTTCAAGTATATATATTTTGTATTTGTTATATAATAGAATCACATTTGGCAAGATCATTTAATGCATTTTGGTGGATTCATGTATAGTTCTTGGACTGTTTTTGTTTGTATAGGTTTTGGAAAAAATGAGAATGAATGAAACAGATTAAAAGAAAAGGGGACATAGATGGCGCTTTTTTGAAAAAGCGCCATCTATCCTGACAAATAGATGGCGCTTCCTATAAAAAGCGCCATCTATTTGTTTGGAATAAATG
This sequence comes from Spatholobus suberectus, assembly GCA_004329165.1. NCBI lineage: Eukaryota > Viridiplantae > Streptophyta > Magnoliopsida > Fabales > Fabaceae > Spatholobus > Spatholobus suberectus. The sequence goes on along the minus strand of CM014731.1, from coordinate 11,609,082 downwards.
ACACTTTTTCAAAAAAGCGCCATCTATCTTAAGAATTATATAGTGCGTTTTCCTGAATAAGCGTCGTCTATTTGCAAGCACATATACGTTTTTTGAAAAGCGCCATTTATAAATATACGTCTAAATAGATGACACTTCAAAAGCACTATCTATACGCAAAAAAAGCGCCGTATATTAGCATTTTTGGTACAATGGTTATATTATCGGTTTTGGCTATAACCGGTTATATAAACAGTTTTGGCTATAATTGGTTATATAACCAATTTTTTAAAAACCAAAACCAGTTTTACTAAACCAAAAACCAATTATGAAAAATAAAAGATGATTTGGTTATTGAATCCAATTGTCATATATGGTTATTATATGATTTTGGTTAGGTTATATGAATAACGTGTGGAAATAATGGTACATAAGTGCTAATTATTTCTTTGTTACCGTTAGCATGCTAGTTACTTTATTACCGTTAGCATATTAATTACTTTAATTAGTCATTTATTCATACCCATCAGTTTTGTTTGTGTTAAAAGCTATTTAAATTTTTTTCAACGGTCTGATTTCTTATGCATTATATAAAAGAGTAGCAACAAGAGTCTTGATACCAAGAAAGTAATTCTCTACTTCTCAATCTTCTCTCTTTCTTTCTTCCGCTTTGTGTTCTTCTAGGTATTGTTCGTCAGGCTCTAATGTGTTTTGGCATCAAATGCATAGGTTCAAGCATGTTGTTGTGTAAACCTTGGGGAGCAAACTAAATTTTGGATTGCATCGGAAGTTTACTAGAATTTGCTTTCAAGGCAGTGGCTATTGCCACGATACAATATTCCTTTTCCTCTTTTTTACTTTTTTAAACATTATTTCTAACATAACCTAACCATGAGCACCCCTAGAAAAGAGTGTATAGCGTAAAATAATGGATCGACCATTTAACATGCTTCATTTGAAGTTACTACACTAAATTTAGTTTTAATAATAATTATTTAATGACAATAAACTAACTGCCACTTTTTCATTGTCTTATAAAAAATATTTATGGCTGATAAATAATTGCCACTAAAGCATTATCTTATAAAAAATATTTATGACTAATAAATAATTGCCACTAAAAATCCTACTTATAAGGGCAATTATTAAAAATGATTGTTGAAGGAAAACTATATTCCCTATAATTCCAATGCTTAACCGTCTAATATTTTTATTTTCAAACCAAGTCTGCATCTTTTTTTTTTATTTTTTATAAAGATATCTAATCTCAGTCTCACCTCTCACTTCTCATTTCAGTGTCACTCTTTCTCTTTCACAACTCTAATTTGTCATCTCACTCCCACTCTTTATAAATTTTGAAGGAATCTCTCTCAATCACTCTCTCTCTCAGCAATGTCTCTAGTGACTAATCTCTCTCTCTCTCTCTCTCTCTTTCTTTCTAACAACAATCTCCAACGTCAAAATCTCTGACATTGACTCCGTTGGAATCCTTTTTTTGATAATTTACTCTTATGTCATGCAATTTTTTACTTCAATGCGAATCTTAGGGTTCATTTTGTGTGATTTAGTTTTTTGCATCTAACAAATCAAACAAAATGAATGTTTTGGATGTGAATGTTCACTAACATTTTGGATTTCTAGATTGGTATTTTATGAATGAGTTTAATTTTCGGCAACATTTTGGTTTGCTAGATTTATATTTTGGTTCTACCGTGTTCAGCAATGGGGAAATTGAGGATATGAAGGAAGCAAGCATGGGAAAAATTCATTTTGGTATAATTTGTGTTCTATATAAATTGAGCTAAAGTATGATTTGCAAAAGAGTTTGGCATGGGATAGTGCTTTTCCACAAGTGCTGGTATAATTCATTTTCCAGTGGAATGTATTCAAATGCATTTCATTTAATTTTAGTATTCATGACCACATTCATTCTCAGGAGTTAGGAATTCTAGAAGTGGAGGAGTTGTTCAATACTCCAAATTCATGGCACTACTATGAGAATGGTTGTGACATATTGGGACCTGAGCAGGATCAGCTTTTGTTTGTCAACTATCTGAAACCTGAAATTAAAATTGTAATTAATGAATTCAATTTAAGCAAGGTTTAGCTTGGGATATAGTGCCTTTTTCACAAGTGAAGATGTGTTTAATTTGGTTTACAAACCTTCTACTAGTTATTACTAATCAAGTAGGGATGGAGCCAGGTTTAGATGGGCCAAGTAGGAAAAGTAAAGTTCATTAAAAAACTATATAACTATCAAATTTCACACAAACATTCATAATTATATATTCTGAAATATTAATTACATCAATAATTTATCAAAACATCTCTTTTGCATGTCAAAAAATTATCTATGATTGAAATTACAAAGAACCTTTTAACAATTTTCTTTTCAAAATAAATATTTATCTAAAAAAAAATCAATATAATAAACTTTATTTTAACACATTGAAAATGATTTTAACTAAAGAAAAAAAGAAAATTGTTTTAACTAAATTCCAGTTTGTTTTTTCCAAGGTTTACACATCAATCTGTTTAGACGTGTGCACTTGAGGTTAGAAGCACATTAGAGCCTCACAAACAATGCCCATAAGACAAAAATGAGAGGAAAAAAACAAAAAGAAGATACAAATAATTGTGATGAAAAAAAAATATATTTATTGGTGTGTCTTAAAATTCAAGTTTTAGCCTAGCCTTTTACACCTACATAAAACAGGACCTTCTTGTCCAGGAATAGTGTAGCTCTTCCCTCCACTTATTGTTTATTCTATGTAAATCAGATAATATAATTTGATATGTGTGTATGTTTATATTTACATAGGATTGGAACTTATTGGGAAACTTAGGGCCCATTTAGGGGTTTTTAATTGTGAGTTTCGAAAATTTCAAAAAATGCAACTAGTTTTTAGTTTTTAAAAATTAGTTTTAGTTTTTTCTTAAATTTTTGGTTTCAAAATAAACTCATTTTGAATTTTTCTTAGTATCTCTTAATATATTATATTAAAACTAAAATAATATTATTTAATTATTAACTTGCTCTTTTCTATCCAATGTGAGATTTTGTTCACTTATAATTTTCATTACAACATTATATGTTATAAGTTGTTTGACAATTTCTTCTATTACAAGTTTATGATATATCAAGAAACAATGGATGAAAGTGAATGCAATTGAATTGAAATAATTATGTCAATAAATCCATATTTGGGGATGTGGAGATGGAGAGAAACAATGAAAGTTCATTTTTGAGTGATCCTCCTGATAGTGAAATAAACATTGGCGTTAGTTTGGGCAGTGGTTACAATCTTTATTCATTAAGCTTGGCAATTGAGCTTCAATTGGAATATTCTCCAATAAGGCCTCAACCAAGGTTTTAAATTGTGGTTGCGATTTTATTGTGTTCTTTGATATTGTAGGAAATTGCAGTTCATGCGGCAACAATTGCAGTCATAAACACTCTAAATATCATGACATTGTAGCCAAAATCGATGTCGCAGACTGCTTTTTCACACCTTGGCTCAACAGCCCCTATTTCAATAGCTCCTTGTTTGATAAGCATTTCCTACAATAAATAAGAAAATGCCACCATATATCCTAACAAAGCTAGGCATAACATATATGGATCGAAATTATTTATCCTTGCTTTTGTCTTTTTTATTCCTCCAATTAAAAGATGACAAGTCATTCAAAAATAACATTCTCTCTTGGTTTTTATTTTATTTTATATTTTTTTACTAAGGTGTTACTTTTTAATCTGAGATATAATGAATGATGGACCAAATGAAGAAATGGTGATTATATATATATATAGTGAAGGATCACGTTTAAGTGTATATAGACTGAAATTTTATTTTAACCTAAATAATATTACATGTTAAAATAAAGTGATGTTGGTTTCAAATTGTATGAAAGATTATTAATTAATTTAGCTATTTTTAACTTTTAATTTAACAGTTAAATTAATAAAATTTAATAATTATAAAATGTTATTAAATAATGTAATGACAAGATGTATTTCTAGAGTAAACTTTAGTTCTATTTATATTGTGGATCTTATCAAATTTTTTAGGTGTGGGTAACAAATCGGATCCGAATCCTCTTTATCTCAAAGTTTCCTCTGGCTCTCTCCATACTCTCTTTCTCTCTCTACTTTTTCCTCAGTCTTGTATCATTTGTTTTCTTTTCTACTTTCTTTCGTATCTGACCGGTTGGACCGAAAATTTAGTGAATCGGTCACATGATTAGTTCAAATAAACCACAAAATTAGCCTAAAGAAAAATCAGTCAAAGAATTAAAAATTCAGTCAAAAATTGGTAAAACCAGAAACTGGCCAAAAATTAGTTCATAGCATGTCAATGAAAAATGCTCAATACAACATTATTTTGATTTTTTTCTAAAAAAATAAAAACTAATCTAAAGTATTTATTATTTTCTTTTTTTTTAAATATAAACTTGTTTTTATTAATAAATGTTGATATATATAGTTAAAACTTATACTTATGTATCATGAGATGTTTGTTTTGCATTTTTGTAGTCTTTGTAAATGTAAAGAACTTATAAAATTATGTTTTATTTTTAATTTTTAGTATTATAAAGTTATGATATTATGTTTTTTAATATTATTTAATTATTATTATTGTTTTATTAATACTGATTTAACCACGATTTAACTACAATTAAACCATTAAATCTTGAACCAATATCTTGACCGGTTGAATCACTGGTTTGGTTTTAACAAAATTGCTAAAGAATCATATCATAGTAATTTATCTTAGAGCTTTTGAATTTTCAATTAGGAAAACATATTATAGGTCATCAATATTTAATAAGGACAAAGATACAAACCTAGTCAGATGTTCAGCTAGTCATTCAATTCAAAGGCTAATCCAAACCATTGACCTACTTCCCTAAAATAAAATCAACTTGCGTTAAAGTCGCTGGCCAGCCAATTAATTACGTTAGGAAATTGGACAACCATACACAGTTTCCTTGCCATTTCTCATGAGTATTGTTTAATAAATATTATATAAGAATTAATTGATTATGTTATTCTTGCAGCATAAAGTTCACGCGTCACATAAGTCTTGGAACAGAGGGGCTAGGCTAGCTTATTGGCCTAGCCAAGAGAGGTAATATAATCGACAAAAGTGGAAAAAGGTGCAATAGTACATATGCTAACCCTTTGACAAGTAATAGTGGTTGACCGTTTGGTTTGAACAAGACTGTTTCTATAAAAATTTAAAACTGCATAATGGAAAGGGTAAAACAGTGGATACATAAGTGAATATTACTTGACCTCCAATCTGCAGAACCTACGGAGCTCCAAGAGGCGCCTTTATTAATATCCTATGCCTATATGGTTGGAACATTTAGGGATTAAAATGTGACTCTTTGCCATAGTTCGAAATTTGATAGACAAGCTCTCAATGCCACAAGCCAGTAGCAAATAATTATGTTCGGTTGGCAATTAGGAATTCGGGAATGGAATCTAAGTTATTTAATCTAATCAAGCCTTAAAACGCATTGAGTTACTTAATGGCTAACCGATGCATACTTGTATGAATGTATGCATTCTCACCATGTATTAATTAATTATCACATTGACACCATTACATGTTTTATAATTCAACAGTCATATCCAAATTCTTTTAAATAAATTTCAAAGGACGTTTTTAATAATGATATTCATATATATGTACGATATTTTTATCTATTTTTTTTTTATTATATCACATAACCTATAAGATCGTTTTTATTTTTTTTCTTTTCATCTTTCTTGCTCCTCCTTAAGCCTTTGTTTGATAGAGAAGAGAAAAATAGATAGGAAAGAAATAAGTAAGAAAAAAGTTAAGAGGTGAGAGATAGATAAGAAATAATTTGAAATTTTAGGTTGTTGGTAGGAGAGAAATAAATGAAAAATAAGAGAGAGATAGAGAGATGAATGAAAGTAGGTGAGAAATAGAGTGAAAATAAGTAGTGAGATTCACCAAAAAATTTAAAAACTTTTCACTTATTTTCACCAAACCAAACTACCTAAATTTTTAAAAATTCAAAAATTTATTCCCCTTTCCTCTACTCTCCACTCAACAAAATAAAGCATACAAGTAATATATGTATGTGTATATATATATATCTATCATTTTCTGACATTTTCGAACGTATCTAAACACTAACATAAGTATATTGAAAGGTAATACGTGCCACTCAAATCCCAAGACAGACACTTTGGGGCTAGTGGCAAAGCATCGAGTTAACCAGACATAGACGTTATTTAGGTTGATTGACCAATCTGGTGCAGTTTTAAAAACAAATTATCAAAATGAGACTCTTTTGAAACATATTACCAGCATGGGTCTGTTTTGACTGTTGACTGGTCAAAGTCGCAAGTCTGACTAGCGAAACTCAGTCCACATCATCTTTTTTTATTTTATTTTAAAATTACACGTAGGCGTTCGACGTGGAAAGTAATGTGCAAGTTTGAACTGCGGAACTCACAGGATCGTGCCACGTGGCGCAATCCGCAGGGGTCGTCGCAATGCTCAACAGGGTAAGGACACGTGGCGATATCTACAAAAAAAAATACGAGTGAAGATACTTATTACAAATACAAAAATTTATAAATGAATTATACTGAATTAAATACGTAATCAATTCGTATACAATATAAAATTTATTTATTTATTAATTACTTATGCATGGACATATAAAGTAAAAAAGATAATTTGTAAATTGCATAACGCTTGTGTAAAAAAAAACATACAAATATGTTTGTTTTTTAAATGTAAAAGAAAATTATTATAAATATTTTTCAAATAATATAAATATAATATTACACAAAAATATAAAGAAGTTACATAAATATAAAGTGATTAAAAAAACATAAAAAAATTATGTAACTACAATGGAAAGACTTAAAAAGCTATTTAGACTTGCGGAACTCATAGGATCGTGTCACGTGGCGCAATCTTGTGAGTTCCGCAATTTAGACTTGCGGAACTCACAGGATTGCGCCGTGTGGCGCGATCTTGTGAGTTCCACAGTTCAGACTTGCGGATTACTTTTCACGTCGGACGCCTACATGTAATTTAAAAAAAAAAAAGATGACATAGACTGAGTTTTGCTAGTCAGACTTGCTACTTTGACCGGTCAACGGTCAAAATAGACCCATGTTGGTATATATTTCAAAAGAGTCTTATTTTGGTAATTTGTTTTTAAAACTGTACCAGATTGGTCAATAAACCCGTTATTTAAAAAGTAATGCAAAAAGGTCTACAATGTTTGATTGGGAACAACTACTAGAAAATGGAACAGCGACAGTAATTAACGACCAAAAACTCAATTTAATTTAGCAATCGTGGTGTGACCTTTGTTGGGCAACCTTTGAAAACTTGGTTCAGTTGTTTCTTCATATTGTATGATCAGACTTTAAATGAGCATGTGATTTTATGCTCAATAAATTACATTTAATAATAAAGGTTTGGTATATATATATATATATATATATAAGTAACAATTAACATTGGAGAACCATTTTTAAACTCCAAACATTTTTGTTTGAGATATAAAGAATAATTTTATTTTTATAAATACCCATTTATTTTAATGCTAACAACTAAGTGCTATTTTACCAACTAAAATTGAAATAATGTAAATATATGGTCCTCTAGATATATAGGTTATGTTTATATAAACTTCTTTGTAAGTGCTTATAGTAAAGAAAATAAAAAGATAAAATAAATGATTTTTTTTTTCATAAGCTAATTATAATCAACTTATATACTTGAATTTTGAAAAACTTAGATGAAAGTTGATTTTTAACTTATGAATTAAAACAAGTTTAATTCATTTTACTTTCTTATTTTCTTCTCATATAAGTATTTATGAAGAAATTTATCTAGTATAACATATTTTTCGTATATGAAATAAATATAATAAACATTATAGTTTAATAAGCATGTATTGTCAAAGTAAAATTTTTTTACACTGCTAATCAATAAAAAATTATCATTAATATGACTTTTAAGATAGTTACTATAAAAATTAATAAACTTATTGTAGATGAGTTGTGATTGGATGTTAGTGCATATGATGTATTATTTATTCGTAACATTAATCCTATTTAGATGAAATAACTCTTAAACATAATAACTACCTAGCAAAGTAATTCTATATTTATTTCCTAAGAATAAATTAACATTCCTACTATTGCAAAAGGGCATGGCAGGTCAATAGCAGTGTACAGCAGAGCAATAGTTTACAACCATGTAGCGTATGGACCGCGTAAGAAGGCTACACCATTGACAAAGATTTAGAGGAGCTCACTCGCCGCCACGGTTAATAACTGGTTACATGTTGCAACTTTGACCACATACCCATGTGACGTCCTCTGATCAGTACCAAGCTTCAACCATAATATTAAGTAATGCACAATTTGATTGCTAAAATTCCCCTTCTCAACCTCATTTATGACTTAGATTTCGGAGATCATATAATTAATTTAACCGTACAATAATAATAATATGTCCCACAAATTATCTTAGCAATTTGGTGTTGACATTTGAGGGGGTGGCTGCCTAGTGGTAGAGAGCTGTGGGATCTGTACGTATTAATTTGTTTAATTATACCGTGTCTAGCTCATAGTTGATTGGTTTATAAGAGGTATGTGTTGTATATTTGTGGCATTTATATATGTGTGTGAGATTGAGGGAGCTCTACTAGAGAAATAGTAATAATTGAGGCCATGTCAAAAATGTCTATTCCTACTGGTCCAGAGATAGAAGAGAAGAGAGTTACTTCGATTTGCTATGAAGATGATTTTGGTACTCAAAAGGTATACGCTATTCTTTTCCCTTCCCAATTCTTTCTTCTTATGCAACCTGTACTGTTGTTGAATAATTTTCTTTATCTTATGAATGTCTTTAACAAGGACAAAAGGCTTTCTAACATCATATCATCATATGAATCGTTTAATTAAGTTTTTATTTTTAGAATTAGTTAAAAATATTGAAAGATTTCTGTCCATCTAATGCAAACCTTAAACTGACCAAGCAATTATTCAATTGTATGAACAAACCACCCTGTAGTTTGGCATGGAAAATATGGCAAAGTAAATAATAAAACAAAAGCTTTTCTTGTAATTTTAAATTTATTGGTTGTCTTTGAAAGATAAATTGTCTTTTGCCAGAGTCTGTGGGTCCTAAATTCAGGAATAAAATGGCTGATTATTGTTATTATTATGGAATCTAGGAAGATAAATTCAAATCTGCTAAAGTTGAGATGGGTGAGGTGAAGAAAGAAAATGGGAGATTGAAGATGATGTTAGAGCGAGTAGAGAAGGACTACCACTCCCTTCAACTCCGTTTCTTTGACATCCTTCACAAAGACGTTTCAAAGAAGGGTGTAGCTGATTCATCTACTTCCCATGATGAAACTGAAGAGCCTGAGCTTGTGTCACTTTGCCTTGGAAGGAGTCCAAAGGAGCCTAAGAAGGAAGCAAGAATTGGAGACTCTAACAAACCAAAAGAAAAAGATGGGGGACCCAACCTAACTCTTGGATTAGACTCCAAACACCTGCTGTCAATGGAGGTTGTGTCCGATTCGAGTCCCATGAACAGCTCAGAAGAACCAAAGGAAGCGGAAGCAGAGGGAACATTGTCACCAAATCAATCAGCAAAAATGATGAATGTAAACGAGGACATGTCAGACCAAATGCCAGCCAAGAGAGCCAGGGTGTCTGTGAGAGCTAGATGTGATACTCCCACGGTTAGTATCAAAGAATTACAAGTACATGTTTGTTTTGGGAAAATGTTTTGTTTTCATATTTTGTTTTTATAAATAATTATAGAAATATTATTTTATTTTCACTTTCTTTTTAAAGATTTGTGCATATAAAAACTAGTTTTTTTTTAAAAACAGTAATAAAGTGAAATCAAATTGATATTTTTGTTAGTATTTGTGAAAATAGGAAACGAATACAGAACGTTACATGCACTTGTATTTTCATTCTTGTATTCTAGGAGATTTTAATGGTTTTTATAATATTTTCTGGTCTAATATATAGCGGTATGCCTTTCAAACAGATGAATGATGGGTGCCAGTGGAGGAAATATGGACAGAAGATAGCAAAGGGAAATCCATGTCCAAGGGCATACTATCGTTGCACAGTTGCACCAACATGCCCAGTCAGGAAGCAGGTATATATAAATATGTATAGTTTAATTTTTATATATTTTCAATTTAAAAACATCAAACAAGAATTCACTTTATATCATCATATCAAATTAAAATAGTGAATTTTTTATTGAATATCTATGTATATATACAAAGTTAAACTCATATATATGCATTATTATTGTTGTATACAAATTGAAGTTGTTGTTTGAGATGTATTGAATAATAACACCCCAAATTTAATGCATGAATGTCTTCAGGTGCAAAGGTGTGCTGAGGACTTGTCCATCTTAATCACCACGTATGAAGGAACCCATAACCACCCACTTCCAGTTTCAGCCACAGCCATGGCTTCCACCACTTCTGCTGCTGCTTCCATGCTGTTGTCAGGTTCTTCAACATCTCAACCTGCAGGCCACAGTTCTGCACCTTTTAGAAATTCTCCCACCACACTACTCAATGGTCTGAGTTTCAGTCACCAGTTTGATGAATCAAGAGCCAAACAAGTCTTCTCACCACCAAACCTTGCCTCACCACATATGTTCCCAACAATCACTCTAGACCTGACTTCTTCAGCTTCTTCCTCCTCATCAACTCAATTCCATCATCGCTTAAATTCAAGCATGGCTTCAATTTCAAACCGAAAATTTTCTCCAGCTAATCTCAGCTTTTGTTCCCCAGAGAATAACTTCATACCATCCATTTGGGGTAAGGTGTTCCCTGATAATGGCACAACCACAACACCAATTAACAAAGTCCCCACAAGGCCAGTTACGCAGGCAAATCATTACCAAGAACATTTCTACCAACAATGCACAACGAACCAAACTCCGTCCAGAGAAGCTTTGGCAGAAACAATAACCAAAGCAATCAGCACAGACCCGAGTCTTCGTTCAGTAATAGCTGCTGCAGTTTCATCAATAGTGGGGCATGGATCAAAGTCATCAAACAGTGGGAACCAAGAGGGAGCAGAAAATGTTCTTGGTTCAGGGTTGAACCTAAAATTGGGGGAGCATCTTCAATTGGCTTCACCCAATCCCTTGAACCAAAATGGGAAAGGATGCTTAACAGGATACCTCAAAAATTTGTCCTCTACAAGTTCTGAGGCAGGAAACTTCATTCTTCTCCAACCACCACTGCCATTTTCTTTCTCCAAGAGTGGCGCAAATCAGATCAACAATTATGTTCCAGAAATGAACACGCATCATTAGCTTTCTCTTCCTCTTTGACGGGGCAAAGGTTCAAGATCCTATTATTTCATGTCAAAATTAATAGGACTCCACAAACTAGAGATTAAGTTTAAAACAAAAGGAACGGGTAGAAATCAATGTTGTCTCCCCCTACAGTCTAGTTATTCCATGCCATTTTTGTAACACTCGAGCAATTGCTCAGAGTCAATAGACAACATGTTACAGAAATTACTACAAAAGTCCAGTATAAATTTTATGCTTTAGGTTGCGCTTAAAATCAACGGACCATACAACGCAGTTTGCAAGGCATACATGCATGCCCTTTTATTTTTTTCCCCAATTTAGTTGAATATTTAACTAATTTATTTGCTTAGCATTCTGCCGACTTTTACAATTGTCTGGTTTATTTTCGAATAACTAGGCTAACTACCAAGAGTTATAGATTGGGCTTTGGCCAATCCATATCTCATCCCTACTAAGCCCACATGTTAAAGAGATTATAGAACACAAGCATTGACTAAGGTCAACACCGGAGTAACATTATTACACCCATCTCAAAGTAAGCATATAACTGTCCACGAGGGCCCTTGGGTCTTGTACTAGAGATCGCAGTCCAAGTCTTGTTTGTCAATTATATACTATATTTTTATACAACGTATTTGTCAAAAAAAAAAAGAAGTTTCTTACTAATTTATATTCTTTGGGATTGAACAGGAGAACTATCAGCAATGTCTTGGCTCGATGTAGACGCAAATTGGTGAGACCTCAATGAGTGGGATGCAAGAGGTTGTATTATTGGCCAAGATTGAAATATGGTAGGATGTTGCTGGCGATAACAAGAGTAGAGAACAGGTTTACAACATTGCAGACTTATTTGTTTGTTGTGGGGCATCATTATTGACTTTGGAGTCTTGAGCACTTTCTTCATCATCCAGTATCACATTTAAGGAGAGGGTTGCTAGAGTTGAATAGATACTTGTGGAAGCTAGGTAGAAGGCTATGATTGCTTAGGAGAGGGCCAAGGTTATTAAGGAGAGGACTGCCACCTTGTAGCAGTAGATACAGATTGTGCTAGAATGGTTGACAGCTGTGGAGTGAAGGCCATGCTCCCCTGAGAGTAGGGATTTTGCACATCCACACTATCAGTATCATTTAGACCATTAATCCTTGGACGATTGATGAGAGATGCTTCCATTTTATTTTATTTTTATATTTTTCTAGTGTAGTTTGATTATCACATTATGTAACATCCTAAAGAGTATTACCTTTTAAGCATGGAAGTTTAGAATATAAGAATATTAGAGAAAACTATCCAAAAACTATAACTTAAACATTGATTACATAAACAGGTCATTAATATATATAAATCTCATGGCACTTATGTGTCGTACAAAGCATTAAGAAGGTACAGAAACATAAACTAAACTCCCATTCATTGGAAGGTACAAAACTATTATCATCTCCTCTAGCAGTGACTCCAAGCTACTCCCAAGAGGAATTCACTTGCTTAAGCTGTAAAAACATGAAACATAAAGGATGAGACATATTGTCTAGTGAGTGCTACGGGGACTCTAGGGGTAGGTTGACTCTTTTATCCTAGAATCTTTTCTTAACTCATGATTTTAGCTCTCACTAAACTCCCAATTTCTTATCTCTTTAGTACTTAACCTCATAAGCTATGCCTAACTTAGGGCTTGCTAACCATTTATGGGCCTGTGCCCTAGATCTTTTGACGTATACTGGTCTTTCACACTAGACAACTGTCCTCCCAACACTTCGATGGGACTTCATTATCTCTATTACTTTATCTAGACATTTTACTTCCTATGACACTAAGTGAAGACTAGCACTTTCTTCTCTTTATCTTTATTTGCCCTTTTTGGGACTAATACATGAACTTTCTTTGGGATAAACCCTTCGCATACCCATTAGGTAACAACTATCATAAACTACGTCCTCACTAAGCATATAGGTTCCCTTGATTCTGCTTAATTTAACTCACTTATAACTAGGCATACACACCATCATTTACTCATTAGGGTCATCATACATGCCTTACATAAGCATGCACATCATTCATATACTACTTCTATTTCTATTTCTATCTAGTTCTTATTGTCTTTATTATTAGGTTTTACTTAACTCCCGTCTTTTCTTAGGCCAAGCTCTAGCTGTCAAGAGGCATACTTCTTGCTGTGACCTCTTACTACCACCGGTCAAAAGTGGTTGAACTACCTTCTATTATCAAAGAAGTTCCCTCATCCATTATGGAAGAACGTTGTTTTTTCCTGCGTCGAGAGGAAAATGGTCCCTCCCCATTTGGCTCAAGGGACCTCCTAGCCTTTTCCTCTTACAACTTATATAAAATTGCATAGAACATCATCTTCCATGGTAACCTCAAAATCCTCACTACAGTTTGCACATTGTACTATGCTGAGCGTGCGACTTGAACATGACTGGTACTGGAGAAGTCTTAACGTTACTAAAGATGTACTTTTCTTGAAAACATGTTCTTTTCTTAAAACTTTTCTTTCATAAAACCTTTTTGAAACTTTGGGAAAACTCCCCGATCTTTTGCTAAGGATGCATTTGATGGTGTCTTAAGTACCTTAAGTGGCTTATTAATAAGGGTTTATTGTTTCCTACATCTATCCCAAGCAGATGCAACAACCACATGAATGCAATCACTACAACTACACAATCAGCACTTCCAAACACAACAATACATTAAACAATATCAAGCATATAAGAAAAACAAGCAAGGAAGGCAATATACTAATATAACCCTTTTTTGGAGTTGGAAAATTACTTGCTATATTCTATGGGTCTCTCGCTTAGCGAAGGCTTGGTCTTGCTTAGCAAGTGAGACCCTATTGATTAGCGCATTAAAATGGAACTTAGTGACTACTTGTAGGGTTCCAAACCAATTCTCTAGACCTTTAATTGCCTAGCCAAGATTTGCTTCGCTAAGCGAGGGAAAAACACCTTTTCTGGACTCAAATTTTTGTTCACCAAGACCTACTCTCGCTTAGCGAGCCTGCGCGAGGTTTCCAAACTTGTCTTTGTAAGTTCTTTTGCTCAACCATAACTATTCTCGCTCAGCAAAAAAAGTTTGGCCTGCTCAGCTAGCATTTGGCTAGTTAAGCTAGAGTGCCAATTTTGTAGATTACGATTTTCGCGAAATCTACATCTCTTAGGGCCACCAATGGCCACCTGGTGGATTCAAACCACCATAAACAACCCCAAAACACTTCTATTACATTTCTAACCGATTGATCTACCCAATACACCCCTCAATCATGCATAATCATAAACCAATAAAAATCCAAACCAAGGGTTCAAAGGGGAAAAGGGAGAAAAAGGAGTATAGTCAATAATTAAAGGGGTAAGGGAGGATAAGGAGGAAGCACTCACCTCGGGGATGCACGAAAATAAGCTCTAGGACTTGGGGATCTCTGCTCTTTTTCTCTTCTTCCTCTTCTCCTTCTCCTTTCTTCTTCTCTTCTTTCTCTCTTCTTCTCTCTTTTCTTTTCTCTTTCTCTCTTTAACTTCCCCTTCCCTCTTATATATAAGCCATGCGTGTGTGTCTGCCTGCGCTTGGTGGGCCTTTGGCCTTAAAGTCCCTTTTAGGGTCTTATTATCTCATTCCTGCAGATCCTAGCATAAGGGTAATTATTATTAGGGTTAAATATTTTTTTAGTCCTCCAAAAATATGACAAAATTGGTTTTTGTCCCCAGAAATTTTTTCCTTAAATAAAGTCCCTCAAATATTAAAAATACCCTAAGTAGATCTCTATACTAAACTCTGTTTAACTTTTCTGTTAAATGATGGTTACATCAGCATCATAGTCACCATTAATTTGCTAATGTTGAAGTTCATGTCAATTGTTATGTCCATGTTAGATTAGTAATATACTTTTTAAATAAAATTTTACATGTTTAACCTTAAATCACAGATTTTTTTTAATCCTAAAGAAAAAGCAATTGGATGATTTTTTATTAAAAAATATCACTAGGCACTTCAGGTAGTAAAATACATTACTTGGAAGCTGATGTGACCATCATTTAATAGAAAACAGAATTTAGCATAGGAATCTAATTAAGGCATTTTTAATATTTGAGGGATTTTATTCAATTTTTTTTTCTAGTGATTAAAACTAATTTTGTCATATTTTTTGAAGACTAAAAACATATTTAACCCTTATTATTAATACTTATGGGCATTCTTATCCATTAATTATATTCTTATTTCTATTGTCCCAAAATTGGGATGTTACATATTACATATATAAGGATAGTTTTATATATGATTATTATTATTTATTTCTATATTATTATTGATATTATAACTTTGTAATGTTTTTATTTTTTAATTTATATATCCATGTTTTGTAATATATTAGTAATAAATGAAGAAAATGATTTAAAAAATTATAACACTTTAACTTTTTCACATTTATATAGCGTTGGCTTTGAGGCCAACACTATTAGCATCAGCCTAGGCTGTCGACACTAATGGTGTCAGGTTTTTAAGCAATTTTGCGTCAGCTACGTGGATGCTAACATTAGCTTTGGCATTTTTAATTTGTTTTTAGCTTCCATATTTGCGTCAATTAAACCAACGCTAATTAACATTGTGCGCCGAAAATGGATGCAAAAATATTGCTTTGACTAAATTTGTGTCAAACAGACACTGACACAAAAATCAACATTAAATTGTATTTAGCATAAGCTTTTGGTCAATACTAAATGACAATTTTCTTTCTTTCTTTTTTTTTGATAAGCTAAAATTTCATTGATTATAATATTGCTTGATTTGATCACAAGAGGTGTCCAAACCAAGACCTACATGACAATTTTCTTGTAATGTATAGATTCTCAGAAGCAACGTTTTGTCACAACTAATCCATTCTAGTAAAAGATCTAAGAAGGGATCTATTATGATAAAATGTATAAGTAAGAAAATCCTAAACATGTTACTTGGCGAGCATTTTTACTTCGGAAGATTTCTTGCGTATAAAAACTAATTAAGTAATTGTAACTGGATAAAATTATTTTCAGGCAATCTAAATTTGGATAATAATTTGTTGGGTTGGGTCTTTACACTAGTCTCCAAAGTATGTTAGTGACATTCTGTCTAATAAGATTGAGTGTGTCATTTCATTTCTATAATTTTTCGACCTCAAAAAAATAAAAATAAAATAAATGTAAAGTTTTTGGTGTGATATTTCTATCAAAATCTTAATTGACTGATTTCTTTAATTAGACGTTAACTAAAATTCCAACCTAAAAATTTAACTTAATTTGATCTTCATTTTTTTTTTCATTTACAAAATTCTTTATTAAGTATTTCAACTTTTAGCTATTAGTGTTTTATTTTAATTATGTCTAAATTTAAATGAACAACATATCCACCGAAGCATAATTATTTATGTTAGTTAAGTTTTGTGAAGTAGAAATTACATTCTTTGACAAGATACATTATAGAATTTCAAAAGGTGATGTTTCACCATAAATTTTTTTTTGTCTTTCTATTCATTTTTGGGTTGAAAAGAGTACGTATCACCCCACTAAAAGTTTACGTGAACAAAAAGGAATTTTGACCAAACAATATCTTGCCTAAAGAAAGAAAGCTGGAAATTGGAAATCAAATTAGATTCTAGTCATCGTGATCTTGTACACTCTTAATCATTTTTATATAATACTTTTTTTCCATAGTTCTTGCGTATGACTTTTTGTTTCTTTAAATAAGAAAAATAAACAAATTGACTAATAATTCTAGTATAAAGTAGTTTTACATTGTCATTTAATTATAAATTATCATGTATGATAAGTTTGTTGACTTTTACAAAAATTATCTTAAAAGTTATATCAACGATAATTTTTGATTGATTGACAGTATAAATTTTTTTACATTGACAGTACATAACTATTAAACTCTATATAAATTGTCTTTTAAAACGTGAAGATAATGTTGTCTTTAATATACATTAAATTCAAAGTCAAAGATTTTGAGATCGGACTGTCCTCATCCATATACGCGGGCCATTTTTTTTTTCCATATAATTGACTCTTACAATATCTTGCTAGTTGCCTCACCCTTTCCAAGATCCAATTCCATGCCACAGCCAAAATACAGCACGCGCTTAGTTCTTTGTTTATTGTTGTTTTGTGTTCATGCGGTAGTAGTCCTTGCGGCAAGCTCAGATGTATGATATTCATTCCCACTCTATCATTATTAATTCCCTATAGGGCTTTCATGTGTAGTTTTAAGGTTTACAGATTGCACCTCGTGAATTAGAATTAATCTAATTTCCTATTAATTGGTTTCTTGTTCTAGGGGCTTAGACAGCAATCACAAGACTGGTTAAACCATGGTGGGGATTTATTCAACAGAAGATATGCATACAAAGAGTATAAGATCAGCCCTGAAACGGCACCGAACCTACGTTTGAAGTGGAAATTCTATGCAGGCAAAGATATCACTGTTACACCAGCCATCTATGATGGTACCCTTTATTTTCCAAGTTGGAATGGTAACATCTATGCAGTTAAGGAAGCCGATGGATCACTTGTTTGGAAGCAGAACTTGGAGAAACTGACAGGTCTAAATGCAACTGGCTTTGTTCTGAATGTAAATTGGACAGTGTCAAGGTCAACTCCCACTGTTGTTGGGGATTTACTGATTGCTGGAATCTATGGCCCTGCTGTTGTTATTGGTCTCAAAAGAACAAGTGGTGAGCTTGTGTGGAAGACCACTTTGGATTACCATCCTGCAGCACTCATCACCATGTCTGGAACATATTACAATGGGTCAGTACTGCTGCACATCTCTTGGCCTTCTTTCCTTAGAAGCTTTTCTAATTTGTCTACTCAAACTCTCATTTATTCTAACACCCACTACCAGCTGAAGATGTGTTTGGTTATCTATTATTTTTTTTTCACGCACAAACTTTGAATTTGAGACCTTATTTAAGGAGAATCAAGCTTTTTACCGCTTAGATTTCTCTGTTAACAAAAACATTTTGATTATTTCTTTTTTAATTTTTTTCGTGCTCTCTCATCCACGGTATGGATTTAAACCACTTTTCTCATTTCTTGATTCCTCTCAAGTCTCAACCCAATTATAAAAATTAACATGTTACTAACACTAATTAAAAAAACATTATTTTTCATGATGTGTCATTGTTTAATTAGAAAATCAGGATGCAAGAAGTGATTTCAATGTTTATAAGTAATTAGCTTGCTTAATTTATTCTTCTTTTAGAATGTCTAACATTAACTATTCTTTTTGCATATTAACGAATTTGACGATTTGATGATCAGTTTAGAAAGGATAAAATGAAAAGAAACAAGACTTCACACGCATCTTCCCTTACGAATTGTTTGGATTTATTTTTATTTTTTTTGGTTACATCTTTGGATTAAAAGTGAAATAAAAAAATGAATGATAGAAATAAAAAAAGAAAGAAAATATTGTTGTTTAGATTAATAGAAATAAAAAATATTTTTGTGTAAAACAAAAAATAATTTATAAAAAAAAATAGAAAAATTTCACTCATGAGTAAAAAAATAAGTGAAAATAATTGAATAAATTCTATAAAAAATCTTTTTATAATAATTAAAAATAAAATTTTTAACTTAAATAATTGAAACATTTTACTATAATATTTTATTTCTAAACATAAGTTTACTTTTTATAACATTATTATTTTTTCCATTTCTTTCCGTCACATTAATTATCTCATCTCATATTTTCTATTTTTTCTTTTTATCTTTCTCTTTTTGTGTAATTTATTATACTAAATTACATATAAATACAATTTCTCTTTTATACATGCTCATCTAATTTTTTCAATAGCACTGCGAATCATATGTTTTGACCTTTTGGCCTCGTGTATATTATGCATTTGTTCTGAACTCTTCACAGAAGTTACTATGTTGGAACATCTTCACTAGAAGAAGGGTCAACTGTTGAGCAATGCTGTATATTTCGTGGAAGTTTTGCAAAACTTGATGCTCGATCTGGTGCCATCTTGTGGAAGACCTATATGTTACCAGATAACAATAACACGAGAGGAGCATATGCAGGAGCTGCCATTTGGGGAAGCAGCCCTTCCATTGATGCTTACAGAAACCATGTTTATATTGCCACTGGAAACCTCTATTCTGCCCCATCACGCATACTTCAATGTCAAGAAAGACAAAGTAATCAAACGAAGCCTACTCAACCAGATGAGTGTGTTGAACCAGACAACCACTCCAATTCAATCTTGGCCCTTGATTTGGACTCTGGGAACATTACATGGTACCGCCAGTTAGGAGGCTATGATGTGTGGTTCGTTGCTTGCAACAATGCTTCAACTCCTAATTGTCCTCCTTCAGGTCCTACCCCAGATGCTGATTTCGGGGAAGCACCAATGATGCTGACTACGTATGTAAATGGAACCCAAAAAGATATGGTTGTTGCTGTCCAGAAAAGTGGCTTTGCTTGGGCTTTAGATCGCAACAATGGCAATCTCATTTGGTTTACGGTAATAGTAATAGATAATTTCTATTGATGAAAGAGCTATTTCATATTATATTAATTTATGATATTTATTTATATTTTCACTACTCCAAATGAAAACAAAAAAAGAAGCTTATATACTGTGTGTAGAGTAATAGTAACTTCAATCAAACATATGTGACATTTAGGCTTATACCATGATATGAAATTCATAATAAAATATGTCATTAAGTTTATAAACTTTAGAAACGACCCAAATTCATTACTTGAAAAGTGAAAAAAAATTTCTTGCTAAACCAACTGCTGTGTTATACTCACGTGGCAAACCAATGAAACTTTGATTTTGTTACTTTTGTATGCCTTTAGCTCATTATGAATTAAAATTATACTCATTCATACTTTTGTAGGAAGGTGGACCGGGTGGGCTTGCAGGAGGTGGAACTTGGGGTGCAGCGACTGATGAAAGGAGGGTTTACACCAATATTGTAAATTCTGAGGCCAAAAATTTCACTCTGGCACCATCAAATATGATTACAACCACTGGTGGGTGGGTGGCTATGGATTCTACAAATGGCAAGATTCTATGGTCCACAGCTAACCCCAGTAACAGCACTGCTAACGGCCCTGTTAGTGTTGCAAATGAAGTTGTCTTTGCTGGATCCCCGGATAGAATGGGATCCATATATGCAATTAATGCTAAGAGTGGGCAAATTTTATGGTCCTATAAAACCGGAGGCAGTGTCTATGGAGGCATGTCAATTAGCAACGGGTGCATATACGTGGGTCATGGATATAGTGTTGCTCTGGGGTTTGCCTTAAACTTGACGGGTGGAACTTCACTCTTTGCTTTCTGTGTCTGAATCTGAAGTAATTTTTATATATAGTGAATTTTGAAATGGATCAATAAAACAGTAACACTATTATTTTGGTATTAATTATTTTCTTTGTCCATCCTTAATGGGTTGTCGGGCAAGCAGGATAATTCATGTGTCCATACTTTTTAAAAAAAATTGTTTCTTATTTTTTAACAACATAAATTAGGGTGATGCTATTCACATCACCTTTTTTTATTCTTTGCACTGTCCGTTTTTTTTTTTTTTTTGACAAAAATACTCTTCCTGAAAATTAGTTTTTAAAAATCTGCAAAAAAAAAAATAGGAGGTGTGAAGGTGAAAGAAAAGAGGAATATTTTGAGAATATAAAAAAAAAAAATGGAGACATATGTGAAGAGAAAAAGGAGGGTGTGAATAACATGGACCCATTTTTTTTTTGTTAGCCAAATAAGGTTTGTTGGATAAGGGGTATCCTAACCCATATACATGATCAACATCACTATTCCATCAATGTCTACATCTACACGTTTTACCCACTCACTGCCTATATCAATTAACATGATCTATTTAATCTACATCCCTACAATTACCATTGACCAACAGACTTTTCAAACACTCCAAAGGATTTGTTGACCATTAATAATAGGAAAAGGAGAAACACTTCATTTTATTGCTCAACCAAGACAAAGTTCTAAATTTAATCAAATCTAAGACATGTTCAATACAAGGCTCCTCATCTTTAAAAATGACATAGTTTCTGTGTAACCACACAAGGACCACACTGTTGCAAACCAGATAAACCACCTTGCTGTCCTAATTTTCTTGCCTGGAATGTGCCACTATGTTGTAAGAAATGACATTTGGAATTGATAGGCAATGCCACTAGGACACCTATCCACCTGTAATAGGATCTCCAAATCGTATCTAAAAACCTACATAAGAGCATTAAATGGATAGTATTTTCATCTTCTACATGATAGAATGGAAAAATGTAGTCACCATCTTGAATGATAATGTTTCTCTTCCTGAGATTATCTTTGGTTTGTATCTTGTTAATCAACACTCTCCATGCAAAAGCCACTACATTTGATGGGATAGGAATGCCCTAAAAACACTATAAAAAAGAGATATTAGCATCTTTGTTTGGTGGTTGTAGTATTTTGTATGTAGATTTTACAAAGTATGCATTTGTATTATCTTGTTTCTAGACCCACCTATCCTTAGAAGCTTGATTGAGATGTGTTGTGTTTAATTATTTCCTATATGAAATTCTCCACTACACTTTTTCCCATTCAAACCACTCCCTTCTCCAACATAGTTCCCACACCCAAACCCTTTCCTCCTACCTCCTCATTTCCCAAATACAACATTGTTGTTGTTCTGAATTAACAAATAACCTACTATATTATTTTTTTGACAAAATGTACTCTCCCATCCAATTGTCCACCCAAAACTTCACATTTATCCCATCTCCAATTTTCCAAGAGATATTTTTATCAAACCAACTCTCTTGTAGACTACTCCCACGAATGTTCCCTAGATCGCTCCACCACCAAGACCTCTTGCTGAATATCCTTTCGTCCCTTAAGTCCCCACTAAACCCATACTTTGACTTCAACACTCTACACCAAAAATTGTTGCACTCATTAAGAATTCTCCACCTCTATTTTCCTAGTAATGCAACATTAAATGTTTGTAGATTTCTTATACCTAATCCCCTTCCCTCTTGGGGGGATTGGGTATAAGAAATCTACAAACATTTAATGTTGTATTACTAGGAAAAAGGATGTGGGGAATTCTTAATGAGTGCAACGTGACTCTTATGTTTGGTGCTTCTTAATTGGCCAATGTAGGGGTGTGGGGCTTCTAATATGTTTGGCATGGCTTTCTAGTACTTGTACATAGACACTTATTCAAAATCTATCATACTGCTCCCCCTTGGAGTAAAGTAAGGATGACAATTCTATCCAGACCTTATGAGTACTCACAAAAATACCTACAATGGGTAGAGTAAATACCTAGTTAATGAAGATAGGTTTAGGATTGAGAATTTACTTGCAAAATTTAATAGGGATGGATATTGGTATAGGTACTACCCACACCTATATATATATATATAATAATAATAATAATAATAATAATAATAATAATAATAATAATAATAATTTAATTAAAATATCTCATATATATATATATATATAATTATAAATATTATTAACTATTAATTTAGTTATTAAAATATAGTCTTAAACCTAAATCAATGTTTATATATAATTATTTAATTAAAATATCTTATATATATATATAACTATATCTCATGACTTTATAATATACTAGTTTATTACCCGTGCAATGCATAAGGGCATTATAAGTTATATATTAATAATTTATTTTTGTTAACACTAACAGTTACATATTTATATTCCAATAACATATGTGTTCAATGTAGTTTATTTCCTTAATTCTATAATCTAGTTCATAATTTTCTTTCAATAACTTCTAGTAGTCTCCATTAGCCTTATTCCAATTTTGCATTTTGTATAAATGAACTCATTTATATAATACAAAGAAACCTATTTTTTTCTTAACTAATTTTTTTTTCTCCAACCTTGTGCAAGGAATTTGGCATTAATAAGTGTTTTGGCCTTAAGTCTGCTAGCATTGTTAGGGTCATCGCATCTGAAGTATTGTCTGCTTCAACACTCATGGGCCTCATGGTTTTGTCCTTAAAAAGCGCCTTGATGGGTTAAGGAAGGAAGGTGTTTATAAACTACCCTTAGCCCTAATTCCTAAGCGATGTGGGGCTATTTTAGTGTATCGAAACAATACTCAGTGGTAGAGTACTCAACTTTTAAGAGTGACTCTATTTTTTACACATTTCTATGAAGCAATTGGTTTGTACATACCATCGGTAGAGTTTGTAAAACCCTAATCTCAATCCCAATTCCTACATCCCCCAACAAGACCTTCATATTTGACTTGAGCGTCAGAGCGTCTTTGCAGGTATCCCCCACTGCCAGCATGCCATCGGGACAAGGAGGCCTAAGAAGGAGGATCTAGCTAGGAAGGAGATAGTGATGGAGAAGGACCAAATTTTGCAGGAACAATAAGTAACAAATGTAATATGAACTATATTTTAATTAAATGCAATTTTCAATATAGGTGATATATCATTCAACATGCAATTGAGCTCTTTAGTGTTTGTCTTGCTAACATTCTAATTTTATTATGTACACAAAGATTCACATAGTACTTGTATTCATGTAAATGTATCATTTTTTTGCAAGTCCTGAGGAGGATTAGTCATGATGCTCAAATTTAGGAATTAGTTGTTCTTGAAGTTTATTGTTAGATTTCATCAACTTTGAAAATTATAACATTACATTTAAGAATGATTATGCTAAATGATTGTGCTTCTAATATTATATGATTATGTTTGGATAATTTAAGAATAATTTTTCAATTCAGTTGTAGCAGTTTTTTTAATTATTTTTTTTATTAATTTATTGATTTTATACTCAAGTAAAGTGTGGGTAGCGAGTGCGGGTATGAATATAGAGATATCTAGCGGGTGTGAGGATATGGATTAAAGTTGCTACCCGTGAAAGCATGGGGCTAGGTACAAGTATTTTTTTTTCAAACGAGGGTATAGGGACGGGTATTATGGTACCCTACCTAGACCTACCCATTGTCATCCCTGAGTAAAGTTAGTGATGCATGTGTTTTATATAGACTTGCCAATTGTTTAGGCAATCAATTGTTTTATTGTTGCTATGTTAAGGATCTCATCAGATGTAACTTGTCCGAATTAATATGACGATTTGGAATAGTCACAACATATTGGAGTGTCCTTTACATGCGATTTTTTTGTCCTTGACTTGCGATAAGGGTACTGGACATGATTGTGATATGTTCGTATGGTTTTTATTTTTTAAATTTTGGTTTTGCTTGGAAGATATGTACCACACATATCTTATTTTAGACTTTAGCATACCTAATGCAAAGGTTCATTCTATTTTTAATGATATTCATTTTGTTTTCAAAGAAAACAACATAAATTATATAATAATAGTTTTTAATTACACATATATATGTAATATTTATGTAAAATAATCACCTTCTAACACAATATACTATTATAATGACTAATGACAACATTGTCATACTTTTAAATTAATATATTAAATTTTATTATTTAATAGGTAAATATAGTCCACAAGTTACAACTTGATGAAGTCTACCACACCAAAAATAAAATAAAAATTGTCATATGAGCTCAATGTAATAATAAAAAAATTGGAAGCAAAGAACATAAGAGCTCACCATATGACAAAAATGTATAAAATTCCATTAGAAAAAGAAAATATAAAAGCACATCATGTCACATTAACATTGAATCCCCTCATATAATTATAACATTGAAGCTTATCATTTTCATTTTCATTCTTCTTATACATTCAAAATAATGACATTTAAATAATTGCTATTATCATTAACTTTGATTTTCCTTTCATTTGCATCATCAATTGGACTCAATCCTCCTATACATTATAATATACAATTAACCATAACAATGAAACATAAAAGTAGTAATTGAAACGTAGAGCTTCAAAAAATTCTTACCATTTCTTATCAAACAAATGATGTATACATAATTTTTTATTTTTTCATTTTTCAAATTTTGGACCAGCAGGTTAGTCCTACCCACCACAAGCAAGCCCACATCAAACTAATAGATTTTGATTTGAGTTATAGGTTGAGCTAAAATGATTTCATGCATAAATTATTTTCGCATTGGTCATGTTTTATATTAAACTAATTAGACTAGTCCATCAAACTTAACACATTTTGACACCCTTAATTATTAATGCCACATGTCCTAATTTTGCTAATGTGTATATTAGAATGATAACTATGTCTAAATAAAATGATAAGATCCATAATCCACTTTTTGCTTCAATCTCTTCTTTTACACTTGTATTCATTATCGCTCCCAAAGTTGCAAAAATTGACAAAGCTTAAAATGGACAAAGGAGATGATGGGCATTAGTGACAAATCATATGCTTCAAGCTTTCAACTTCAAACCCACAAAAGAAAATGTGTGCATCTAGAGATGCGATGTTACTATAGCATAGAGAAACCTAGATGGAGGTTTTAAAGATTCCTAAATTGGAAGTTAAATAAATGTCTTTGATGAGTGAAATCTCTTATTTAGTTTAGGGTTTTCTTTAGTAACTATTTGAAACTTTGTTACTTTTGCAGAAGGAGATATGTACTTTTATTTTTAAATGAGTTGAGGAGTAATTAAATGATTAATTATGAAGTTTTAACACATCATTGTGCATTACACCCCAAGAAACCTCCTAAGAAAAGTGTTGGCAACATACTTTCTAACACACTTTTTTGAACATACTTTCTATTATTGGTTGAAATTTATTGAAAATTACAAAATTTTGTGGGTCTCACTTTTTATTTAATGAACCTTTGTCCTAATTTTGTAGTTTTCAATAAATTTTGACCTATGATAGTGTTAGAAAGAGTGTTAGAGAGTGTGTTGTTAGCACTCCTCAACATGCTAATACAATAACCATAATATTATCAATTTGGAAGGTTATTGGAAGGTGAAGACCCAAGATAAAAATTTCTTAAAGAACTGCTAAAAATAATTGCTATAATTTTTTATACTAATGATCATAGTTTCATTAAAGAACCATTTTCTTTATGTAAAGAATAGATATATAGTGTAGTTCTATAAAGAATCATAATTGAGGAGTTTGAAATAATTTTTTCAACATCAAAGGTGGAATTTTTATTTGAAATGGAAAGGGTTGTGAGAAAGTAAAAAAAAAAAAGGAGAATAGAAAAGAAGAAATACATTTATAATTTTGATGTTTTTTAATTAACACAAAGGTCTTAATCATCCATAAAAAGCTAGCTTGCAAACAAAGGAGGGCTTTTGTGTCAATGTGCATAGTAATGAAGACATTGACCATCTTTGAAAACAACTATCCCAAGATGTTAGAAAACTGTTGCACTAACGATAGACAATTCTTGTTGTGATAGCAATGAGGAACAACTTTAGAAAACAACAATTTTGTGGATTGAATTGGTCTGGCCATTCTTTAATGTTCAGTGCCACCAAGTTACTTCCTTCATTACCTATGGGTGTTGAGATTGGAATGCTTATGAGGCTATTGTTGGAAAAATCCATTTTCTATAGTGATGACAAGAGGAAGTATCAAGACTAAGTGCACTTGTGACCATGTTCTTACTAACTAAGTATAGCACCACTTTTAGTTGGTTTCACTCTAGTGTAACTTTTAGGCAATTTAGGGATTGAAGTTATTAGTTTATTGAAGCTTAGAATGGTACTCTTGTTGAGGGGGTGCTACCTTTGAAAACAGAAGTCAAACGCCATTTCCAACAACATTTTGAGAGTAGGGAGTGGGGTAGACTGGAGTTGGGTCATATGAAATTAAATGCAATTTGCTTAGTAGTCAAGCAAGTCAGGAGTTGATTAAACCTTTTACATAGGAGGAGATTAAAAAAGTAGTGTGGGGTTATGAGAGTTCAAGGAGCCTGAGGTCGAACGATATTAATTTTATGTTCATTAAGGAGTTTTGGGAACTGTTATAGGATGATTTTGTTACTTTCCTAGAGGAATTTCATGCAAATGGCAAGCTTGTAAAAGGGTCAAATAGTTCCTTTACTGTTGTAGTTCCTAAAAAAGAAAATTCGATAGCAGTAGGGGACTATAGACCCATCTTATTGATTGGATGTATGTACAAGGTGTTGGTAAAGGTACTTGCAAACAGGCTGAGAAAGGTTTTGCATTCGATTATTGCGATTAACCAATTACCTTTTATCAAAGGACATCAAATTTTAGATGGGATCCTCATTGCAAATGAACTTGTGCATGAGGCAAAAAAGGAGGAAGCTAGAGTTAATGTGCTTGAAAGTTGATTTTGAGAAGGCATATGATTTTGTGAGTTGGGAGTATCTAGATTATATGATGGATCGTATGGGTTTTCATGTCAAATGGAGGAAATGGATAAGAAAATGTATGTCTATAACAAGAATTTTTGTCCTTGTAAATGGGAGCCCAATGGAGGAATTTAAGGTAGGTAGGGGATTAAGACAAGGGGATTTGTTATGTCACTTTCTTTTTTGGATTGCAGCAAAGGGCTTGAGTATGATGTTTAATGAGGATATTAATTGGGTTTATTCGGTGGAGTGGTTTTAGAAGGATAGGATGGTTGTGTATTCCATTTGCTATTTGTAGATGATACACTAATTATTGGTAGAAAGAGTTGGAGCAATGTATGCACTATTAAGGCCATCTTGCAATTGTTCGAGTTGGCATCAGGCCTGAAGGTGAATTTTCATAAAAGACAATTGGTGGGAATTAATGTAAGTGGGGGTTGGTTGAATGCAGCAGCTTATGTGTTAAATTATAAAATTGGTTCCCTTCCGTTCAGATATTTGGGGTTACGAGCAGGAGAGATCCCAGGAAAAAAATCCATTTGGCAAACTATCATGGATAACGTGTGGAAGCGATTATCAACTTGGAACAATAAACATATCTCTTTTGGTTGTCATGTGTTCTTGCTTAAGTCAGTCTTGGCTTTTCTCCCGATCTTTTATCTTTCTTTCTTCAAGGCTCCCTCAAGTGTTATTTCTTTTCTTGAATCTCTTTTTAGAAGTTTTTTATAGGGAGTAGGAAGGGGAATCACAAGATACATTAGGTTGTTTGGAATAAAGTATTCTTGAAGAAGGAGGTGGGAGGTTTGGGAATAAAGAATTTATGGGCTTTTAACTTGGCATTGTTAAGGAAATGGTTATGGAGGATGAAGGGGGAAAGTCAGTCTTTGCGGTATAAAGTGTTGCGTCACAAGTATGGGATTAGTAGGGATGGATGGGTGCAATGTGGGTCTTCATGGTCTAGGTGGTGGATAGATATCCAAAATCTACAAGGGGCAAGTAATGATTATCCACCAAATTAGTTCTTAGATTCAACTTTCAAAAGGGTAAGAGATGGGAGAAATTCTTTTTTTTGGCATAACAAATGGGTCGGGGGAGGAACATTGGGCTCAAAGTATCAAAGGTTATATAGTTTGGCCTAAAATAAAAAAGTTACTAAAGGATCGAGACATGGGACAACGCAACAGAACTAAATTGTTTGTCCCCTTATTGTTCAAACGAATGCCACGAATCAAAGCCACTAAAATATAGAATAAAATAAGAGTTACCTCTTGATCCACTAAACGATGTAAGCGAGCAATGTCTCTATAGGTGTGCACATAGACAAGCGCATGTTTCCACACTCGCATTAGGGTTCCTCTCCATTTGCTGTGCTAGCCGCAATCAGAAGGAAGTGACGGCTAACCCTAATATTTGTCTCAGTGTATCGCTCAACAGCCATGCCTCCTACAACGTGTATTAATAAGAGGTAATTATGGTTACAGAGCGTCACTCATAATAGGCCCAATTCTAACGAATTGGCCCATTAAAATAGTTTTGATCCAACCAGTTTTTATTCCTAGTGGGCTTATCTTAAATGTACAACCCTATAGGTTCTCTTAATAATGGGCCTCAATATTAAATATCAAGTGCATATACCAACATTTACCATAGCCGAGCTGGGGTCTTGGAGGGAAGGGGTTTTTAAATGGGATCGGTAGTGGAGGAGACAATTTTTTTTTGGGAGAGAGATTTACTTAGGGCGTTGGAGAATGAGTTGGGCTAGGTGGTTTTGAAGGAAGATGAAGAAGATTTATACAGTTAAATTTACCTACAAGATCCTACTATCTTCCTCTTTATGGGAGCCATAAAAGTTCTCTAGAAAGTTATGGTTGAGATGTGTTCCTTTCAACATGCAAACTTTTGTTTGGAAGATATCTTAAGATCGTATTCCAACACTCTAGAACTTGGTTCGTAGAAACATTATCTCATCAAATGCTAGTGTGTGTCAAGGGTGCAATAAGGAGGAGGAGTTAATGACCCACTTGTTTTTTGAATGTGAGTTCTTCTTCTTGGTGTGGGGGGAATGTTTGAGGTGGTGGGGTATTTTAGTAGCATTGCATAATAATGTTATCATAAACATTTTCCAATCTAGGGGATTGTTTCACTTTGTTGCAAAAAAGATTAATGTTTGGCATTCTTTGTAGTTCTCGATTGTGTGGGCTATTTGGAGGAATAGAAATTCCATAATCTTCTCAGGAAACCATGATGTGGATGAAATGGTGGAGATGGTAAAGTTGATATCTTGGCAATATATCACAACGAAAAAAGTGATTTTAGCTACCTAATGTGGTGCTGGTTAAATAGTCCAATAGAATACTTGGATGTATTTTAATTAGACTATTCGAAAATATAGCTCTTTCAATTCCAGGGAGGCTTCTCAGATAGGTGTGTTTCGTGGTGGGTTCCTGTTAGAGGTCAAGCTTTTTGTGAGTAGAAGAAATCAATTGGCCTGGTGTGTGGTTCTCACTACAAAAAAAATTAATTTTAACTGAGGTTACTTAACTGGGGTTATTGTAACAGTTGGGAATGCATGAAGTTAATAGAAGTTTCCTTAACCTTTGTTAATTACTTGCGGTAATCATTTAAACCGTTGGTAATTACCGACGATTGAAATGAAACCTATGTTAATCTTATTTATTTTAATTTTTAGTTTTATTATAGCTTTGGAAATTTTAATAGTTGAATATTTTTTTGACATTTCAATTCCCTCCATCCTTGATCAAGAGATATAGACCCTTCGCATTCTAAAGAACTTTCACGCTTGTTTTCCCCTTCGGTTCTTGTCTAAATTCAAAAGTAAGACCAAGGCCATAGCTCAAGGTCCCTTGCTTGTGCAATCCGATATTGCTGACTCTAACCTATCACATGCACCACCACAGATGTTTTGCTATCACATGCACAGGTAGCTCCTCAATTTCCATCTTTTTTACTATCAGTTTTTTGCTATAACGAGCTATGTTTTGACAATGGTGATTATTTTGAAAAGAATGTTACAATGTGTCAACAGTGGTGATAACATGCTTTGCCTTCAAACCCGTATACCTTCAAGAACCAAAAAGAACTCAAACCCTAGAAACCTTTCCCCTCAAAATGTCAAAACTCCATAGCCTTCAAAATGTCCTGTTCTGTTTTGCCTTCAAAAGTCACAGGATTAGGGTTTCACATTCAAAATCGTTTGCTCATTTGGTCCTCATCAGGCAAGATACCGTGATTTCTTTTGTTTCGTCTTTTATTATCTTTCATTCTAAGGTGAAGTTGTGACCATGAGTTTTTCCAATTTCAATTTCGTCTGTTACTGTAACTTTTTTCTTTTGCAATTTTTATTCTGGGGTTGTATGCTCTCTGATAATTGAATCTCGTTCTGATTAATATATAAATAATGAGACTCTGCTTCATTCATATTCATAGCAGCAATAAACGTTTTCCCTAGTTTTTTTTTTACCTAACCAATACACATTTTCAGATTTCTTGAAAAGACACAAGTGTTAGACAATCACGTATCAAAACATTGAGTTCAATTTGCTTCACGCACCAATACACTGGTATTTCAAAATCACAAATATAGATACATCATAATGCATTGTTTTATTCTTTTTAAAAAAAAAATTTGACACAATACACAGACAAGCATGCACGCACGCACTGAATCTTCGCTTTGCATCGCGACATTTTCACTATTCTTTATTCACTATTTGTCTCAACCTTTGAGAATAGCTCATCCTCATACACTCGTTTTGATGCTTGCGGTGATATTCGCGTTCTTTGCTGCCATATCGGCTCCGGTACTGTCTCCCATAATTACTGCTGCTCCTTCACTAAAAACGGCTTTCTTCGTGTTTTGCCGCCTTCACCGGCGAAATCTTTGACCACTATTGCCCCCTCCTTGCTAGCTCCATCTACATTTTCCCCCCACCATTCTCAGTTCTTACAGCGGCGCAAAAAGATTTGTTCCCTTGTGGCCCTTGGAGGGACTATGCACAAGGGATGAAGTGGGTTTGGGCCTAAATGTCATTCTGTGTTTTTTTTAGATGCGTAAGAAAATAGGGCTTAGCCCATGAGTTGCGTTTTTCTCTTCTTTTTTTTATGTTGAGTCCATTTTTTTTTTCTATATATCCTAGATTTTTGAATCCAGTTAAAAGATAAATAAAAAGACATGATTAAATAAGTTGCCAACGTAAATGCGGTGAAGGTCTTTTTAGGTCTTTTCTTATTTTGGTTTCTTTGGTAGTGAAGGTCTTTTCTTTTTAGGTCTTTTTAGGAAGGAAACGATTATTCCTTTTTATTTTTGTTACTAATGCAGTGAAAGCTTCTGTTTTTTTTTTTCTTGAATTTATTTTCAATATGAAATTAATTAATAAGTTATTAATTAATAAATTCTCTTTAAATAAATAATTAAAGTTAATAATGGCCATTTTGGATGCACTACCCATTTGGACATTATTAAAGTTTTAAAAATTAATAGTAATCATTTCAGATACACTTCTTATTTGGTTATCATTTTTTTAAAACAAATATAATATGTATAATACAAATATTTTAATAAAAACACATAACAAAGGTTTTAATGATAGTCATTTTGGATGCACTTCCTATTTGACTATTATAAAAATCTTAAAAGGTGAAACGATAACCATGTTGGATGCACTTCCTAGTTGGTTATTGTAAAACTCTTTTAATTTAAAATTCTGAAAAAAAAATTTAAAACAAAATTTTCTTTAATAAAGGTTTTAGTAATATCCATTTTAGATGCACTTCCTATTTGGATATTGCAAGAACTGCAAAAAATGTATTGATAATCATTTCAGATGCACTTTTTATTTGGTTATTGAGTAAGCCTTTTAAGATATTACAAATAAAAAAAAATCAACCAACAAAATGATTTTCTATCCAAAGAACTACGTGAGTCTGATTTTCTCATTGCACCGGAGGATACGTAAGAGTAGGGGCCCACTCCTGTTGATTTCAAAACAATAAAAATAAAATAGTAATAATAATCCTTTTTTTTTTAAATTTACAATAAAATTTAAATTAAAAATTTATAAAAATAGGATTAATGATTTTATAAGCAAGAGGAGAAGACAATTAATATTTTCACACATTAAGTTAAAGAGTAACTATTTTTATAACAGATGTTGTAGGGTGCTAACACCTTCCTTATGCATAACTGACTCCCGAATCCTTATCTAAATTTGAGACCTTTCTTTTGGGTTTTTCCATACGTTTTCCCTTAATAAACTATGGTGGTGATTCCTCTGTTTTACTTTCATTTTCGCCATCCCGTCGTGATCCTGGTTGTGACATTATGCTTTAACAAAATTTGAGGGTCAATTATGCTTTTAAAACTTCAAAAATGATATCTAAATATATAAAAATTCCCAATCATTAAAATTGTTTCCACAAATTTTAAAAGCTAACTCTTTTCTCCCACTACAACTAATCTTGTAACTTTTGTTTAATTTACATAATTTTGATTTGGGTTAAATATGTTTTTAGTCTTCTAAAAATTGACCCGTATTTGGTTTTAGTCCTCAAAAAAAATTTCCTTGAATAAAGTCCCTCAAATATTAAAAATATCCTAATTAGATTCCTGTGCTAAACTCTGCTTAACTTTTTTATTAAATGATGGCCATATCACTTCCAAATAAAGTATTTTATTACCTGAAGTGTCCAGTGATAATTTTTAATAAAAAATCATGTAATTACTTTTGTTTTAGGGTTAAAAAAATGTGATTTAGGGTTAAACATGAAATAATTTTATTCAAAAAGTATGTTACTAATATGACCTAGACATAATAGTTGACATGGACAACCACCTCAGCAAATTAATGATGACTGTGATGCTGATGTGATCATCATTTAACAGAAAATTTAAACAGAGTTTAGTACAGGGATCTAATTAGGGTATTTTTAATATTTGAGAGACTTTATTCAAGGAAATTTTTTTTTTAGGACTAAAACCAAAATGGGTCAATTTTTGGAGGACCAAAAATATATTTAACCCTTTTGATTTTCATGATATGTGGTCAATTATTATAAATTCTTGTAGCTGTTGGTTAAATTTAATATATTAATTTTAAAATTATAATTAAATTAAATTTTTATATTTATTCCCCTCCAAGAAAATGCTCTAGCTTCGTTACTATCATTTATCAACGATAAAATATCATAATTTCTTATTAAAGCTTACATATATTTTTGTTCTTTATTAATATACTAACTTTTCTTTTTTAATTTCTTTATAATTTGAGTTTTGGTTTGTGTTTTTTATCTTGTTACAAAAAATCACTTTAATTCTACTATCATAGATCCATTACATGTTGATATGTCACTTTGAACTAAAAATTCATTCGAAATGGATTTATAAATATAACACATCAAAAAAAAAAAAAACAATAAAGAGAGTGAGAATTTCTAATCATGTCACATTTTAATTTGGGTCAGAAAAGAGATATGAAATGAGACAATAATTTTGTTCTATGTATAAAAAACAATATACAAAATTTCTGCACAATCATATATACTTATTTTATTTTATTTTTTGGGCCCCTTCTAACCCTAGGCCCTGGGCCATCACCCCTTCGAAATAGGCCCACGGCTGGCCCTGCACCTTTGCAAGGAGACCCTTTTTTGTGCTCTCGTCAATATTATAATCTTCATCCTTCACTTTGTAGCGAGATACCCCACACCTAGGGCACTTATGCATCTCTTTAAACTCTTTTATATACAGTATGCAATAATTAGAGCATGCATGTATATTCTTATACTTCATACCCATCGGACACAGTATCTTCTTAACCTCATAGTTACTATTTGGCAATGTGTTACCTTCTAGAAGTATGTCTTTCAACAACTCGAGCATTTCGGTGAAGCTTTTTTCACTCCACCCATTTTTTACCTTTAGATTGACCAATCTTAACATCACTGACAATCGTATGAAATTAGTGCACCTTGGACATAAAAGCTTCTCTACATCACTGCACAAAATATCATAGACATGTGCTCCTTGAAAAGACTTTTGTCCTACCTCACGTATCATATTGTCTAATCAATCATCCATATCTACATTAACATCCTCTGTTTAGGATGCATTAGCATGTCTAACAATTCACCATGCCATGTCCATCTTATATAATTCTTAAGAAACCCATCATAAAGAAGATACTCCTGTATTACCTCAACTTCTAGTCATCTCTCATTCTAACAGTTAACACAAGGACAATAAAACCTTCCATTACTATCAGGACGATTTCTTTTAGCAAATTATAAAAACTCTTCTACTTCATTCTCAGACTCATCACTTGTGCATCTATTATTCATCCAACTACGATCTATAACTACATTCTGTAAATACATTCACCAGCAAATATGTTTAATTATGACATATCTTCACTTTTTATATAAGGTGTTGCCCTATCCCATTCAGGAAGACACTTTTTATAGTTGATTAATACGTAAAGGATAAGTCTTATATCTTAAATTTGACAAAATTTTGGCAACATTTTGCAATGGTCTCCTAGTACCCAAAATGAAAGTGACAAGATCAAATCCATCATAATCAAGTATGCACTCGGAGAACAACACAAAATGCACTAAACTAAAATTTCATCAAATTTAAGATGAGATTTAACCTCTACATATTAATCAAGTATAAAAAAATAAATCTTGCCAAATTGTCCAACTTGGACAATTCAAGATTCAATACAATAATTAGTACTTTAATCATTGTATTGAATCTCAAAGGGGAAACTAAGGTTCACTTATAATGCATAACTTGAATAAAAAACAACACAATAAACTAGAGTGCATATAAGCCATGGGAAAAATATAATCTTGAACAATCTTCAAAATAGTGATAAGACTTCTTAACAATGTTCAAAATAATAAAAGACTGCTATACATATGTAAAGGCATGAACAAAATACTTTTACATGTGTAATAATCCTTTCCAACATCCTATGACGCACATCGTTCAAGTCTACTTCATCTGTGTCCACAAGAAACTTGTTTCCTACATAATTTTATAATAGTTTTCCATCACTATCCTTATAACAGTAACTCATGCTTCAACCAAAAAACATTGAGTTCGAGACACTATAAAGATGTCTTAGATTTTTTCTCACATTTCATAAGCTTACCCATCTGAGTTGCAACTAGTCACTGTACATTTAATACTAAGTGGTAATTAAAAAATAACTAGTCTACTTAATTCTATTTGTAATTCCAAAGTCCTTGCCCTACATTTAATTCTTTTGTAAAAGAATACAACTTGTCTTTGTACTCGTATACTTGGTTAAGTCATTAGCTCAAGAGTTTTAAAAAGGTCATATTACACTTTTCATTTCAATGTTTACTTAAAGTTTAGATTTTTTTTCTCTAAATCCTTTTTTTGTTACAATGTGTAAAGGTTCAAAACTTGGTAACCAAGGCTCTCACAGATTATGTATTTGGGTAAGAAACCATGTGAGACACTTCAAGAAATCATGTTCATGTGCTACTATTCATGGACCTAAACTATGGTTACACAATCATGTTCATGCGAGACGCTTAAACCATGGTTTTACAATTTCTGTAGAAAATTTGATAGAGTTTCGATTATTTTCCAATACTTTCCCATATACTTGTTTACCAGTATTCAATCACCATACCAGACAAACAATCTAATCCATAACAAATTTGAACCCTATCCATAACAATCTAGTATTTCTATTTTCAATTAATTTTCATACAATATACCACAAAAGCTTCAATTAAAGCACACAATCCAAAAATGTATATGGGATCTTGGCCAAGCCAAGTATGTACCACTTCCACACATCATTTTGTAAAAACAAAATTCATACATATATAGCAACCTTGGCCCAAAATTTTTCTTCAAAAATGTGACAATCCATCCATACATTTGTAAAGATAGAATCAATTATTTTTCTTAAAATCAAACTAGAACCAAAACAATATATCTCACAAACATATAATAAAGAAACACATGAGATAAAACCAAAATAGAACTAGTACAATGTATCTCCCAAAACTCAAAAATAAAGTAGAGATAAATAAATACACATGTATCAGCGACAGTGAGATGGCAAAACGCACGAAACCTAGTTGCTTGCAATGGCAGTGGTGATGAACACAATGGCGTTCGTGTTGAGCGATGCTAATTGTTGTAAATACTCATCTTTAGGACCCATATTTAGACAAGTTATCGACATTTTCCTTTATTTAGAGCTATGTTTGATCATCTTTTAGTTAAGATTGTATATAATTTAATTTTTAGGATTAAGTAACTATTTTGAAAGGTTGCATTTTAATTTTGCTTAGTTTTTGTAAGAAATGAAGGAGTTAACATAAGAGAAATTGGAGAAAATTTGAAGATAGAAGAGCCAAGTAAGAAATTTGGCATTCGCCCAACAAATTTATAATTCAATACGCGAATGGAAGCATTTGAAAGGAGATCGTCTGCCGAGGATTCGCTCAACGAGTCCTTGGCTCGCAAGCGAATCCAGATAAGAATGAGTCACTTTAGTTGAATCATCTAGCAAATTTGATACTCGCCCAACGAAAATGGCATCTTTTAAGGTTCTATTTGAAAATCTAGGAATGCTCAACGAGACCATAGCTCACTGAGCAAATGCTCACTAGAACTTACCATTTTTGGTAAAGAGTAAAGGAGATATAAATGTGAAAAGGCTAGCTTTTAGATATACAAAGATTCCACAAGTAAAAGCACTATTTTGCGCTATTCTATTACTCTCCAAGGCTGGATTTTTCATGTTCTAAATTTCTGAGTGTATTTTGATGCTACAAGTGACAATGAGTAGCTGAAATCCTCCTCTACTGGGGTTAGATGTAATCAAATTCAACTCTCTTGCATTTATTCTAAGTAAAATACATATATTTGTTCTTCGTATTAGTGTTTTACTTCTTTACTTAATGTTTGTTGTGGACTGATCACCCATAGCTTATTCTTTTTAACTTGAATGTTGTTGAAAAATGCTTTCAATGCTATGAACTGGAGTAAACACTCAACAAATCTTGAGGCTAGGGATAGTCCTTGCCTTGTTGATAATCTTTTTGGTCACAAGGCTTAAAGTAAGTTACTTTGTTAAGTGTTTAAGGGATTGACATTTAGTAAAGGAACTTAAGCTCTTTCATTTAAGGGATTAAAGTTAGAGTAATGTTGTTGGTTGATGTTAGTATATATTAAAGTTCAAGACATTTGTTTTGTTTTAATGACAAAAGAGAGTGAAGTTTGTTGTAGTTTAACCCCAACAATCCTTCCATTGCATTAAAAAACCAAAACTTTCAGTGTTTATTTCTTCACAAAAACCTGAAAATAGTTCCTTGAGTTAGTTTTTGCTTTATCAAGTTTTAATTTCATCAAAAGTGTTGTCTTTATCGTATATTTCATTAATCATTGTATTTTTAGCTGAAGGTAGTATAAATTTGTGACATATTGCTAGCGCAAGGTTTCGAGGGAATGATACTCTACTTATCATTTGACTACTTATACGACTTGGTTTGCTTGCCAAGGGGACAACAAGCGATAAATGTGTCAACTGAAAACAGCAAAATGCCTTATTGATGTTGAACGATGAATGTGACGCAGAAAGTGAAATAAAGAAACAAATGCTCCCAATAGCAATGCTCCCAACATTATCCAAAAATGTCAATTTTTTATGAAACCATATTTTTGATTCCCAAACTACATGAACTAGATATAGTGACCCATCATTCAACCATTTACTTCCCCTTAAACAATATCACTTCTGATTTCATCCTCGTTACCTCTTATATAGACATCCCTACCCTTGTTGTAACACCATGGGGGGGGGGGGGGGTATTACGGTAATTAAGCCTAAATTTCGAAGAAAAAAAAAGAAACTTTGAAACTTTGAAACAAAATGCGAAAACTACTTTTAAATATAATTGGATTTTATATAAGAATAATACAATAAAATACCATACATGCCTAATACAATATATCTATAACCCGAAGGTGTCATACAAAACATAAAGAGGAATACAAGGAAACAATGTAAACTAGGTTACATCTTCTTGCACTTGACTCCAAGCTCCATTTGCGCACATCTTCACATGTATCCTGGAAAGGGAAAAACTTATAGGAGTGAGACATAATGTCTCAATGAGTGCTCTAAGGACTCTACGGCTAGGTTAGACTTTTCCACTCGTACAATCTGCATCACTTATCTCTCATGGCTTTAGCCGCGCTAGGTCTCTCATAATTCTTCATACCTATGGTCGGGTCTACACCTTTCAATCATCAATACTTCCTGTTAACTCCTCTCTCATTCTCACAACTATTATACTAGTTTTCTATCTCATTATCAGCCTAAAAGCCCATCCTTATTACTTATACTTTCTTACCGC
Source organism: Spatholobus suberectus (assembly GCA_004329165.1). Classification (NCBI taxonomy): domain Eukaryota; kingdom Viridiplantae; phylum Streptophyta; class Magnoliopsida; order Fabales; family Fabaceae; genus Spatholobus; species Spatholobus suberectus. Next base: position 11,569,989 of record CM014731.1, on the reverse strand, counting down.
AACCCTTTCTAGTATTTAAACCTTTCGTATTTAGATTTTACTCTTCTTCCTTTAGTTGTCCTCTAGGGGTCAAGTCTAAGGCTATAGATACTCTAGAATACTACTCTTGACACTCCATTAACGCTTACCTTAATACTCTCAATTTATTCCCTCTCACCTGTCTTATACCTTTCTTTTACACTGTGTGGGAATTCACCTTTTCTCTATCTCATTCATAACTATTATTATCCAAATAGAACCCTCAACAGTATCCTAAGGTCTAGCCTCTCACATATCCTTAAGGTAACAAAGACAATCCTAATTACAAACATACGTTTATTTCACATCCTTTGCCCAGTAACTAGACATACACTTTTTTTTTTATCAAACAGGAATAACACACAAGCATAATATGGTCACATATCCATAACCTTGACACTTCATCACAAGACGCAATTGCATTTTTCACATGTGTCCACATTACATCAATCATTCATGAACAAGGTCATATAGACTTCACATAGTTACAACGTAGCATACTTCAACTTATCATGCTACAATAGGATGCATATGCATGCTATGTTCTTAAATATCTACTCATGCTATCATGCATATGTGGTACCAACTTAAACTTGTCGAAAAGTAGACTAGGAGTAAGTGGACGACCATAAGAAGCATCATCAGTATCGATGCCTTTGGCTTTTGCACCCTTGACTAGTATGATATCCCCCCGATGACTAGTCAAGATTACCCAATTTTTCCAGTACACTCTAGCTCCATGGGATCAACATGGGCCATTGGAGTTTTCCAACCGGATACCACCCCCAAGGCTAGGTTAGATAACCCATCACGACCTCCACCTACTAGATTCCTACATACTTTCCTTCATCACATAGCTCAAATATTATGATGCATGACTACACAAACAATCCATATGGCTTTACTTAAACATTTCACACTGAGGATCCCAAGTCTCATAGGTTGGGTTCTTCTTCGCTACGGAAGATCCGTTACTATACATGTACCATGGCATAAGATCATACATAAGCATATTAGAGCATTTAACATTGGTCTACAACATACGCATTTTCTTAAGGCAAGTAAAAACCACAAGAAGTAGATCCAACAAGGCATCCAAGTAACAACAATCATATAGGGAAGAAGCATAGAAGGCAACAACATAAGCTTGCAATCCTTTGCTCTTAGCTAGGACACTAGCTTTAGTGTCTCAGAGGGTCATGCTTAGCGCCAAACCTTTGGTGCTTAGCGCCACTTCACTTACCTTCCAAACCAACTCTCTGGTAGGTCCATACTTAACGCTAGAAGACTAGCGCTTAGTGCCACACATGTAGGGAATTTACTGATGTTCTTACACTTAGCACCAATTCTGGTGCTTAATGCCATGAAACTTAGTGCCAATTTCTGGCGCTTAGTGCCAAACCTCCAAAGAACTTTCTGTCTCTCTCACGCTTAGCGCAAAATTCTAGTGCTTAATGCAAAATACGATTTTTGCAAATCACGAGGGTTCGCAAAATGTGTAACCCACAACTTTCCTTGGTTTCCAAACACTCCTAATAGATTAATTAACTCCTAATTTCTCCTATTACCTTTCTAATTAGTCAATCTATTCTATAAACTCCTCACTCACTCATAATCCCCTCAAAACCCATCAAATCCCTAACTTAAGCATAAAGAGTAGGAAAAGGTAAACAAATATACGAATCACAACAAAAGGGTAAAGAAGGACATGGAGGAGCGCACTCACCTTTAGGGACACGCGGAGCTGAGTTCTAGGACTTGGGTTCTCTGGTTTCTATTCCTTGTCTTTCTCTTCTTCTTTTTCTTCCTTTTCTCCTCATTCTCTCTAACTTATTTCTTCTTTTATTTTCTGACAGCTAAACCTAACTCTCTTTCTCTATTCCCTTCTTATAACACGTGGGTGAATATGTAGCTTAGTGGGCTTTAATCCCCTATTGAGCCTTAGATGCTCTTTTGGGTTCTATTATAACATTCCTATTAATTTCTAACACTAGGGTATCAATAACAATAACAATAATAATAATAACAATAAATATATTAACAACAACACAACACAAGAATAATAATAATAATAATAATAATGATGATGATGATGATGATGATGATGATGATAACAATAATAACAACAATAATAATAATGTTGCTGCTGCTGCTGATGATGATAATAATAACAACAACAACAATAATAATAACAACAACAATAATAATAACAACAACAATAATAATAACAACAACAACAACAACAACAACAACAACAACAACAACAACAACAATAATAATAATAATAAATACATAAATACAATAGTAACAATAACTCTTAACTCATCTTTTATCCAATAACACACTAGAAGGGTCCTAAAGGGTTTATTTGTGGTTTATTTCTAGCACCTGAAAATTGGGGTGTTACACTTGTAGCAACTACACAACCACAAACCTCCCAAATAGAAATTAGACATTCAACCAGATCCAAACATCCACCAAACTACCTCCAATACTAGCATTGGAATATAATTCATTCACAACAACAAGCAACCCAATCATCAGGTATTACCTATCCTCTTTCACCATTTTTGACTTTTGACTGATTATCTCCTTCTTATAAATCCTTTATAATGGCTATTTCTTATGCTTCTGAACCTAAGACATATAACCAGGTAGCTAAACTTGATTGTTGACAAAAAGCCATGCATCAGAAAATTTTAGCTCTTGACCAAAATATGACATGGGTGCTGATTGACCTTCCTTCTAAAAACAATAAATTGGTTGTAAGTGGGTCTATAAAGTGAAGCATAAATCTGATGGGAGCATTGAACACTACAAAGCACGACTTGTAGCTAAGGGTTACACACAACAAGAGGGGATTGATTATTTTGAAACTTTTTCTCTGGTGATGAAGATGATAACTATAAGACTTGTTCTAGCTTTGGCAGCTGCAAAGGATTGGCTACAACAACTAGATGTCAAAAATGATTTGCTTCATGGAGAGCTCAAAGAAGAGGTTTACAAAGCAATTCCTCAAGGCTTTCATACATCTAAACTGAACCAAGTTTGTAGTTTGCTTAAGTCACTTTATAGGCTTAAGCAAGCAAACAAACAATAGAATTCCAAGCTCACAACTGCTCTTATTTCACTTGGTTACACTCACTCAAAATTAGATTATTCACTCTTTGTGAAATTGGCTAATGCTCGCATTGTTATTTTGCTTATTTATGTTGATGATATAGTATTGACCAGAAATGATATTACTAAAATTCAATCATTTAAAGAATTTCTCCATTAAAAATTCTAAATTAAAGATCTGAGCTCTCTAAAATTCTTTCTTGGTTTGGAGGTAGCTAGGTCTCACATGGGCATGAGTCTCTCATAGAGAAAATATGCATTATAACTCTTGGATGATGCAAGAGTGTTAGCATGCAAACCTACTTCCACACCTATGCTCCCTAATATCAAACCTGATTCTAGAGATAACGATCCTTATTTGATCCCTCATCATACAAAAGGTTGATTAGTAGATTAATATATCTTACTAGTACTAGGCTTGATCTCATGTTTGTAATAAATAAACTCAGCCAGCCTGTTTCCAATTTGAAACAAGTTCATCGTAATGCAACAATTTGGATCCTTCAATACATCAAGAGCTCCTCGAGCCAAGGCATGCATATTTTTCTTAGCTTCCTCCAATTTGAAACTCAATGCATTTAGTGATTCCGACTAGGCTTTATGTTCATAGTCTCGCAAATCAGTGACTGGTTTATCCATTTTCCTTGGTCCTTCTCTTGTCTCATGGAAATCGAAGAAGCAAGCCACCATAGCTCATTCTTCATTAGAGGCAAAATACTGAGCTCTTGCATCTACAACTTGTGAAATTCAGCGGATCCTTTATCTACTCGCAGATCTTCATCATCCACAACTTAGTTTAGTATCTCTCTTCTGTGATAACAAATCAACCGTTGCCATAGCTCAAAACCCCATTTTTCATGAGAGGACAAAACACATTGAAATTAATTGTCACCTTGTTAGAGACAAACTACAAGCTGAAATCATTCATCTGTTATTGCCAGTCACTTTTGCGAAGCAACTTGCAAACATTCACATTAAACCCCTTCATCCTACTATGTTTCACTCTCTACTTTCCAAGTTGAGCATGACTGACATCTATAGCTTAGCTTGTGGGGGGCTATCAACTAATACAAAGGTTGGAGTTAGTTAGTTTTATCTTTTTGTTATCTCGAATCTCTTAGTTTTGTCTTTTATCTTTAATTTTATCTTTCTATTATTTACATTTTATCTTTATCAAGACACTCAATTATCATTCTATTTCTGTATATAAAAACCCCTTTGTGATTAATGAATAATAGAACTTTCAGATTCTCATTCAATAATAGGATGAATCATATATGTTGGTGAATTTCAAACTGTGAGGATTTTCTTACAAAACCATAGTTGGCGTGGGTTCTTTGAACTTTACCTAAAATTGATTGCATAATTCTAGAGTACAGTGTAAGATTGTAGGCACGTTTATTATAATTTTTTTCCCATAAAAAATCACTTCTTTTAAAAAATAATTACTTTTAAAAGTTTTTCATGCACTTTTTTTAGCTTTCAAAATAATCAGAAACAAAAAGAAATCTAAAATATTATTAAAGTTAGAAGTTATTTCGAATATCTTCTCACAAAATTAGATTTTTTTTTTAAAAAAAAGTGATTTTTATGATTGTGAACAAACATATATTAACTTCTGTTTTTTTTTTTGGTTAAATTTCTAAAAAATAATCACTAGATTATTTTTTGTCAGAATCACTTTTTTTTTTTTTTTAATATATAACAAACTGGTCCTGTATTAGCTTAATTCATTTTAGCCTTAATTATTATCAAACTCACTATTCATTTTCATATTTATTATCTCAGCCTTATTAAAAATTAATTAAAAAAATTATAAACTTGTTGAAAAAGAGTGAGATGAGTTTCATCATTAAAACTTAAACGTGTTTATATATAAAAAAAAAATTAAAATTGGAAATTTTTTTGAGATTAACTGGAAAGTTAAAATATGTAAATGGAATGAATATAATCTTGCATAATGTTGAACTCGATGAAAATTTTCTATCAAACCTAGCTTGAATCCAACTATGAAAAACTTTCGTTGTGATATTGCATTGTAGTTCTTCTTTTGAAAAAAAAAAATGTACTGTAGTTATGATGACACTTAATGGGCACAGTAATCATAGTAAATTGTTAGTCATTTATAAAATGATCATTTTTAAATAAATGTTAAAAATTCTGCTAAATATAAAGAGAAACCCAAAAGACAAAATATATACCAGAATAATCGTTTCTGTTTTATTGATCTATTTATATTTCGTACTGTTTGATAATCACATAATTTTGAAAACAGTTGTTTTTTAGGTACTGTTGGTGTTGTTCTCCAATCAAAATTGGAGATTCACTTCGATAATCTAAAATTTTTTTTAATACATGTTTTTATTATACGAATTATTGAAATAAATCTCTAATTCTGATTAAAGAATAACATCAATAATACTTAAAGTACTGTATCAAAATTTTGTACTATAAGTAATACAAACATGCATATTAACCACACAAATTCTTAGACACAGATGGCAAAGAGCGAGGTTCCACCTGTTGAGTTCAAGGTAGGCCCCGCAGAAACATTGTATCCATGACCCACATATACGCATTCATTGCTGATTGACATGCCTCCATAAACACTGCCTCCAGTTTTATAGGACCATAAAATTTTCCCACTCTTGGCATCAATTGCATATATGGATCCCATTCTATCCGGGGATCCTGCAAAGACAACTTCATTTGCAACACTAACAGGGCCATTAGCAGTGCTATTACTGGGGTTAGCTGTGGACCATAGAACTCTACCATTGCTAGCGTCCATTGCCACCCACCCACCAGCGGTTGTAATCATATTTGACGGTGCAAGAGTAAAGTTTTTTGCCTCAGAATTGACAATGTTGGTGTAAACCCTCATTTCATCAGTTGCTGCACCCCATGTTCCACCTCCTGCTATCCCTCCCGGCCCAGCTTCCTGCAAAAAAAAAAAAAAAAAAAGAGCAACCAAAAAAAAGAAAATGAAGAAGAATAAATGAATAAATTTTAAAATTCATGATGAGTTAGAGGTGCGGGCGCATATATAATAAATTTAATGAAATGGTTTGTCGACACCCTTGAAATGTCTATAATTGATCAGAGAAAGAAAGAAATAGAAGAGAGAAAAAAATAGATTTAGTAAGTGATATAATATAATAAGAAGACACAGATAAATAAAAATAAGAGACATGAGTATTAATACTGTTCGTGTTCAAATATCCTTGAAAGTTTAATTGGTTTGCCAATAACACATGAAGTGATTTAGAAAGATATTCTCATACACTTTTAATTCAAGTAATAGATTTGGTTCGTCTAAACTTTATTAACTTGGGAGCATAATAATTTATTATGAAAATTAATATATCACATTATAAACATAATTTATGTGTCATATGTTGTTTTGATCGAAATCATTACTCTACAGAACACAAAAGCTTTTTACAGTTAGCATAATAGAAATGTGAATAAATGATAACTTAAAGAATATCCACCAGTTGTTCATTGAAAGGGGGGGAAACAGAAAACTGTTATACTATAAATTGTCTTTTACCGTATACCAGACGAGGTTGCCATTGTTCCGATCTAAAGCCCATGCATAGCCACTTTTCTGCACCGCAACAACGATATCTTTCTTGGTTCGATTTATGTATGTGGTCAACATCATTGGTGCCTCTCCAAAATCAGCATCTGGCCGGATACCTTGGGGAGGACAATCAGGAGTTGGAGCAATTCTACATTGCGAGATATATACATCGTACCCTCCTAACTGGCGGTACCATTTGATCTTCCCAGAATCCAAATCAAGGGCTAATATTGAATTGGAGTGGTTTTCTGGTTCAATACACTCATCTGGTTGAGTAGGTTCAGTTCGATTATTTTGTCTCTCTCGACACTGGCGTATGTGTAATGGGGCAGAATAGAGGTTCCCAGTGGCAATATAGACATGGTTTCTTTTAACATCAATGGAAGGGCTGCTTCCCCAAATGGCAGCTCCTGCATATTCTCCCTTGGTGTTGTTGTTATCTGGCAACATATAGGTCTTCCACAAGATGGCACCAGTTCGAGCATTAAGTTTTACAAAACTCCCACGAAATGTGCAGCATTGCTCAATGGGTACAGCAGATTCCAGTGAAGATATTCCCACATAGTATCTTCTGTGGTGAGTTGAGCATAATGCAGTAGAGTCAGAAAGATCAAAACGTATGCCTAGTGCTAGCTAGTAAATATTAAAACAACACTTTATTTGGAACAAAGGCTTTCTTGCGTGAATTGCACCAAGTAATACTTTCATTTTTTAAAGAAGAGTAATAATATATAGATATCTCTATATAGTAAACATTCCATTTACGCACTTTATCTCTCTCTCTGTATCACATCTATCACCTATCATACCTGCATTGCTCTGTCTTTCTCTCTATCTAGGTGTTAAATAGCATTAGAGTGTCTATTGCCAATTTTCCTTACTAAGTTTGGTTGTCAAAAGAAGTAAAAAAAAAAAAAAAAGGTAGAAGGAAAGAATGTGAAAGGAAAGAAAGAGATGATTTTGTAATTGTTTGGTATGAGAGAAAGTAAGAGGAAATGGAAGTATAAGTTTTCTCTTATTTGACTGGATAAAAAATAAGCAGAAAGGAAAAAACATATTTATAAAATGACATAAATATCTTTAAATAAAAATAAGATGTAATAATGAGAATATAAATATAAAATATACTCATTAAGGGGTGTTCATCGGATTGGATTAATCTGATAAACTCAACAATCCAAACCAATTAAATTGGTTGGGATTGGTTCAGTTGTTGGTTCTTTTTATTTCAAATCCAAAACAAACCAATTATAATTGGTTCAATTGTCAAATTTGTATTTTTTCAACCCGATAACTCGATGAATTATTTTTAACTTTTAGATTAATATATTTTAGACTTTAGAACTTAACCTTTTTCTTTTCTTTCTTTTAATCTTCTTATTAACTTATCTAGTGTTACCAAGAGTTTTAATTTGGACATGTTTATTACATAATTTTTTATTATATTTTGGATAAAGAAATTATTTTTGTGTGTGTATACAATGACAACAACAAGATTAGAACCTAGTATCTTATGCATACTACCCAAACCCTTCCATCACTAAGTTGTCTCTAGTGGGTTGGGTAAAGAAATTAATAATATATATAAGGTGAATAATATAGAAAAAATTAAATATTAAATAAAATAAATAATTAGTCATTGAGGAATAAGAAATTTTTTTAACTTTCATTAATATAAAATTAAATATTTATATAAAATAGACAATGAATGAAGATAACAATTTAAAAAATATATAATAATCTATTTTTTTTTATCATAACCTAATAACCCAATCGGATTGGATTGGTTCAGATTGATTGAAAAAAAATTTAAAATCCAAAGCAAATCAATCCAATTAAAAATGATTGGTTTGGATTTGATTTTGTCTTAAACCCGAACCAACCCAACTCCTGAACTTTCCTATTAACAAAACTCAATCTAAATACAAGATAAATGAAAAATTATTAATAGATTTAAAATTACTTATTTTACATCTACAGATCACTTTTTTTTTTTTTAAATAATGAACAGTTCGGACTCAGCAAGCACACAATAAATATTTCTGTTTTTTGACAAGTCGATCTGAATATCTGAAATATGGACAATTATTCCCCCATGGGACCGAATGTGTGCAAGTCTAAGTTATCAATAAAAATTAAAAATGTTTCTTGGACACTCATATGCTAATATATATACATCTGGAGAGAGAGAGAAAAAAATGATAGATGTAACAAGTATATGATGTGTGCTAAGAAGAGAGAGATAGATAGAAGTGAGAAGTATTAATAAGGTGTTTGCAGTATTTAGGTATCCAACATTATTACTCAATAAAAATTGTGCAAGTCTTAACGTTTCAGACCAATTAACTCCAAATTGATGGTCTTCCTTACGCTTTCATCCCGAATTGTACAGAAAGTCTTTTTGAAGTGGGGCGCATAAAAATTAACCACTCTTCCCTTCTTACCGAAGAATCAAAGCAAGGAAGCATTTTTTCCCCTTATTTTCCTTGTTTTCTTTTTCATTCTTTCTATTTACATTTATACCAAACACAGTGTTAAAGAAACAACTGACAAAAAAATAAAAAATAGCTTTGACAGAATACAAGAGAGGGTAAGGTCGAAAGATAACCAATCACTATCTTTCGTTTTTTTCGTATCTGATAATTTCGTAGTTATAAGCATTACCCTCATTAAAATTTCTAAAAATCTAACTTGCGGATATATACAGAACAGGAAAAACTTTGAATTCTTAATCAAAACAGTTTTATTAGTGGAGTGTTAAAAAGAATAAAGTGATTTTTCTTGTTACTAAGTTCATTAGCAATGTTAGAATGAGTGAGAAAGGAGAAAGTAGAAAGCTAGTTAAGAAAAAAGGTCAATAGAAGTACCATAGTACTAACCTGTTGTAGTATGTTCCAGACATGGTGATGAATGCTTGAGGATGGTAATCCAAAGTGATCGCCCATACAACCTCACCAGTTGTTCTTTTGAAAGCCATAACAACAGCAGGGCCACGGATTCCAATTATCACTAGATCCCCAGCCACTGTGGGGGTTGATCTTGACACTCTGGAATTTAGACCTGTCAGCTTTGGCAAGTTCTGCTTCCAAACAAGCGATCCATCGGCTTAGTTAACTGCATAGATGTTACCATTCCAGCTTGGAAAATAAAGGGTACCATCATTTATGGCTGGTGTTGCCGTGATGTCTTTGCCTGCATAGAATTTCCACTTCAAACGTAGGTTCGGTGCTGTTTTTGGGCTGATCTTACGCTCGTTGTAAGCATATCTTCTGTTGAACAAATCTCCACCATGGTTTAACCAGTGTTGTGATTGTTGTCTAAGCCCCTGAAAGCAAGATCACCGATAGGAACCAATTAGATTAATTTTAATGTATGAGAGTAATCCTTAAAACTATATAAATATACAAAGGCTATAGGGAAATTAATGATAGAGTGGGAATTAGCTTAGTATCATACATCAGAACTTGCGGCAAAGATTACTACCCCATGAACACAAAATAACAGTAAACAAAGAGCTAAATGCATGCTGTATTTAGGCGGTGGCATGGAATTGTATCTGGAGATGGTGTGGCAATTGCCGAGATATATGTATGTTTGAGAAACTTATTACAAAGAAACCTGCGTATATATGGAAAAAAAAATAAATTATGCATGAGGACAGTCTGATATTAAAACATTTGACTTAATTTGAATTTAACACATTTAAATAATGCGTTATTCACATCCATATTTTGATAATAATCTTTGTACAAGCTTGACTCTTTTACAGAAATTAATGAATTATCTGTTTTTCCTTTGGCACCGGGAGCGGGGGGGCGTTCTAAAGTAACAAAAAGTCATATAAAAGGAGTACGGCGAAAAGAAAATTATGTAAAGAGAAACAAGTGAAATCGTTTTTTAGTTAATGTTTGATCGTATGTTTATATATGTATTATGTATTTTAATATAGAGTAAATTACATTGATATTTCCTGAATTTTTTGAAATTACACATAATTTTTCTTTTTTTTAACATTTATAATAACCTCTTTTATAGGGGTATATGAAGTAATATTTTTCAAACAATCAAGGAGGTTAATATAAGATATAAAGGGTGTCAGCGTAATGTTTATCAAACAATTACGGAAGATTAGTCTAGGAGTAAAAAAAGGGGAGAAATTGGGCGAAATTTGACAAAACCTTGGGAGTGTCAATATAATTTATTCTTTAATATATTAAGATTGTGCTTTTCATTCATATGTTTTAGTTTGTATGAAATTTTGGCCTTTTTCATTTTAATTGCTCAATTTTAATTTTATTATTAAAATCAAGTCTTTCACACTAAATTTTATCTAGAAATTAATAAGCATGTATCAAGATGTGACGTGATATATGAATGGATTAATAAAAGTAAAATACAAAAAATATAAAGACATAAAAATAAATTCAAAATAGCTTCACACTAACCTTATATGAATGGAAAAGAAAGAAAATAATGAGAAAATAACATTTAAAATTTTTTCACATATAATTGAAGAAAGATAAAAAATAACTTTAAGGAACAAAAAATTTAAAATTTTCTCTCCAAATTTTTCTTGAATTCAATTTTTATTTTCTTCCTGATTTTAATTTATTCTCCCGTTGAAATAAAAGGTGAAGACTACCCATCATCAGAATGAAAACTACTTTCTTTCAAAGAATATCCCAATGCATATTTACGCAACTAAAATACATAATTACGTGTAACATCCTAACGGACATTACCATAACTAAACATTAAATACGAGTGGAAATAAATATAGTCCCATAAAAATATCAAATTAGAGTTATGACTCTATGTACATATCTCAATAACTCAAGTAACCAAGGTACTTTTACGATCTTTTGAAACAAAGAGTAACATAAAAGCCATCGTAAACTAGGCCTCAATGTAGAGGTTTTTCATTACAAAGCATATGTCAAATTCTGAATACTAAAAATCTATGAAAGCTATAGCATTATGACAAAACATTCCCAAATCTTGATGCTTCATAATCTGCTTAATCTGAAACAATGAACTTAAACTAGTGAAACAAAATCTCAAAGAGTGCCATACAAACACAACACTAACATTCACATAAAATACTTGGACATTTATCTTTTGTCTACATATAAGGCATGATATTATGCATCACTTAAAACATTAGCTTATCTTTTGCATGCATTTAGTATATCTTCTCTTTTTTCATCCTAGTTGGTACATTTGAGCTCATAATTTTCAAGAGACATCCCTCTTATTCTTTGCCATACATTCTTCCCTTACCAAAGGATGTTCTCTTGTCATTCTTTAAGGAACTAAGGGGATGAAAACCCTTCCCTTAAAGAGAGCATAAAAATAAGTCTTACGCATGCTTTCTTTTCTTTATAACATTATCTTTTGTCATTCTTTAGTGACCGAAGGGGTTTATTACCCTTCCCTTACCAAAGGCGACCTTACATCTTTGACACATAAATAACAAATGCTTCTCATTCATGAATAGGAATAGAGGGGGTACATAGCAAGATAAGACAATTAAGAACATATTTAGTCGTAGGGGTCTCGCGATTAGTGCCAACAAGGCTACGCTTAGTGCAATTGACCCATTGTTTAGCACACTTAGGTGGTGCTTAGTGCTGTGGCACAAAGCATTAATCACTTGCATTTGGAGGTCCTGCGCTTAACGCAAATAAGGTTGCACTTAGTGATAAATCTACAGCTTATGTAGATTTATAGGACTAATTCACATTATTTTTTGCTTTAGTTCAAAGGAAATTTATGAAAAAATAATCCAATTATATGAAATGCCATGTAATTCGTGATATTGAGATTTTTATTGAAAATGGCATGATGTTAGGTGGTTATTTGAGTTTATCAATGTAAGAAACTTGAGCAAAGAAAAAGGTTAAAGTCAGGATGTCCAAAGAGTTAATTTTCAGTTTAAAAGCATAAGGAAAAAGCAAGTCAGCATTGGCACCCAGTGTAGCACCCAGAGGAGGTCAACGCCCAGCACCAGCATGCTGAACGAATATCTGAAGAAAGGGGCGCCCAACGGAGGCCGATGCCTAACGCTAGCACATTTTCAACTTTTCGAACTTTTGTTCATTATTGGGCTTGGTGCATTTTTATGGTCTGAAAAGCCCAAACTCGTTATAAAAAGACTAGAATTTCATTTTTTAATCATTCTTTGACTACTCTAATGACCCAAAATGAGGAAAAACTCAAAGACTCAACCTGTGGCCTTGGATCATAGGACTTTGGGTTCAATTTCTTAAGGTTTTATGACTCTTCTATCTTGTTTCTTTATCATTTTTGTTGTGGACAACACTATGAGTTTCTAAGCCCCTCTTTGGTTAGGTTAGGATGACCTGTGATTGGATTTCTTTGTAATTTGTTTTTCCTTTTGAACTTTTAAGTATTAATGCAATTTAGTTGTTAATTTTACGCTTAATGCTTTTCCAATGCTTGACAGCCATTTGGAATTGATTTGTAATTCAAACTTTGCAATTGGGAAACTAGGGTTTGAATTGTTCCATTTTAACAATCATATAATTCTTGAACCTAGGGATAGGAAGGAAGATTTTATGCGTTCTCATTAATTTCTTGCTCTTAATGCTTGTGCCTAAATTTGCTCACCTAAGGGTTTAGGGTGTGGAATTAGGAATAAAGGATTTATTGCCTAAAGAATTAGGATTAAATTAATTTAGAAAAACTGAAGGTAATAAGAATGGGTTTAGAAAGAAAAGAAATTACATTGGGGTTGCCACTATAATAATTTTATTTCTTAAATTTTAAAAACACATAACCAATACCTGTAAAATTTTCTCGATACAAAAAATGATTTACTACAAACTTTGAGGGCTTTTGATTGCTTCTAAGAGACACAAAAAAGCACTCAATAAATTTTTCAAAAAATTGTTCCAATTGTGAGTAATTGAATTCATAGAAGTTTAGGGTTCTTAAGGGTCTGCTAATAGTGGCGGACTGCCACTATATTTAAAATTAATTATTTTAAACATAAAACACTAACAATGTTAGTTTTAACTTGATGGAAGGACCAAAATGAAGCGTTTTAAAAAAATAAAGAACCAATTGACGCTTTTAAAAGATAAAGGACTAAAACAAATTTTCTTAAAAAGATAAAGGACCAAAAGTGTATTTAAGCCAAATATTATAGTTATACTTAATATTTTTTTCTCTTTTAATCCACTCTATGCATGTGACCCTATAGGTTCTCATTACGTTGGCAATAATATTAAATTTTATTTAATATTATAAACAGTGAAATGTATCTAGAAACACATCACTGTTACCCAAGTAATAAGAATGTCTATGATTTGACATAACCTTTTCATGACATGTTTTTGTGTAATTTAGTCCCTTTGTCCATATATCATAATTGAACACAAGACATACAATATGTCATCCTTGTATAGTTCAATTTATCTATTTCTTGATACTTGAGCAAACATAAGAATAAATGAGAGATTAATATCCCATATTGACTCATTTTAGCACGACCATGCATTTTTGCCTCACTTTATTAGGAGGGCCTATAGATGTTACTCCAATTACGAAAGAAGAATAAATCTCATCAAGATCACTCACATCCCTCTTCATGATTTGCTTTATGTCTAATTACCAACTTTATAATCACCCTATCACTAATAACGTTGGATGGCATTAATACATACAATTTCTCACATAGGAATCGTAGTGACTTCAGGTCTAAGGATTGTATACATCATAATCACTTTGAGAATTGCTTATGACACTTTCATAACATTTCTATCTAGTGTTCTCATAGCAGGTCAATCTAGTACATCATTACACTAATCATGTACCCATGTGAAGACTTGATAATACTGCTACAAATTTTACTTTTTAAAACATGATTTTAGATTGATTGTTTTACAACTGATCTAAACAAAAATGCAATCGTACTTTTGTAAATAAGTGATTGGATTTTTAAATCAGTTATACTATAACATATGTAAAAGAGTCTTTTTATAGCGGTTACATTTATAACGATCTAAAAGACCCTTTAAAAGCAAACCTTGCAATTTCGAAAACCTTATTGTTCCTCTTGTTTCCTTTGCATTGTTACACCGATCTCCACAAAACCACCGTGCTTGCGCCACAAACGAACTTCCCTTTCCTTTGTCCTTCAACTTTGGCAACGCCACTACCATTATAACTTTATTCCTAACATGTACCCTTGCCTTGGATGGTGGATGCCGTCAAAGTGAGTCCTTGCGGCTCCCTCGACTTCATCCTCTTCTACTACCTTGTCGACATCTTTGCCGACTTCATCACCATCATGCTAGCGAGGTCATGCTCATCACCACCCCCGACATCACGAGCCTCCACGATGCCGACAAGGTCACTAGGCTGCTCTTTGAAGAGACAGGGTCACCCCTAACAACCAGTGGAAAAACTCTTTGAAGAGTTAACACCACAACCAAGCTGCATAATCTCTAATATATGTTTGCCATACATAGTCCAATCGCCAAAAAATTCAATATTCCCAGGATTTCTTTCATCGAAGTAAGTTACTTTTGTTTCTTGTGTTTGCATAATATACATATCTATAATGTTAGGGAGAGTGTAACATCCGAGTTTGAGTACTTTGTTTTGCCTAGCATCCTCAACAAAATTAAAATGACCAAAGCACAAGTAGCACAACCAATGAATGAAATCTAGAAAAAGTTTAATGAACATATTATGGCAGCTGAAATGCCTTTGTTGTGTTAGTGTCAGGACTAAGATTGTTAGTGACTTAGTGTTTATAACATTATTCAAGGTTTTATTTTTTTTAATGTGTTGATGGTTTAGTTCTAACTAATTTGTAGAGCCTACTGTTGGGATGTAGGTGCTCTACTAGAATGAACAAATTTTTTGCTTCAAATAGGGCTCTTCCAAGCCTCTCTTTCTGAAACTGGTCCAAGATTCTGATCTTTACCCCTTCGGAGTTCTTCACTCATTCCTGTCTTCATGTTTTTAAATTAGTTCCGAGTAACCAAGTTAATTTTTTTTTAAATCGATTGAAAATCCATTCTAAAAACCCCATTTAAAAACTCTTTTCCACAATAGTGTATCTTATATCCATGACCCATGATACGCCATCATTAGTCTACATACAGAGTCTCAATGCACTATTGTTGTCTTTATTAACAATAATACTTGACTAGGGATATTTAAGAATAGAATTAAATAGACTATTCTACTGACTTTATTATGTTCCAATAAACATATAATAAATGAATTTTCTTATATTATTAATAAATAAATAAATAAAATAAGATACAAATATAAACCATAAAGTATTGGCCTCTTGGGCTTACACCAACAATCTCCCACTAGCACTAGAGCTAATCAAGCATGTGTCTGATACCTATAGACCTAGTATGACCCTCATTCTTCTACTGTTAGGAAACGCAAACCAAAACAACTGTGACAAATTTTTTTTCCAACACAGGATCCATGCAAAAGAGCATAAAACTGTGATTAGGGTTTACCTCTTAAAGCGTGAATCTGTCATAAGCAAATTCGATCTGAGCCTCTACTATGTCCACACAAGTAGACTCCTCTTTCGTCTCACGACCAAGGAAGGGAAGGTAGTGCAAATTACACCTGTAGAAAAATCCCACGATAGCTAAGTTTTTCTAAGGCACACTAAGTGTAGTATGCGGGTAGAGAAAGGTGTGCCTCTTAGGGCCTCAAGCGCTACCTATATATAAGAGTCCCTTAGCACTTTACCTTGCTTTATCGGGCCCCTTACATTAAGATTCTGGCCTATGAATAACATGACATACTGTTTCTCATTATTTGGACTTTTCCTTTTAGGTGGGCTCATACCTTACAAGCCCTAACCCACAAGTAATATTATAGTCATACTTAACATTTCCTTTCTCCTTTAATTTGCTCTATGCGTGTAATCCTTGTAGGTTCCTTTAATAATGGGCCCCAATATTAAATATTTAATGCATATACCAGCATCTAATATGCAAGAAGTTTAGTAAGTGGGTCAACAACTTTATCAGGCGTTGGTACTCTATATATTTTTACATCTCCTCTATCTATAATCTCTTGATTAAGATGGAAATACCTAAGTATATGCTTGGATCCTTGGTGGGATCTAGGTTCCTTAGCTTATGAGATTGCTCCATTGTTATTATAATAGACATCAATAGGGTCCACAATGCCAGGAATTGTTCCAAGCTTGGTGATGAACTTCCTGATCTAAACGACCTCCTTTGCTACATTGGAGGCAACAATATACTAAGCCTCTATAGTATAATAAGCAACCATTTCCTTCTTTGAGCCATGGACTTGGGTCAATATCTCCACTGTCTTGAACCAACATTATATTAGTTTGTTTTATTATTTATAAAAATGCCTACCATTGAAGTTTTTAAATTTGTTATTAAAGCAAGCAATAATTTGTTCATTATTATAAGTAATGTGATTTGGTAAAAGACAACAAGTGTAGATTCACATCACTTCTAGTCACGAATAAATTATCGCTTGCTTTAATCATATATTCAAAACAATGAAAAAAAAGTAAGTGAAAATGGTGGGCATACAATATGAAAATCAAAATAAATTAATATGATCTTAGTTTGGGACAACGGAGATATTAACTAAGTTTGTTACTAAATAAAGAAGTATGTTGAACCTTCACATAAACTTCAAGGATTAGTATTGTAAAAGTGAAAGTAATAAGGAAACAAATGTAGACAATTATCTCTAAGCAAATTTGAGCTAAGACAAATTTGGAGAAGGCCAAAGCTGCCTATTTCGTGCTTGTCCCCTAGTTGTAAATTCCAAACGAGGGACCTAATGCAACCTACACTTGGCCTTCTACAATGTGGTCTTAAGTGCAATTTGCTTTTCGCAAATGTGTACACTTGTTTTGTTTCTAATTTTCTATTTGTCCAATTGTATTGTTTATGGTTATGTTAACCTCCAACATGCTTCTTTTTCTAGTCACCAGGTTCAATCTCTATGTCTCTAATGGACATGATCTTAATTTTATTTTTTTTCCTTTTCAAGGAGCTAGGCCACAAGGTGAGAGACCTAGCAACAAGTCAATGTCCTTTATCCTTTCATTGCTTCAACCAAAGCCTTACTCTTCGAACCAATATTGTTTTGGATGTGGCATAATGTCACTTTTTCCTACTAACCAAATTATTTCGCCTCAACCTTAAGGCTTCAATCTCCTGTGCGAAATTTATCATCATCATTGAATGGAAGAAATTCAAATACTACCAACAACACCCTCGACGCTTGTAGTGAGTAAGACACTTTTTACATACAACCATTGAAGGTGTCATTAGAATCATTCAATTTTCTTGCAACTAATGAGAATGAGAGAACTCACGCAAGAAACTGAACACTTTAGAAGGTTCAGGTACAACAATTTCATTAGTTAGAGAAAGTGAGATTAGCTCACATTCAAAATGATTGTACGAACAATGAGCCTTTAGTTAAGGCTAGGCAACTAAAGAACAAAGAAAAATGGTTATATACATGCCGTAGTTGGACAAGTATAATTGAAGTAGCAAGGAAACAAAGTGCATGTATAAAAGCAACTAAGGCGCATCCTTTATCTTTATTATTTATAAAAGTAAGAAATAGCACCAATTTACTATCCAAGAATAGCACCAATTTATTATCCGAGAATGTCGACTATGATCTTTACTATTTTGCTATTAAGAGCAATCTACCCAATGAGTGAATAACCTACGGGTTGGACAGGTAAAGTTTCCAGATTCATTGGAGGAGCTCAGAAC
Source organism: Spatholobus suberectus (assembly GCA_004329165.1). Lineage (NCBI taxonomy): Eukaryota > Viridiplantae > Streptophyta > Magnoliopsida > Fabales > Fabaceae > Spatholobus > Spatholobus suberectus. Next base: position 11,551,476 of record CM014731.1, on the reverse strand, counting down.
TATTGCAGGTAAATATTCAAATTTCCATCAAGTCATAACTAAGATTATGGAAAATTCTAGTGATCAAACCCATTTGTTATTAAATGGTTGTCTATATAATTCACCAATAAAAGGAGTTTTGTATGTTGTTTGACAAAGAAAATTTTCAGGTCTTATTATACTAATATGATTTTATTTGTGTATGATATTTTCTTCAATAGGTTAAAATTTTGAAGAACTCAGTACATTGCACCTAAATTTTTTTTAATAACTCAACATTCATGGAACAAAAAATTTCGTTTCTATCATATACGAAGCTTATCCCTCATATTTTTTATTTTTTCACATATGCATTATTTTGCAAAGAGATAAAAATATTCTTAAACTAAAATAATTAATTCTAATTCTTCTTCTCTCTTACATCTATTTTCTCACAAACCAAATAATTTTAAAATTAATTTTTCCTTTTTTATTTAATTTAAAATGCAACAAATTGATGGTTTTATGAAGAGCAAAAATAGAACACTTTGCATTACAAATAGAGTAGATTGAATTCGATCACCCAAGTAATTTGCATCCATCTCAGAGCATATGTAGCTGAATAGGTTATTTTTGTGGAAAAAGGAGAGCACACAATGCAATGCAAATTGAGCAAAAGATTGAGTCCAAGCACCTTACATAAATATCAAAACACATGCCAAAGCACAACAACTAAAGAAGCACCAAGATTAATTAGCAAGGGTGAATTAGAACGGCAATGTAAAACAAACAAGTGGCATGTAAGACGAATAAATCAATACCTGGGTGCCAATGGAATTGCAATGGTGCTGGCGGCGACACTAGCAGAGAGGTTGCAAATAGGGGGCTTTGATGGAGAGGGTGAGATGACAAATGGAAGAGAGAGAAAAAGAAAGGAGGAAGAAGGATCCAAAAACATGTATATATCCAAGTTACCAATAGCTAGACCGTTGGTAAATTGGATTTAAAATATCAGCATCTTAGCCATCGGTAATCTCAATAATCAAATTTAAAAATCCATTAAATGTGAATTTTTGCCTTATTGATGGCTCGGACGATGGTAAATACTGAGGGGTAAAAATTAAATTAAAATTACCATTAATTGAATAGTTGCCAAGTCATCGGTAATTTTGTCCTTTACCGTTCATGTCGTCGGTAAACAACCATTAATAATAAACAATTTTCTTGTAGTGTCTTGCACACACACACACATGCATGCAATTCTATTTTCCAAAGTTTAAAACATAATTTTAATTGACTACACACACGCACACGCAATTGCCACTCCCTACCCATTACATATACCCACACAAATACACGTGCATGCATGCACATAGAGCTCATCAGGGGCCTGTAACAGTGTAACCAACCTGCATTATGCTTTATCTAGCTTAGGCCTAAGTTAGGCCAATAATCTGTTAAAAGCTCTTTTAATCAGGAAAGCCAGCCTTTATGATACCGAAAAACCCTATATATATATTGTTGATGTTATTATTGTGTATATTTTAAAGCTATATAAGGGATACATCATCGCATATACACATTATAATCGATTTACGGTCTGTTTGTTTTAAAGTTGAGTAAAATTGATTTTAATAAAATTAATTTTGAATCATTGAATGTAATTGGAATGTGTACTTAAGTTAATCTTAACAAATTAGAACTTACATCACATAATGAGAGGAATGGATTTCATAAGTTTTTCAAACAGACACTAACAAAAGAGAGTTGTCAAAAACAAAATAATATAGAAAGTCTGTCAGAATCCCATAAGACAATTTGCTTCTTAAAATCAAAGTTTCGTACAACAAGAACACGAAATTATAGGTTTGTTAGTTTATTTAAAAACTAAGGTGTGTAGATACGTGTGACTTATTTGAAACGTGTGCAAAGTAAGCTTTTAAATATATTTTTTGGGTCAAATCTTTAAAAAGGATCCTATATTAATTAAATAGACTAGGTTCATGAATACTAACATTACATTGGTCTGAGTGAAACTGTGCTCAAATCTCTTATGCAAGGTCTTGCGTTTGAATTTTCTAAATGAGAAAAACATGATTGAGAAAATATACTCCATTAAAGGTGGTCAAGTAGGTTTTTTGTCGAAAATTAATTATTGACAAAATCGGTAAATATTTCACACTTATAACATGATAAAAAAAAAAAAAACTAGGCTCATGACTTAAATTTGAAAAACAGACCAAACAAATCTATTATCCATATATTATATTATATTATATAAAGCAAGGCTTTGTCACATCAGCTAGTGTCATGTGTTAACTCCTGTTTAATTCTTCTTTACACTCAATCCTCCTATAACTACAGTGATACATACTTGTCAAATATTGGTGGGGCTAGGAGTGCAGCTGCAAGTTTTCTTTTTCTAGGATGAGTTTGTATTTTTTATGTGGAAAAGGACTAAGGATAGAAAGGAGATTCATTTTTTGACTAGAAATTTTGTATGAATTCCAAAAAGGTTAGGGCATTGGATCTAAGATGTTTTGCTATAATAAATTGGTAAGAGCTACAAATAACTTTTCAAAAGCACAAAAAATAGGACATATTCAGATACATGTATATGTATTAAATTACTATATATTTGTACATACTTATAAAATTAATAATTTATAAAAAGACACGTTTAAATATCTATTAATATCTACCATTACTAACCAAAAAACTAGCATAGCTAAAAAATTATAAAAACCAACATTTAAAAACATTATAATATCATAGAAGATTATCATATAAGATTTACACATTATTTATTTAATACTCATAGAGCACAAGTTTTTTCACTAGAGAAAAATTTAAGAGTCTCTCAGTTGTTATTAGTTGAAACAAAAAAGGACTAGTAAATTTTTTAATTGCAATATATAAGTTCAATTACCCACGAATCCATTTTCTTTTTTTAATTCTTGTTAGTCACATCTTTTTTCTATAATGGAAACATTTTTTTTAGTGGAGAAATCTATTATTATAGAATGTAACTTAAAATATTTTTCATTATTAATATCTTTATGTATGTAGTTAAGTTATATATAAATACAAATATATTTATAAAGATAATTAAAACAAATGTTTATATAAATTAGAACAATATGATATGTTTGTAAGTATAAAATTATTTGAATATATATCAATATGCATAATTGTTTAAAAATTTTGTGAGTATTTCTATGCACATTTATATATGTACTAACATATATTTTTGTAAAAAAAATTAATAAAAAAATATATTAAAAAATATAATAATATAAAAAATTATAAATTATAAACTTAATACCCATATACAACACAAATTATTATTAATTTAATTTTTACTTCCAAATTTTTTATGAAGTGTATTTTTTTTTTCAATTCGAGTTGTGTGTGCAGCCATAGGTTGGTACCGTGATGTTGTACTTGTCAGGCGTAGTAATTTAGCCAAGTCCCTGACCTAAATAAATGCAACCATTTTTCAGCAAGACAACACCGAAGTCACCAATGCCCCGGCTCATAAAACATAGGACTTGTCCACTCTTTACATTTATCACATATACTTTTTTCATTTGCCATTAGAGATCTGGCAATCAGAGAACACCATGAGCAACATTGACTGGGCGGCTTCTACTAGTAGTATTAATGCTAGGATTGGCTATGGAACATTGATTTTACCATCCCTAGCACCCATTGCTAGGATTTTACAATCCTTCAGGTTAGAATTAAAATAGATTGTTTGGTTATGGTTTTCGGTTTTATTATCAGATTCTTTTAATATCTAAGAATGGAATTTAATGGGTATTTGTTCTGGTAATTTCTTTGGATCACTTCAACCTTTTTCTCTTGGAATCTAAAATAAAGAATTAATCAAATTCAGTAGTTTGTACATGACTGATGCATCAAAGAAGTGGGTGTGAGTTATTTTAATAAAAACTGATCATAAACCACAAAAGAAATGCTTGGAACCTTATTTTAAATATATTTATTCTTAAAATTTGAATAAGATATTTTTATTTTATTTGTAAATTATAATTGATCATTTTTGTTTATCAAACTTATTTTTAAAGTAACTTTAATTTTACAATTATTTTAATATTTAATCTTATTATTATTGTTATTATTATTATTATTTTATACACGTATAAACAAGTTATTCATAAATCTTTTACTACTTAAGGTTAAATTGGGTACATTTGACTTTTCATTACCTTTGAAAATGATAGTACCTCTATTCCATATCTATTGATATTTAAGATTAATGTATACAAATTAAGAAATATTTAATAAATATAAAAAGTTATTGTATTTGAACTAAAATATTATTATTTTAGTATTTCATTACTTGTGATAAATTATTATATATTGTATTAATTGTCAAACATGGTTATATGTTAAAAAAAAATTGATGAGACTTTAAATTTATAAAACATTAATAATTTATTCTTATGTTATAAATTTGAGTACTCACTTTAAAGAGTGCGACTCTCATTCTCCCAACTCTCTCGATTAATTCATTTTTATATTTTCTCTATTTCCTCATTATATATTAACTTTTACACATCATTTATGAGAGTAGGATTGGTTTTTAAGATTTTTCAATTTTTCAAATTTAAATTATTATTATTATGGGTATGTTATTATCTTCAAATTCAAATTTAAATTAAATTATATTTTATTTTAAATCATGGCAATTATTATTATTTTTAAATTTAAATTAAATTAAATTATTTATTGTTATTGTAAATTTGTTATTATCTTCACATTCAAATTAAATCCTATTTCATTTTAATTTCTAACAAATCCTATTATCTTTAAAATATTATTATTGTAAACAAAAGAAGGAGTCAAGGGAAGTACGGTGGTTGCCTCCAACCGCACCCTTTGTGAACCTTAACACGGATGGTAGTTTGCTGGGGAATACAGGTAACTTTGGACATGGTGGTTTGATTCGTAACTCACTTGGGGAGTGGCTTATTGGATATTTAGGTTACTACGGCTTTGCTACGTACCAACATGGCTGCTGAACTTTTTGGAATATATCATGGAATTCATATAGCATGAAATTCTGGTCACGGACATTTGATTTGTGAAACAGACTCTATGACTGCTCTTCAGTTGATTCTGAATGGTGCTTCGGCTCACCATCCTCACACTGCTTTCGTTAACGCAATACGTTCGTCTACGTCCTTATCATGGCAATTGAGTTTTCAATATACACTCAAGGAGGGAAACTCATGTGCTGACTGGGTAGCTAAACTTGGTGCTACCACTCAACAATATTTGGTCACTTGGGACAACTGCCCCTTTGCAATTTTCCCAGCTATCCTAGCTAATGCAATAGCCTTATCGGTTCTTAGACTTTAGTTTTGTTTTTTCCTATTTATATTGATAAAAAAAATACTATTATCTTCAAATTTAAATCAAGATAAATGTTTTTTTTATATTTTATATTAATTTGATTCATTAAAACTATAATAAAATAATTTTAATTTATATAATTAAATAATTGTATATTAACAATATTTAACCTATATATTTATACGAATTAAAAAATTAATCTTATATTTACTACATATTAAAATAATATCCTCATTGACACATGTTGCCTCCTCTTTCTTTTTATTTTCCGTCCAAAAGCATCTCTTAAAGAGTGATAACATATCTCAAAGTGCAAAACATGGAATAGCCTAACATGCTATGCATTTGGCAGAGGCAAGGAATAAAAATAAAGTTGGAGTTTTGATATATGTGGATGAAATTCAATAGCTTAAAAGTGGTTGGGGATGGGGAAAATAATGAATAGAGATATTAGATGGATTCTAATTGAATTACAATTTTCATTCAAAGGCACAAATAAGACACTTTATATATATTATGCACACTAATTAGATTAACTTAACATTTTCTCTTTCCACATCCTCCTTGCCTTATATACACACTTTATACATTCTGCAACTTCATTTATCTACCATACACATTCTTCTATTTGATTAATTTTTTAATTTATATTTTTAATTTTGTATTTTTGTGTGGAGGACAAGTATTTTAGTAATTTTTAAAAAATAAATTTTCTATATTTTTATTACAAAATATTAATAAAAAATGTAATATCACAAATTATTTTCATAAGGATATTGTTTTAATATATAGAAAAAAATAATCATGAACTATGTAGATAAATTAATTAACTTAATACAAAATTTATATGTTTTTTTAATACTTATATAAAGACACACGCGACCCATGCAAATGCTCTCGGGTCAACAAAATAGTTGTTAATTTAACTTACTTCCAATTTTTATATGAAATGTATTTTTATTTTTTTTCAATTCGAGTTGTGTGTGCAGCCGTAGTTTGGTAACGTGACGTTATACTTGTCAGGCGTAGTAATTCAGCCAAGTCCCTGACCTAAACAAATGCAACCATTGCTCAGCAAGACAACACCGAAGTCACCAACGCCCCAGCTCATAAAACATAGGACTTGTCCACTCTTTGCATTTATCACATATACTTTTTTCATTTGTCATTAGAGATCTGGCAATCAGAACACCATAAGCAACATTGACTGGACCGCTGCTATTAGCAGTATTAATGCTAGGATTGGCTACGGAACATAGATTTTACCATCCCTATCCGTAAAAAAAGGGTTACCTCTAATTAATTAAACAAATTATTAATAAATTTGAAAATATTTAATTCACCCTAAAATAGTTGAGAATTAATTACAACAAAATAGAAACTTTATTTATTCAATATTTTTATTTATTTTATTTTAAAAATATTAAATTTTATTCTTTTTTTTTGGGACTCAACAAGAGTGGTTCTTCGCTTTTATATATCTTCCAATGCAATAAAGAATCAAATTTTATGTAGTTCTTGTGAATTGGTGTGTTTGATTAATCTTATTAAGTTTTAGGATTTTTGAGTTGTCACAAGTTATATGTCCTAAAACTAGAATTGACAGAGATATTGCCAAGTCAATCCTTTAAAGACATTTGATTTTTTTTTAAATGTTTCATTTTAGAGATAAATTTTAAGACATGAAGTTGTCACAACTTGTGCCTTAAAATCTTAAGATTAAAAACATATTACATCCAATTAATCCTTTCACTATTGAGAATTTCAGTATTATTTTGTTTTTTATAAATTAAATTGTAAAACTTTATTATAATATATTTATGAATTAGAATTATATTATGATTTTTGTTATTGTTATTAGTATTAATAATTTTTTAAAAGATTTTTATCATTAAAAGGAATCATTATTTTTTGTATTATTGGTAATGAGAATGCAAAAGGTTAACAAAGAACTAGTATTTTAGCCTGTGTATTGCCTAGAATAAATGTTTATTTTATATAATTAAATTTATAATAAATAAATACTTCTAAATATATAAATTATATTATAATTAAAATTTATAATAAATAAATATTTAGAACATATAAATTATATTTTAGATTTATGATAAATATTTTATATTATGATACAATATTACTTTTAATTATTGATAATTTCTTTTAAAAAAATATTGAAATTCAAGCTAAAACTAAAGATATTGAAAATAATAGATTGAAAGAATAAGAGGTTAAGAAAAATTCCTAAAAGTGTTTTCATTGAAGAATGACAACTAAAAACGCTTTCGTTGAAGATAATTATTTTAATTTATATATATAGAGGAATATCATATGCATGTTAAGAGTGTATTTTAATTTTGAAGATAAAATATATATTTGAAATTGATTTATGATATTTAGTTATAGTTTGTTAAACTATTTAATTGATATTAGGAGCGTATTTGAATTTTAAAGATAATATATATATATATATATATATATATATATATATATATATTTGAAATTGGTTTTTGATATTCAGTTATAATTTATTAAAAGCATATACTAGATGCATATTAGGAAAGTGAACTTCACCTCTTCATAAAAGAGAGTATTCAAATGAGAGTGAATATGAAGGAGAGTGGGAAGAGTGGAGGCCCAAAAAAGTAGATAATTTTACACGTTTATATATAGAGAGGGATTGGACTGACCAAGTGTCACAGCTAGTGTACCTAAAATTCAGAGGATAAAAAAAGATGTCACATGTACTTGAGATCGTTTTTATTTATTGAATTTGTCATTTGTTATATTTAGATAAATTATATATTTTTTATTTTAATTATTTTGTCACCTCTTCACTATGATCACTCCAAATCTAGTAATTAGGCTTGAACCCAAGTTTTTACAAGTGGACCCTTACATCGTCATCACTCAAAATCTTTGTTAAGTCATAACAACTTCTCCTATTGAACTTTGTTCTCTACTAACAAAACATTCAATCAAACAAAAACATGCATATTTTCTTAATTATCAACATAGAATCTAGTATATCCTACATCCCAAACATGATTACACCTATTGACACCTTACGGAAAAGACTTTTTAAATCGGTTAAAAATGGCTTTTTAAATTGGTTTTACAACCGATTTAGATACAGCCAGTATAGAAGAAATTATCATTTAAAGCCATAAATTGAATCGATTTTTTTTTAAATCAGTTCTGTGTAGAACCAATTTAAAAAGTTCATTTTTTAAATCGGTTCTACCCAGAACCGATTTAAATTAAACTTTTTAAATCGGTTAATGCACAACCGATTTAAAAGTTTCGTTTTTTTTTTAAATACCTTCATTGTTTTCACTTATACAACCAAAACCTAATAGAGGATAGATACCACAAAAACAGCCAGAGAATTCATTTATCTAAAATCAGAGAATTCATTTATTAACCAACAAAACTTCATAATATATTTGAAACATATCAAATAAAAAAATACTATTCTTTTCTATCTAAAGTCATTCTAAACAAACTATCTATTACTTATTTCAACAAAAAATTTTGCCCAACGTCGGCAGATGTCTAGCAAGTCCTCATGCGGGAATGGTTCCCTATCAATGAATAACTGCAACATAAAAAAATAAGATAAATCATTACCCAACCACCTACAATAATAAGTATTATTGTAACTGAATAAAAATTATATTACCTCGTCTCATGAATCCACAATATCTGCTGAAACTATGGTTAACATATGTTTCATAACATAATATTCACACTCATAGCTCCCTACTTGTTTGTTAGCCTACCAATGAGAATTTTTTTAGAAATGATTGTAAAAACAATACAAATTGTAATTGAATATGCAGTTGTAAATTACTTACATAAGAGAAAAACCAACTAAGCTTCCTCCGTAGTGACACGTGCCTACCCACCAATGTTGATATCCAATCATGACTTTGATTAAAAAATAGATATGCAAGATGTGTTATAGGTTTCATAATTACAATATAAAGCATGAATGAAAAATATTATAAATAAAAAGTTACCTTTCTATTAGTTGTTTCAAATCTTTCTTAGGCTTCTTATGCAACGAACACAATAAGGCCACAACATTGTCCCTAGGACAAATTATTAGCAATTGTCAATGCGAGCTGCATTGCAAAAGAATATATGTGATGAAATTCAAAATCATTTAAAATCCTTTGGGTAAGAATAACTTGTGCTTACTAATGCAAGTATGGTGCTAGGTAACACCGTTTTTGTCCATTATACATCCAATTCTGAATGTAGGCCTGAGAATCTTCATCCTTATTCCCTATCTTCTGAATAGGTAATGGGTCAATAAATCCATATACATTCTCTCGGCCCTTTGAGAGACAGAGATGATGCGTGCATCTAAAATATACAAATGAATGTTAAATATAATATTGAGGTGCGTATTTAAGAGGTTAACAAAAATTAAACTTATAGTAACCATAATTGAAAAACTGAGATATTTAGCATGTCATTGCTAGTACAATTTCCAATACATCCTTATGGGTGATCCATAGGTCTACACCACTAGGTTTGCCAAGGAATGTCGGTTCCCAATCTATTTGAACAACATTCTTCTCCATACTAGATGCCACCTACCACAAGCGTGTTATTGGATCAACTTCAGGTTTCGATTTTTTAGGTGGAACATCTTTCTTAGACAATTGAACATCCTATAAAAAAAGTAAATATAAAATAAGGTTATGAAATACATTCAAGTTATTTTAATTTGTAATAGAAAAAAATATTATTTAAGATGACTTTTGAATATACCTTGACTGATGTGACCTTTATAAGTCGTCTCAGCCATCGAATGAACTGTTAGTGCCTATCCAACAGTCTAAACCTCTTCGGTGGGTACAGGAACTTGAGCATATGCATCCCATATTTGTTCATCCACCACCCTCGCCATATCATCCTCAACGGTCATATGGTGTATGGTAGGCCCCAAATTACATACTCTCCCAAAGGCCACTAAACAAACAGGCTCTCCATCAACATATAACTGACGCTGCTCATGGATATCAGTGTCAGTCTCCTCCCTAGAAGGATCAACAATAGCACAACTTCCCTTTATGCTAACACGTACAGGAGTATGAGCTTGTTTTGCTTGGACATTTGTATTTTGTTGTGAAAGACCTAAAGATGTCAGCTCCTCTCTAATCTCCCGTCTCAACTATTCTTTAAGCCCATTTCTAATCTCCTGCCTAATTCGCTCCACCTCTTCCCTGGTGACAATTCCGGAGTTGGGCCCACCACGTAAGGGTGGTCCGTAGTAATCACGAATGCCAACACCTCGACCAGCTACACAAACCCTACTAAGGTGCTCTGGTCTCCCAATAGTCGTAGTTAATATATCCTCACGTCCATGAGGAACAAATGTTCCTTATGAGATCTGCTTAACCAGTGAGTCCTACAACATTTAATTCAAGAAATGTGTAAGAAATATGACATATCAAGTTACAATTACAATTTGAAATCAAAAATGACTTACAATCTTTTCAGCAACAACGCGTGTCTTGTTCGATATATATCCACCCGACTATAGCGTGCGGGGCACCTTCCATTTATCCCATCATTGCGATGGTAATGGAGGAGCAATATATGCAGCAGAACTAGATGCCGAGGCTTCCAATTGACATTGCCTCGCCTTCTCCGTCATCATCTTCTGCTCAAGCAACTTATATCTCCCACGAGACAATCTGTGGGGGTGGACATTCTTGGATGCAATCACTTGTCCTTTTTTCTCTTCTCTTGCGAATAATAAGACACTATTAAATTCAATAAAAATTAATCAAATATTGTTATATGATTAGAAAAATATGATTGCAACTAAACCTGGAAGACAGAATCCTCTCGGCTTTCAACAAACTTTGCCAACATCTCCTCATCCAAAAATGCATACTTCTCACAAGGAGAAATGTCTTTCAACTTTCCATATATGTATCTCGTGGTGAGCTGTGTCTTAAATGCCCTCCAACGCTCAGCCGTAAGTGACAACAATTTCTTTCTCAGCATGGCATTATGTGGAAAATCATAAGTCAATTACAAAATAAAATCAAATAGTTAATGTGTGGTAATAATATGGTTAAATATAATTTATATATTTGAGATTGTAGAAGTAAAATACTGTGATAGTTTTCCATATTTGGTTCTTTACGCTCTCCTCCACATGGTCTCAATCCTCATAAAGGATAGAGACCTTACTCCGAGCAAGAACTCCTACAAAACTAATGAATTTTGTGGCGTTTTCCCCCTCGGGTGCCCCACTAAGCATGTCAAACTGAACTGGTATCAGATGGTCACCAACTCAACTGAGAGTCAGTTCTTTTAGGCATGTACCTCGTCTACCCTTTTTTTTGGTAGACTCATAAAATGAGTTACCAAAAGAATCAACCATGTGCCTGTTTAGAAAAGAAAAAAAATTGTAAGTATCGTCATTGGAGAAGTTTGAAATTTTCAAAGATAAACATAACGATAAAAAGAATTAAACAATATAATAAAAATACATAATGTCAACAAGAATATACAACATAAACATAAATAAGTTACTAACATTGTCAAGTATGAATGTTTTCCCATATTCCTTCGTGATGATCATCACGTATGGCAAGTATATCATCCATTTCATTTTCATTAATAAAAGTCGGCATCAAAGAAGGAATCTCAATAAGATTGGCATTTGAGTCTTCTTTTTCATGACTAACATGTACACTTCTTCTTGGAGAACCACTGGCCATCTCTTGTTAGAAGGATCATTAACATAAAACACTTATTTTGCTTGGTATGCCACAATAAAAGGCTCTTCCTTATAACCTACCTTGCTAAGATCGACCAATGTGAACCCTAACTCATCGGTTTGCACCCCGGTGTTACTGTCAACCCACTTACATTTAAAAACAAGCACTCTGAATTTTGTGTAGTCAACTTCCCATATGTCTTTGATAACTCCAAGTAACACATGGATGCCATAACAAATTTTTTATCTTTTGAACTAGAGAAGTGCATGGACTTAGCCACAACCATAACCCCGCTATTTTGCACAGTACTCTTCTCATCCAACGACTTTGTATAGAAGGAGAAGTTGTTGATATCATATCCAGTCCAATATATGACATCAAAGTTAGGTCCATGTGCTAGCCATTTTAATGCCTTAGAAGCATTATCATCATTCAAAACTTGTTCTTTAAACCAGTTTAAGAATGTTTTGTTATGCTCAGTCAACTACCATTTCTCCGGCATTCTAGGATTATTTTTCCTAACAATGTTTTTATGAGCAGAAAAATAAGGTTTAACTTCATCAGTATTATTCAATATGTAGAAATGTGCTTGCAGAACTCCCCCCCGACTCATTTGTTTAACGTTTACACCTCGAGTACCCTTACCAGAAAATCTTCCTTCATGACGAGATGTTGGAAGCACTACAGGTTCAACTTGTGACATGTATTCTGTACAAAACTCAATGGCTTCTTTAGCAATGTACTTCTCAACAATAAATGCTTTTGGACGGTATGGATTCTTACTATACCCTTTCAAGACCTTCATATATCGTTCAATAAGATACATCCACCTTAAATAAACCGGATCACAAATTCTAATCTCTCTCACTAGATGCACGATTAAGTGAACAATGATGTTAAAAAATGAAAAAGGAAAATACATCTCTAACTGGCACAATATAATAGCAGCTTCATTTCCAACTCATCCAACTTCATAGGGTCAATGACTTTGCTACATATGGCATTAAAGAATAGGCATAGTCGCGTAATGGCCTGTCTAACTTTTTTAGGCAATATGTCGCAAATAGCCACTAGTAAGAGCTACTGCATCAAAACATGGCAATCATGTGACTTTAATCCAACTAATTTGAGATCTTTTAGTGACACAAGGCTCTTGATATTTGAAGAGTATCCTTGTGGCACCTTAACTCCCTGTAGACACTCACAGAAACTTGTTTTCTTTTCTCTTGACAAGATATGACATGCTGGAGGCAAATATGTCTGCTTACCCACTGACTGTGCACCTAACTGGAGGCGTATACCCATCTTAACCAGATCTTGATGAGCATTCAAACCATCCTTCGTCTTGCCTTTAATGTTCAAAAGAGTGCCAATTACACTGTCACACACATTTTTCTCAATATGCATGACATTTACACAATGTCTAACATCTAGATCGCATCAGTATGGAAGATCAAAGAATATCGATCTCTTCTTCCATAAGGTTTTTTCAGTAACTCTTTTTTGGGTCTTTCCAAATTGGATGTTGATGTCCTTCACCCGTTCATAAACCTACTCACTAGGTAAAATAGGTGGTGCAATATCATCCTCCTAACATCCATTGAAGGCTTTTTAAGTCTACAATATGGGTGATTAGGCCTGAGACATTTCCGATGCCCAGTGTAAATTGTTTTCTTTCCATGTTTAAGTTGTACGTAACATGTGTCTTCTTCACAGATAGGACAAGCGTTATGCCCCTTAACACTATATCCGCTCAAGTTCCCATATGCTAGAAAGTCATTGATGGTACAGAATAACATTACACGCAACATGAAATTTTCATGACGATAATCGTCATACACATCAACACCTTCATCCCACAGCATTCTCAAATCCTCAATCAAGGGACGTAAGTAGACATCCATGTCATTTCCTGGCTGTCTTGGGCCCGCAATCATCATAGATAGCATAACATATTTTCGCTGCATGCACAACCAAGGAGGCAAATTACAAATAATTATAAGAACAAGCCATGAACTGTGTTTACTGGATAAGTTCCCATAAGGATTCATTCCATCCGTAGCAAGTCCTTACCTAAGGTTTCTTGCCTCAGTCCCAAAGACTGGAAACAAACGATCAATTTTCTTCCATTGCGGAGAATTACAGGATGGCGAAGCTGTCCATCACATTTTCTCCTATCTGTATGCCACGTAAGGTTCTTCGCGTCATCTACATTGGCAAATAATCGCTTAAACCTTGGAATTATTGGAAGATACCATAATACCTTAGTAGGGGGACCCTCCTTTGTGCTCTCATCAATATCATCACCCTTCACTTTATACCGTGATACCCCACACCTGGGACACTTGTGCAAGTTTTCAAACTCTTCTCTGTATAATATGCAATCATTAGGACACACATGTATTTTCTTGTATTTCAATCCCATCGGACACAACACCTTCTTTGCCTCATAGTTACTTCTCAGTAACATGTTATCTTCTGGAAGCATTTCATTCAACAACTCAAGCAATTCAGTGAAACTTTTATCACTCCACCCATTTCTTGCCTTGACATTCACTAATCTTAACACCACTGACAACTGTGTGAATTTAGTGCACCCCAGATATAGACTCTGCATCACTGCACAAAGTGTCATACACTTAAGCTCGCTGAAAAGATTCTGGTCCAATATCACGGATCATGTCCTCTAGTTGATCGTCCATAGATACATCAAATTGATTTGTTTGAGACATACTCGGCATGTCTAACAATTCACCATGCCATGTCCATGTTGTATAAGTCTTGCAAAAGCCATCACAAAGGAGATGCTCCCATATTTGGTCAAGTTGCAATCGTCTCTTATTCAGACAATTAACACAAGGACAATAGAAGAACCCACCACTATCAGGAAGATTTCTTTCAGCAAATTGGATAAACTCTTCCACTCCATTCTGATACTCATCAGTTGTGCGTCTAGAATTAATCTAACTACAATCCATAACTTCCTTTTGTGATCCACAAACCATATCTTAATGCATGTAAATCTCACTTTTTTAATACAAGGTGTGGTCCTATCCCATTCAAAAAGTCATTTTTTTAAACTTGATTACTACGTATAGGTTTGTCTCATATCTTAAATTTGACAAAATTTCGGCAGCATTTCGCATCGGTCTCCAAGTACACAAAATGAAAGTGGTGACACAAGTTCAGCACAATTAAGTATGCACCCGGAGACACAACATGAAATGAGTAAACCGAAATTTAATCAAATTTACGATGAGATTTAACCATTACGTATTAATAAAGTATAAAAAATGAATCTTTCCAAACTATCCAACCAGACAATTCAAGATTCAATACAACAATTACTACTTTAATCATTGTATTGAATCTCAAATGGAAACTAAGGTTTGCTCATAATGCATAAATTCAATAGAAAAACAACACACAATTAAACACACAACATAATGTATATAATTTATACACAAAACCAAATTCAATAACAAAACCAAAAGTCAATTCCATGTAAGACAATCCAATCCACAACAAATTAAATCTAATACTCAAGAGTTCACTAATCTCATACAAAATTCGACAGAGTTTCCTCTGTTTTTGGCACTATATATCATACCTCACAAAGGGTATGGTTAACAACACAGCGGTAATCAATTCTCTATTTTTTACTCAATTTATCTTATGAATATATGGTAGCATTTTAACCACTTTAATTCTCCCTTTTTCGCTTACTTTATCTTGAGAATGTATCTAAGGATATATAAGTTGTCTTATCTTATAGTCATTTAATTTCCTAACTAGTGCCTAATCTACGTAGCCAATTCTTTGATTCTTGTAATCTGCTAATTATAGAGCTTTGGGTTTAAAACAAAATATAGTTTCATTAATTATACTAGTATTTTAGCCTGTGTATTGCACATGATAAATGTTTATTTTATATAATTAAAATTTATAATAAATAAATACTCATAAATATATAAATTATACTATAATTAAAATTTATAATAAATAAATATTTTAGAACATATAAATTATATTTAAGATTTATGATAAATACTTTATATTATGATATAATATTATTTTTAATTATTGATAATTTCTTTTAAAAAATATTGAAATTCAAATTTAAACTAAAGATATTAAAAATAATAGATTGAAACATATAAGAGGTAAAGAAAAAAATCCTAAAAAACCTCTTAATTGAAGAATGACAACTAAAGATACTTTCATTCAAGATAATTATCATAATTTGTATATACATAGGGATATCAATGTATGTTAAGAGTGTATTTAATTTAGAAGATAAAATATATATATTCAAAATTGATTTATGATATTTAGTTATAGCTTGTTAAACCATTTGGTGACAATTAATTAATTCCTAACATATAATTAAATTAATTTCTTACTTTTATTATTTTTCATTACTTACTAACTTAGCTAAAATAATCAACTTCACTTAATTCTATCTTATGTAATCTAATCCTCAACAATTAAAATTCTTACCACATATTTATATAAGTTAATAACTAACTTAAACAATTTATCTTTTTCTTTAAAGATTTATAAATTTATAAACATACAAAGAATTAAATTTTTCTTATATATATTAATAAACATTTTCAACTATATATAACCTTTATTAACTAATTCCATGTAACAATATAATTAACATATAAGATTAATTTCAAATTAATATTAAAATGTAACAACCATATTCACATAATGAACCAATGTAACCTAATGTAAACCATAATGAACCAAATGAAATTAAAATGACTAACCCAATGCGCGTGACCTCCAAACTCACCAATGGAGCACGTTCAACAGTAATGGACCTCCACCAATAGCAATGGCGTGAGCTAGCTCCAACCAAAGCAAGTTTGGCACCAAGCTCACTCTCCAACGACAGCAAATGGCGAAACGGCGCTATCCAACGATGGCAAATGGCACTCCCCAACGCCCTCTAAAATGCAACAGCAAAAATGATGAAATGAGGGGCAGATGGGGAAGAGAAAGCTTGCATGGAGGAAATAAGGGGCAGATGGGGAGGAAGAAAGCTTCAATGGAACAAATGAGGGGCGGATGGAGGAGAAGAAAGCTGGAAGGGAGGAAAGGGGAAAGAAGAAAGCTGCTGGAAGTGAGAGGGAGAGGCATGCGAAGTGATAAAGAGGGGACTTTTTAAACCGGTTCAAGCTGAACCGGTTTAAAAAGTTCAACTTTTTAAACCGGTTCAGCTTGAACCAGTTTAAAAAGTGGGCGGGGATATTTTTTAATTTTAAAAATCACTTTTTAAATCGGTTATATTTGAACTGATTTAAAAAAGTTTGTTATAATTTCAAAAATGTCATCACGTTTCTTTTTTAAACCAGTTTAATATTAACCGATTTAAATTCCTACTTTAAAATTCGTTTTGTGTAGTAGTGTGAGCTTTGTTATCCACTAACAATTAAATCAAACAAACACATGCATATTGTTTAAACTACAAGCAAACAATCCAACATCCTACTTCTCAGATAGGATCATACCTATTGAGTCACACTCTCCATTAACAAACAATTCAATCAAACAAACACATGCCGATTATCTAAATTATCAACATGCAATCTAGTATCTTGCATTTCAAACATGATTACACCTATTGAGCTTTGTTATCGACTAAGAAACAATAAAATCAAACAATACATGCATATTGTCCACAGTACGAGCTCACGATCCAACATCTTGCCTGTTAGATAAAATCACACCTATTGAGCTTTGCCTCCACTAACAAACAATTCAATCAATTAACATAAACAATACATAAACAAAACGACATTAAAATAGAACATTATGTATATACCTGAAACTCTTAACGTAAGCTCTGATAGACACAAATAATTATATCATAAGAAAATGTTATTGGATGCTTAGCCAATTCATGTACCTAGCAGCATGCTTAGATATTGGATGATACTGGATATCATTTAATTGTAATGCTGAACATTTAGTGGCAATGTCTAATGATTGGCAATTTATACATAGAACTTTATTAGTGAAATGGAATCTTTGGAGATAGAGTATAGGAGACTCGCTACTGCATTTCACTGGCAAGACTTGACGCAATCAAGATGAGGTGCAATAGTAACAAATTTGTTTTTATTGCTTCAAGGGTGCTGTACGGATGATTGATTATGGCTGGGTAAGTAGTTGATGATGCAGATAGATATATAGATATGGAAGACCTTCAAATTAGCCACACATTACGCAGTTGTTCTACGTGATTCGGTAAGTGGAGAGCACTTAGATGAAGTTGTCTCACTAGTGTTATTGTACAAGTGGTTAAGTTTTATTTATACATTGCACCAACTATTTCCATACCAAATATTTATAGGTCACGATCGTTATTGGACAAGTGCTTAACTACTAGTTGTACATTATCGATTCTTCTCTATAAGTTGTGCAGCGCGCTGGATATCTCAATCTGATACAAGGCATCAAAGGTCTTAAGGGGTAAGCCTCCTATATCCGATTGGTGAGAGGATCGATCGAATTTTACTTTCAATAAAAATGTGTCTTGGGCATATACTCATGTGTGTTGTTTATGTATAAGCTACCTTCATATCTTTTTGTCAAAAGCTACATGTTTACTGATGCATTAATCAGATAGCAAAAATCTCTAAAGGAAGCATGATGGATGTGTAGCCACAGAACAGTAGGACATAATTTTTCATTTTGCTCGGAATTATTGTGAGGGACACTATTTATATCTGCCTGTAAAGTCTTGTCCATGTTCCTATAGTGCCACGCCTTGTAACAATTTTATTGGTCCGAATTTTAGCACATCTTTTGCTCGGTTTGCCATATTATTAATCCAAAAATATTATTGTCTTTAAAAAAAGGTTAATAAAAATAATACAAATCTAAGTGTCATAAAATTTTCTTCTCAAAATTATTTTGCTTTGAAAAAGTAATTAAAAAAATAACAAAATTGAGGTTTAGTGTTTACCTTTTAGAATCCACTCCTTGTTTAGCTATCACGAAAACCTCATTTAGATATGTTTCTTTTTGAATATTCTACATTTGTTAGGTTGTCTATTATTGTGGTTGGTGTTTTGTAAGAGGCTTAATTTAATTCTAGAAATAAAAGGACAATTGAGATAAGATGTCTTGGTGATCCTTAACTTTTATAAAAAGCAAGAAAAAAAGTATATTGAGGTTTATTGATTGTCATTTCTCATTATTATCACAAAAATCTCATCTAAACAGTGTTATTAAAATCAGATAGGACCAACTGGTTGGATACATGACCAGTCCAATCAAGCAATCAAATCGGATGTCTTTAAACCAGTGATGATGTCAGTAAACAGGCTAAAATTCATTAACAATCGATTGCAATGGTAACGATTGGCTCACCAAACAGTGAACAATTGAGCATGTTTTCATTTGTCAGCACCTGTTTGATGAGCTGTTGTTCATTCTTCGTCGTCTATAGTTAGAAAAGAGTGTGATAAACGCTCATTTAACATGCTTTAGAGAAGGATTTTGGGTTAGTTTTTAGTCATTATGTTAATTTATATACCTGTAACTCACCCATTTTTTCTTATATTTTTTTAGAACTAAGGAAAAGCTGAAACTGAGGGAAATCTACAAAAAAAAATGGTCATTGGTGCTTTAAGATGCGAAGCATGACCGTGCATCTCAAAGCACTAACATGCATGTCAATGAGAACCCCTCTACTAACTAGAAGGACCAACACAACCATGCTTACCCTAATCACGGTCGTGCTTAAAGTTGGACTCACCGCTTCGGAAAGAAGCAGGACCATGCTGACAGTAAGTCGGGCCATGCTTACAAACAGGGGTCTCACTTTGGATTTGAAACACGGTCGTGCTTAATGACAGAACTAACACTTGGATTTCAGTATGCCCTTAGCACACCCTACTTTAGTGACGAAGCACGGTCGTGCATACCTCTACGCCCTAGCTAACTTTTCAATGTTATAAATAGAAGAAAAAGGGAAAATGAGAGGTATCTTGATTGCTGCGAACAAAAACTCTTTGCCAATGGAAAAGCAGATTAGTGAACAGAGAGTTCACAGTGTTGAAGGATCGGAGGGGCTTTCACTTGTAAAAAGATCTCTCCCATTTCTTCCTTATGTACCTCTTTGTAGTTGTTTTGCTTTCTCTAATCATAAGTAGCTAAACCTAAAGTGAGTTGTGATGTAAATTGTGCTTGGAACCCCTGAACGTTTGATTTCAATTAAATTCTTGTTATTTCAATCAATTGGATTACTTTACTATTTTAATCCTTACTTTTGAATTGATTAATTGATCAATGGTCATATTGCAATTAATTGGTAGACATGTAAGGTAATCAAATTTTGAATTATTACATGATCAACCAGCAATCATAGTTTCCAATTAGGTTAACTAATCAATTAATCTCTGTCCGCTGTTCTTCATGCCTATTAGGGTTTAATTTCTTACATGATCAACTAGGGAATTAACCTAGAAAGGGCTTTGGTGATTCATAATCATAGGCTAAGTTACTATTTGGTCCCTTATTTTTTTATGAAATTTTATTTTGGTCATTTATCTTTTAAAAGTTCCGTTTTGGTATTTATGTTTTTAATATGACCTATTTTTGTCCTTTCCTTTCTGTCAGCATTGTGTTAACAAACGTTAGTAGTAGCTGACGTGGCCGTTAACCTATCCACGTCGGCCCTTTATTAATTCACCCTATCATTACATGTGGATTTCAAAACTAGGGTTCCGTGATTGAAGTTGATTCAATGGATTCAAGTGCTTTTGATTACAGGTGTAGGCCAAGTGACCTTTTTTTGGGTTTGGGGGGGCCGAGGGGAAGGCGGGTTGGTTCTACAATAACGAAGTCATTTAAAAGCAATTGTGCTTTTCATTCATATGTTTTAGTTTGTGTGCAAGTTTAGCCTTTTTAATTTTAATTAATCATTTATAATTTTTTTATTGTTAAATTAAGGTTTCAAACTAAATTTATCTAATAATTAATAAGAAAGTAACAAGATGTGACGTGATATATTCATAGATTAATAAAATTAAAATATATAAAATGTCTAAAAGATAAAAAGATATAAAATAAATTCAAAGTAGCTTCACACTAACCTTTGTGAATTAAAGGAAGGAAAATAAGGAAAAAATACAACTTAAAATTCTCTTATATAATTGCAGAAAAAGAAAAAATAACTTGAAGTAACAAGAATTTAAAATTTTCTCTCCAATTTTTTCTTGAATTCAATTTTTTATTTCCTTCTTCATTCTGTTCTATTCTTCCATTAAAACAAAAGGTAAAGACAATACCCAGCCCATCGACACGGAAACTACTTTCTTTACAAAGAAGCTATCCCAGCTATTGTAGATAACCATTACATATTTTACGCAACTTAGAAACATAATTATGCAAGATTATTTATTAATTATTAATTACCATAATTAATGATATATTACTAATTTATAGACTTAGGACACCTAACTCGATATATATATATATATATATATATATATATATATATATAAATAAGTTTAATGGTCATGTACTGTCAGTGTAAAAAGTTTTATACTGTTATCTAATCAGAAATCACCATTAATATGACTTTTAAAGTATTTATTATAAAAGTCAACAAATTTACAATAAATGATTGTGATTGGATAACAGTATAAAACTATTTACACTGTTAGTGTATGACCATTAAACTCTCTCTCTCTCTCTCTCTCTCCATATATATATATAGTTTATATATTAAATTTCAATGATTTATTCGTTGAATTAAAAGTTTTTATTAAATAGATTCAATCTACAAATTTATATAAAGTTTGAAAAAATTTCATACCTTATTAAATAAATCAAATTAAATAAAAAATTTCAAATTATATATATGTACACCAAAAAAATAAATAAATTCAAATTAACATAAAATATATTTTTCTAAAATATAAGTAGATGCTGACTATAAGATTTTCTAACTACATATGTCCTATTTATCTAAAATTTGGTATGCATGATCATCGAGATAATATCAAAATATTCAATAGTTAGATCGTTAAAATTTAATAATTATCAAGAGTTATCGAGTGAAGTAACTCTAACTAAAGTTACTTTTGGAGTAACTTATACCCTATATGTGTGTATGTGTGTGTAAAATATTTGGTAGTTTATCATATAACCTTATTTTAACATACATTAAGATATTAAAATATATATAAATATTCAATGATAGATAACATATTTAAAAAAAAGTTTAAATTATGTGAAATTTGATATACATAATCATGAAGATAATATCACACACACATATATATAGGATGTATCAAGTGAGAATAGTTCTCTTTTATAACAATATATAACGGGAATATCTTTTGTTTTAGTCTCAACTTTTTTAGACCATTATACCCTTATTAATACTACATATGTAACTATTAACCCTCTTTTGCTTTCACTTTGTTTTTTAGAATTGTTTGCCCCTCAACTGATGTGTAACTGTCCACTATTCTATTCCATTATTATGTTGAAAAAAATAGACTGCAACATTGCTTTAACGGTTGGTTACTGCAATCCCTCACCTTCTCCATTTTTTATTTAATCTCCTTTCTCTCTCTCAGAGAATTGGTTGCTGATAGAAGGAAAAGGAATCTAAATCAGTGAAGGAAAGCAATTTCAAATTGAGGAAGGAAGTTTTTACCAACCGATTTATGTATGAGTTATATTTTACCTTTTGTGTTTTTGAATAGAATTATTCTTTTATGTGTTGTGTGATTTGCTGATGCTTATTTTCAAAGATACTCTTTGAAGATCTCCTAGGATTTTTATTTTCAGTCTCTCTTTTTCTTACCATTAATATTTTATTTTTTAATTTTTACAATATGAGGGAATTAAAATAAGTTTAAGCTATTATTTGCTATCTCCCAACTCACCAAGTGTTTCTCTCAATTCCCAAAACCTAAGCTCTGATATCACTTTGTTAGAAAAAATAGAAAGGAGACTATAGAAAACAGACAAGATTGTATTGCTTTGGCACACAAGCTACACGGATTGGTACTCTATTTATAGTAGAGAAACCCATAATAACCTTCTAACAGTAACTTATAACCTTTTATTTTCTTAATTATTATTTCTAACAAATAATAGTTTCTGTTTATTGATCCATTTATATTTTGAATGCGTTTCATATCACATCATTTTGAAAGTAGTTATTTTTCAAAAGCCTTCATAAAAAGCTAATAAAAAATAATTATTTTTTAAAATACAACTAAAATAAACACGCATATTAACCACGTAAATTCTTAGACACAGAAGGCAAAGAGCCAAAATCCACCCGTGAAGCCCAAGATAGACCCCAGAGCAACACTATATCCATGACCCACAAACATGCACCCATCGCTGATTGACATGCCTCCATAGACACTTGCTCCAGTTTTATAGGACCATAAAATTTTCCCACTCTTGGCATCAATTGCATAAATTGATCCCATTCTATCCGGGGATCCAGCAAAGACAACTTCATTTGCAACACTAACAGGGCCATTAGCAGTGCTGTTACTAGGGTTAGCTGTGGACCATAGAACTCTGCCATTTCTGGCATCCATTGCCACCCACCCACCAGCGGTTGTAGTCATGTTTGAAGGTGCAAGAGTGAAATTTTTTGCCTCAGAATTGACAATGTTGGTATAAACTCTGCTTTCATCAGTTGCTGCACCCCATGTTCCACCTCCTGCTAGCCCTCCCGGCCCAGCTTGCTGTCAAAAAAAAGAAAAGAAAAAATGAACAAATTTCCAATTCATAATGAGTTAGAGGCACGCTCATACACACACTATATATAGTAACACAAATTCTTATGTAATTTTAATTCAAGTAATAGATTTGGTTCATCTAAAGGTTATTAACTTGACATCACAATTTTAGTGTAAAGAAATTTTATACTGCTATCCAATTACAAATTGTCATAAATGATACATTTGTTGACTTTATAATAATGATCTTAAATGTAATAAAAATAATAATTTGTAATTAGTTAAAAACTTTTACATTATATATGCATATTAAAATCCTTAATTTATGTGTCTACGCGGTACATAAGCTTTATATACAATAGCGAGAATGTGAATGAATTCCATATAATTTTAGGTAATATTCACCAATCGTTCATTGAGAGGGGGGATAGAAAACTGTTATACTATAAATTATATATTACCGTACGCCAAATGATGTTGCCATTATTGCAATCTAAGGCCCATGCAATGCCACTTTTCTGGACTGCAACAACAATATCTTTCTTGATACCATTTGTATCTATGGTCAATATCATTGGTGCCTCCCCAAAATTAGCATCTGGGTTGTCACCTTGAGGAGGACAATTAGGAGTTGAAGGATTGATACATACAATGGTCCATACGTCGTAGCCTCCAAACTGGCGGTACCATCTGATCTTCCCAGAATCCATATCAAGGGCCATGATTGAATTGGAGTGGTTGTCTGGTTCAACACACTTGTCTGGTTGAGTAGGCTCAGTTCCATTAATTTGTCTCTCTCGACACTGAATTATGCGTAATGGGGCAGAATAGAGGTTCCCTGTGCCAATATACACAAGGTTTCTTTTATCATCAATGGAAGGGCTGCTTCCCCAAATGGCAGCTCCTGCATATTCTCCCCTCGTGTTATTGTTATCTGGCAATGTATAGGTCTTCCACCTCATGGCACCAGATCGAGCATTAAGTTTTACAAAACTTCCACGAAATGTGCAACATTGCTCAATGGGTACATATTCTTCCAGTGAAGATATTCCGACATAGAAATATCTACAAGAAAAAAATTAACATTTAACATTAGTGACTACGAAATAATTTACATTTAATTTTTAAAAATTCGTTACTAAAATTTTTGTGACGCTAGTATTTGTGATAAAAATCATTTTTCGTCACTAATACATTAATTTCTCATAGTAATCCCTCTGGACAGTTATAGTATCTACCGATAGAACTATTAAATTATATAACAAAGTGAGGGAAATAAATTTTGTGCAGTGGTACTGACCCTTTGTAGTATGTTCCAGACATGGTAATGACTGCTGCAGGATGGTAATCCAAAGTGGTCTTCCACACAAGCTCACCTGTTGTTCTTTTGACAGCAATAACAACACCAGGGCCATAGATTCCAATTATCAGTAAATTCCCTGCCACTGTGGGAGTTGACCTTGACACAGTCCAATTTACATTGCGAACACGGCCAGTTGCATTTAGACCTGTCAGATTCTGCAAGTTCTGCTTCCAAACAAGCGATCCATCGGCTTCTTTAACCGCATAGATGTTACCATTCCAACTTGGAAAATAAAGGGTACCATCATATATGGCTGGTGTTGCAGTGATATCTTTGCCTGCATAGAATTTCCACTTCAAACGTAGGTTCGGTGCTGTTTTGGGGCTGATCTTACGCTCTTTGTAAGAGTATCTTCTATTGAACAAATCTCCACCATGGTTTAACCAGTCTTGTGATTGCTGTCTAAGCCCCTAAAAACAAGAAATCAATATAGGAACCAATTAGATTAATTTTACTTTGAGACTCAGAGTAATCCTTAAAGCTATATATGCAAGTCCTATAGGGTATTAATGATAGAGAGTGGGAATTAGTATCATACATCAGAACTAGCGGCAAAGATTACTGACGCATGAACGCAAAATAACAGAAAAGAAAGAGCTAAGTGCATGCTGTATTTAGGCGGCGGCATGGAATTGGAAATCGAGATGGTGTGGCAATTGTCAAGATTTATGTTAGTTTGTGCAACTTATTTCAAAGAGATTCACGTATATATTGAAAGGAGAAGTGTCCTAAGTACGCATGAGGACAGTCCGATATTAAAATATTTGACTGTGAGTTTAAAACTTTGAAATAATGGTAGCATTATTCAAATCCATATTTTAAAACAATCTTTGTACCGTCTTGACTATTTCACAGGAATTAATGATTTTTTTTTTTCCGATGTAAAGTAACGAGAAGTCATATATGTGGATTGTTTTTCAGTTAATATTTGAATGCTTGGATGTTTTATATGTGTATTATGCAGTTTGTTATATTAGGATTTATCATTCATATGTTTTTATTTTGTGTGTGATTTTCGTCATTTTAATTTTATTTGTTCACATCTAGTCTTTTGCTTTTCGTTGTTAATTAAAATTAAGCCTCTCACCCTAAATTCTATTCAGTATTTAGTGAGGAAGTAATATGATTTGATATAATATTAATTTTCATAAATTAATAAGAGTGTAAAATATTTGAACAAAAGTAAAAAAAAAAAAAGACATAAAAATGGCTTCAATATAGCTTTAAATTAACTTTATGTTGGGATGGAAATATAATAAAAAAGAAAAAAAGAAAACTCTCCTATTTAATTGAAGAGAAAAGAGAAAAATATTAACTTAATTTTTTAAAATTTCTCCAAATTTTTCTTTAATTAAAATTTTTTCCCCTCATTTTGTTTTATTCTCTCATTCAAACAAAAGGTAAAGATTACGGACCAGAACCCGCTAGAGTCGATCTAGTGATAGAGTTTGAGTAGTATGCATAAGATCATAGGTTCAAACCTTAATGTGATCATTGTACACCAAAAGATTACAGACTAGCGTGCTAACTCTTTTCTTTACAAAGAAACCATTCTGATTAGAGTAGATCATTACCAATTTTACTTAGATACATTATGTTATGCAGGTCATAGTTATTAATTAATTATTAATAACAATAATTACCCTCATTATTACCAAAAAAAAAGATAACAATAAATAACTGTTTTTAATAACTAATTGACTTTACTTAGATACATTATGTTATGCAGGTCATAGTTATTAATTAATTATTAATAACAATAATTACCCTCATTATTACCAAAAAAAAAAGATAACAATAAATAACTGTTTTTAATAACTAATTGACTTTGTACGCCTATTTTTGGTAACTTAGATAAATTATGTTTTATGCAAGTAATGGTTATTGACACACTCCACCTAACTCCATCGAGGTCAAAACTAAAATTTATCTAAGACTATATAAGTAGGGATCAAGTTACTCCAATAGTAACTCTTGGAGTCTTGATAGATTTACTTTACTCAATAATTTTTGTATATTTTAAATTTCAACGATTTAGCCATTAAATTAAAAGTTTTTATTGAATAGATCAAGTTTGCAAGTTTTTATAAAATTTTAAAACTATATGATATTTCATTAAATAAATTCAAACTAACATATTATATATTTCTTTAAAATATAAGTAAATGTCAACTATAAGATTGAGTACCTAACTACAAATGTTTCATTTATATATATATATACATATAATTTTAGAACTATATGATATTTCATTAAATAAATTCAAACTAACATATTATATACTTCTTTAAAATATAAGTAAATGTCAACTATAAGATTGAGTACCTAACTACAAATGTTTCATTTATATATATATATATATATATATATATATATATATATATATATATATATAAAGAGTTATTGAGTTTAGTAACTTGATCTCCACCCTATACGTAAGTTATTCCAAGAGTAACTCTTGGTAAAATTACTATCTTCATAACTATTTGTATAAATTAAATTGCGATAATCTAACTATTGAATATTTTGATATTAACTCAACGATCAAGCACACCAAATTTTAGACAAATCCAACATTGTAATTATATAATTTTATAGTTACCATTTACTTATATTATTCGAAAGTATATTATACATTAAATTAAAATTATTTAATGAAGTATCAAATAACTTTAAAATTTTTAAAATGTATAGACTTGATCTATATACTCAATAAGAACCTTTAATTTAACAGTTGAATTAATAAAATTTAATTTGTACTAAGAGTAATTTTATCAAGAGTTACGTTTGGAGTAACTTGATCTCTCTTCTCTCTCTCTTTCTATACACAGAGAGAGAGAGAGATATTAGATAATATGTTGTTTATTTTAATTAAAATATAAGTAAATATTATTAATTATGTATTTGTTATTTATTGGCTATATGTATCACTTAAATTTTGTGAATAATGCATTATTCACATCCGTATTTTGATAATAATCAAAAATGAGTTGTGGACATGCACCACAAATCTAGTAGACACTTAATAAGAGAAAGAGAAAGAAGAGAGATAAATATAAGTATGATAGGTGATATAATGTGATAGAAAGAGAAAGATAGAGAAAAAAAATAATAAGTCTTAATGGAGTGTTTGTAAAGTAACAATGTTCATGAATCTATTTCGACAAAAAGCACTACGACAAAAAGAAAGAAAACTATATAAAGAGGAACAAGTGAATTTTTTTTAGTTAATGTTTGATTATATGTTTATATATGTATATGTATTATGTACTTTAGTATATAACGATTATTCTTGTCATTCATATGTTTTAGTTTGTATGCAATTTTGGCTTTTTTAATTTTAATTGCTCAATTTTAATTTTTTTTATTGTTAAATTAAGTCTTTCACACTAAAATTTATCTAATAATTAATAAGAATATAACAAGATGTGACGTGATATATAAATATTAACAGAATAATAAAAGTAAAATATATAACGTATTTAAATAAAAATAAAAAGTCATAAATAAATTCAATTGAAGAAAAAGACATATATAATATATAATATGTGAATGAAAAGAAAGAACACGAGGGAAAAATAAATAAAACTTCAAAATTTCTCTTATACAATTGAAGGAAAAAAAAATCTTCAAGGAACAAAAATTTAGAGTTTTCTCTCCAAATTTTTATTGAATTCAATTTTTATTTCCTTCCTCATTTTATTCTATTCTCCCATTTAAACAAAAGGTAAAGACTACCCATCGGCACGGGGACTACTTTCTTTACAAAGAAGCTATCCCATTTATAGTAGATAACCATTACATATTTTAAGCAACTTAGATACAGGGACGGGTCCAGAAGCCTATTAAAGGGGGGGCAAAAAAAAAACAATAAATATTAAATAAACATTAAATTATAATAATTAAATACATCATATTGTTATTTAAGTTGTGAATATTGTTTTTTTTAAACCTATTTTTTATCATCTTTATAGTTAAAAATGATATTTCAATTATAATAATTGAAACATAAAGAATTAATTTCAAAAAATAACATATATAGTTCTCAAAGAGTAAAAAGGGAGGGGGGGCTAAGGCCCCTGCTTGCACCCCCTGAATCCGTCCCTGCTTAGTTACATAATTGTGCAGGTCAAGGTTATTAATTAATTATTAATTACCATAATTAATGATATATTAATATTTTATAAAGTCAGAACAACCTAACTCGATTGAGGTCAGTACTTTTTCTTATGAGTGATCGACGTGAATACTAAATTTATCTACAATATACCAATATGGTGATCAATGCGATGCATAGACTTATTATTATGTTTTAAAATTCTGAAGTAATTATTTAAATTTATATTTATTACATATTATTTAAGAGTTATAAAACATATAATTTTGAGTAATGATTACAAATAAGTAACCTAATTTAAGTTTCGGAAAATTTCTTAATACACCAATAACACCACATGTACAACAAAAAAATACTTAATAAAATCAAAATATGACTGAAGTTGTTTAATCACAAACGTTAACTAAGAAAAAACACAAATTCAAATTGTTTATCTTGATTTTCACACAAATTGTATATAACAAATCCCTAAATTATGGAATTGGTTATAGTTTATACTAACCTTATATAACAACCCACAAATCTAAAAAGATCAAACTAATTCTAAAAATCTTTTTATATTTATTGCCTAATTCTAAAAGAATGGAAATCGAAATCAAGCTAAACAAATCTTTTTATTTTTACATTTATTACATAATATTACCTAATCCCAAAGACACAAATTCAAATTAATTAAAGAAAACTCTTTGATTTTTATTTTATTTATAGTATAAAAAAATATCTTCCAATGAAAAGGAACAAAAAACACTTACAATCGCTTGCATCAATATAGATCAAGATTTGTTTAAACATGACAAAACTTCAAGTTTATAACAAATATAATTTTTTGTATAAATACAGTTAAACAATGTTAACATTGGACTATAAGAAATATAGTGTTTTAAAGTTATAACACCTAAGCTAAGTATAAGAGTAACATATTCTTATTGTAAATGATTTAATTAAGTATTTCACGATAAATATAAGACTAATACAAATAAAATAAAATTACAAAGATCAAAGATACCATATAACATATAACATATTCCTAAATTATAAAATTGATTACTAACCTTCAATAACAACCTACAAGTTTAGAAAGATTAAAGCTAACTGTAAAATTCTTTTTATATTTATTACCCAATTCTATAAAATTGAAATGGAAATCAAAATAAACAAATTTGTTTTACTTTTAATTTTACATTTATTACCTATTCCTAAAAACACAAATTAAAATTGATTAACTTGTTTATCACCTAGTCTAAAAAGTTACTTTTATGAGAGCATTGATATAGAATGGAAATTCACTAAATCCATCGATCAAATAATATTTTGTGTTTCATGTATTAGTTTTATTCTTATTTCATGATGAATAAAAAAACTTAAGAGGAAAGAAACATTAATATTTATCCTAAAATATTTAAATTGGGTACTCTAAAGCAACAAATTGACGATAAAAAAATACTAAAGAAAATCAAAATACAACTTAAGTTGCTTAACCACAAACGTTAACATTTATACTTCATGAAATATATAAGTCCTAAACAAAATAAGAACACATGAAAGACTTGATGATGAA
This sequence comes from Spatholobus suberectus, assembly GCA_004329165.1. Taxonomy (NCBI): domain Eukaryota; kingdom Viridiplantae; phylum Streptophyta; class Magnoliopsida; order Fabales; family Fabaceae; genus Spatholobus; species Spatholobus suberectus. The sequence continues at coordinate 11,520,617 of CM014731.1, read as the reverse complement.
TAATGTTGAGGTCGATCAATCTTTAGGCTCTTTCTTCACTCTCACTTTCTTAACGGTCTAATTGGTGGAAGCTAGTCCCTAACTCTTGACCAGGAGATACCTTGCGTTCAGAAAAAAATAAAAAAAATAAAAATGGATGCATCCATTGTTGATTCTTAATTTGAAGTATTATGAAAGTTGTAAAGAATTATGATAGTTGCTGAATTTTCAATTTGAAATGAATGAGGTGAAACCTAAAAATACAAAAAAATAATAATTAAAAGTACTTCTATCCAAAAGCGCTTTAAAACGTATGCTTTTTTAATAATGCTTCTTAGCTAAAACCACTTTAATGTGTTGCACTGTATTATAATTCGAGAATATACAATGTTTAAAAGTGTTTTAAAAGAGTATGAAAAAATGCTTTCAAAGATCATTTTCAGCATAGTGTCACTAAATCATGCATGTATATCGATTGCGATAGATGTGTGGGGAAACAAACTATAAGTAGTCAGCCTGCAAAGTTTTAATTAGGTGGATCAATCATACTGGCCAGTTTCAAACTGTGAGGATTTTCTTACAAAACCATTTTTACGTAAAAATTATTGCATAATTTAGAGTATCATGCAGGATTGTATTAGCACAATTCATATTTTGACATTTTGCCTTAATTAATTATCAAATTCACTATTCATTTACATATTTATTTTCTCATCCTTATTAAAAAATTAAAAAAAATTATAAACTTGTTGTAAGTGGGTGAGATGATTTTCATCGTTAAAACTTAATGTGGTTATAAAAAATAAAAAAAATTGAAAAGTTAAAATGTAAATGGAATGGATATAATCTTGCATAATGTTGCACAATGTAATTTCCCTATCAAACCTAGTTTGAATCCAACTGTGAAAAACTTTCATCGTGATATTGCACAGTAGTTTTTCTTTGAAAAAAAAAAAGATAATGTACTGTAGCTGTGATGACAATTAATGGGCACAGTAATCATATTAAATTGTTAATCATTTATTAGATGATAATTTTGAAATAAGTATTTAAAATTCTGTTAAATACAAAGAGAAACCTGTAAAAGAAAATATTTACCAGAATAATAGTTTCTGTTTAATTGATCCATTTATTTATATTTTGTTCGTGTTTGACAATCACTTAATTTTAAAAAACAATTATTTTTTCACAAGCTTTTTTAAAAAGCCAATGAAAAATTATTTTTCAAAATGCAACTAAAACAAACACGCATACTAACCACATAAATTCTTAGACGACACAGAAGGCAAAAAGCCAGGTTCCACCCGTTAAGTTCGAGAAAGGCCCCCGAGAAACATTATATCCATGACCCACATACATGCACCCTTTGCTGATTGACATGCCTCCATAGACTGGCTCCAGTTTTATAGGACCATAAAATTTTCACATTCTTGGCATCAATTGCATATATGGATACCATTCTATCCGCGGATCCAGCAAAGACAACTTCATTTGCAACACTAACAGGGCCATTAGCAGGGCTGTTACTAAGGTTAGCTGTGGACCATAGAACTCTACCATTGCTGGCATCCATTGCCACCCACCCACCAGCGGTTGTAGTCATGTTTGATGGTGCAAGAGTGAAATTTCTTGCCCCATAATTGGCAATGTTGGTGTAAACCCTTCTTTCATCAGTTGCTGCACCCGATATTCCGCCTCCTGATAGCCCATAAGGCCCAGCTTTCCGCAAAAAAAAAAAAAAAAAAAGAACAAATTTTCAATTCATAATATGATGATAGTGAGTTAGAGTCGCTGTATATAGTAACACAAATTCTTATACAATTTTAAATCAAGTAATAGATTTGGTTCGTCTAAAGTTTATTAACTTGAAATCATAATTTTATTATGAAAACCATATCGTGTTATAAATTACTCTATACACTACATTAGCTTTGTATAGAACCCACTAAAGTCCGGCAAATGGTGAGGGTTTGAGTAGTTTATATGAAGGGTAAAGACTTAGGTTCATGGTTCTAAATTGCGGTTGCAGTCGCAATTGCAGTTGCGAGCATTGCAGCTAATGTGGATTGCGACTGTTACGGCATGAAATTATTATATATTTGCACTTCACTTTTTCCCTTACTCCCACCACCTTACCTTTTCTCCTACTGACCTACCCCTACCACCTCACCATTTTTCTTTGCCTTGAGTGCATTACGCAATCTATCAACACCTAAACTAAACACCATCAAATGGCTCCCTCTCTTCCCCAGCATTTCACACGAACACACCGGTTATAATAGAAGATTTAAGTCTGAATCTTTGTTTATTTTTTTACAAAAAATGGAACAGGACAATGTTGTGGTTCTTTTGCGGTTCCGTTGCAGATGCATTGTGGAAATTTCTGTGATTTTATTTCACACCGCAATTGTGGTCCTTTGCGGTTGCAGGTAGCAACCACAATATTGCGGCCGCAACACATGTTGTGGTCCGTATTTTAAACTATGCTTAGGTTTTATTTAGTGTCACTATTATACGCTTAAAAAAAAAAACAAGCTTTGTAAATACAATAGTGGAAATATGAATAAATGTCATATAATTTAAAGTACTATCTACCGATTGTTCATTGAGACGGGGGATAGAAAACTGTCACACTATAAATTATCTATTACCTTGTACCAAACGAGGTTGCCACAATTGCGATCTAAAGCCCATGCAAAGCCACTTTTCTGGACCGCAACAACAATATCTTTCTTGGTTAGATTTATATATGTTGTCAACATCATTGGTGCCTCTCCAAAATCAGCATCTGGGTAGTCACCTTGAGGAGGACAATCAGGAGTTGAAGCATTGTTACATGCAAAGAACCATACATCGTAGCCTCCTAACTGGCGGTACCATCTAATCTTCCCGGAATCCAAATCAAGGGCCATGATTGAATCGGAGTGGTTGTCTGGTTCAACACACTCGTATGGTTGAGTAGGCTCGGTTCTATTGATTTGTCTCTCTCGACACTGACGTATGCGTAATGGGGCAGAATAGAGGTTCCCAGTGCCAATATAGACATGGTTTCTGTACACATCAATGGAGGGGCTACTTCCCCAAATGGCTGCTCCTGCGTATTCTCCTCTCCTGTTATTGTTATCTGGTAACATAAAGGTCTGCCACAAAATGGCACCAGATCGAGCATCAAGTTTTACAAAGCTTCCACGAAATGTGCAGCATCGGTCCTTCGTTTCATGTACTTCCAGTGAAGATATTCCGCAATAGAAACCTCTGTGGACAGTTATAGACTTATAGTATGTATTTAATGTTAGAGCTATTAATTTCACTACAAGAAAAATTAAAATTAGGCTTAATTGCATTTTGTGTCATCTAAGTTTCATTATTTTATAGATTTTGCTACCGTATGTTTTTTTTCTCGCATTTTGTCACCTTATTTTTGAAATCTTACAAATTTGTTTAATTTTACAATTTTTATTTAATGAACAGTTGATGATTAGGTAAAATTTGCAAGATTTCAAAAATAATATGGTAAAATGCTAGAGAAAAAAATACAGTGATAAAATCTGTAAAATAATGAAACTTAGGTAGCACAAAGTACAATTAAGCCATAAAATTATTGACAAAATAACTTATATGTAATTTTTAAAAATTTGTCGCTAAAATTTTGTAACTCTAGAATTAATGTCGAAAAAGTAATTTTTGTCGCTAAATTTAATTACTAATTCATTGATTTTTTATGGTGTTTTTATAATAGAGTGAGGGAAATAAATTTTGTGCGGTGGTAGTCACCCTTTGTAGTATGTTCCGGACATGGTAATGACTGCTGCAGGATGGTAATCCAAAGTGGTCCTCCACACAAGCTCACTTGATGTTCTTTTGACAGAAATAACAACCAGGCCATAGACTCCAATTATCAGTAAATACCACGCCACTGTGGGAGTTGGCCCTGACACAGTCCAATTTACATTGCGAACATAGCCAGTTGCGTTTAGACCTGTCAGTTTCTGCAAGTTCTGCTTCCAAACAAGCAATCCATCGGCTTCTTTAACAGCATAGATGTAACCATTCCAGCTTGGAAAATAAAGGGTACCATCGTATATGGCTGGTGTTGCACTGATGTCTTTGCCTGCATAGAATTTCCACTTCAAGCGTAGGTTCGGTGCTGTTCTGGGGCTGATCTTAGACTCTTTGTAAACGTATCTTCTGTTGAACAAATCTCCACCATGGTTTAACCAGTCTTGTGATTATTGTCTAAGCCCCTGAAAGCACGAAACCGATAGGAACCAATTGGATTAATTTTAATTCAGGGAGAGTAATACAGAGCGCTATGAGAAATTATTAGTTAATCCAAAATAATTATGATTTTCATTATCTCCACATGACACTTAATCGAATATTATTAATATTTTTTATAAATTGAAAATTTTGAATATATATTAGGTAGATATTGGTTGGAACTATAACTATAGACACGTGACCCCAACTACTTAATAATTTCTCGAGTGGTGGAGGAAAATTAATGATGGAGAGTAGGAATAAGTATCGTACATCAGAACTTGCTGCAAAGATGACTACCGTATGAACACAAAATAACAGTAAACAAAGAGCTAAGTGCATGCCGCATTTAGGCGGTGGCATGGAATTGGACATGGAGAGATGGTGTGGCAATTGCCAAGATATATGTTAATTTGGGGAACATATTTCAAAGAGACTCACGTTTATATGGAAAAGAGAAGTGGCCTGAGTATATACATTAGGACAGTCGGAAATTAAAATATTTGACTTTGAGTTTAACACATTGAAATAATGGTAGCATTATCACATTCATATTTTAAAACAATCTTTGTATCGTCTTGACTCTTTTACGGGAATTAACGAATTTTACTTTTTTTTTTGTCTAAAGTGACGAGAAGTCGTATACAAGTACTACGGCTCAAAGAAAATTATATAAAAATAAGTGAACTGTTTTTTAGTTTGTTGAATAATTGGATGTTTTGTCTATGTATTATGTATTTTAATATATTCAGATTCATTCCCATGATTTGGTTTTTATGTAATTTGATCTCAATTATAATTGTTTATATTTAATTTTTTATTGTTAAAATTAAGTCACTCATATTAAATTCTATTCAATAATTAATGAGAATACAATAAGATGCGATATGATTTTAATTTGTTATAGATTAATAAAAGAAAAATGTATAAATATTTAAATATGTTCGAGTTGGAATAGAGCTGGGCATATGGGTTAAGGCCCGCGAGCCACCCTATAGCCCACAGCCTGTGCGGGCTACGGTCCTTAAAAATATTGTCTATTTAAGGGTGTGGGCTTTTCAGCCCAAATCATTTAAACCGCAGTTTAAGTGGATTTATCCGCTGGCTTATGGGCCTACCTGCGGGCTTTTATAAGTCCTTTGAGAAAAAAAATAGACTTACTTGGATTGTTGGACACTACTTTACCTTCAGACTTTGTAACTTAGGGTTCCTTACTTCCTTTTCTTCTCCTTCTTCATTTTCATTCAGCCCCCAGCCATTCAGAACAGGACCAGACCAACACCTCTGCGACCAACAACCTAAGTTCTTCGCCGTTGGCCATCGTGTGACCACACTGTCACGCGACCTCTGCCACCTCTGTGACGTGACGCGACCTCTACTACCTCTGTCACAAGGCCGTTGCGACCTCCGCGAACTTCATCACACAACCACCGCAACCTTTGTCAAGCGACCTCCGTCATACGACTTGCGCAATGCAACTTGACCTCAATCACACAGCCACCGCATGTCCACGTTTGCAAGCAAATCTGGGAACTGTCGTGCGTCCACCGACCTACGACACATCCAATCCTCCCATGCATCCAACCTCCTCATCTTGAAAGTAATTGTTTTACTTAATTACCTTTGTTTTTGATTTGCCTTTAAAGGGTTCAAATTATTTTCTATTTGTGATTCCATCATTTTAGAATTCGTGATTTCATATCTTACAATAGTTTTACATTCCCGTAATTAATCATTTTAATTACTAACGAAAATATATTTGTGTTGGTTGTTAAATGAAAGTGTTGTTAAATTTGTAGAGATGACCTGAAAATGGTTAAATTCCCCTGTTGCATGTTATGTAATTTGTACTGTGAAATTGTGACCATATATTTGTGTTCATTTTTTAGCTTCGTGTTCAATAATCAATATTGAAATATGGATTTGTCTAATACTGCATTAAATGAAAGTGTTGGTATGGTTGAAGAAATGAACACTCAAGATAATCAACATGCACCAACTAAGCACAAATCAAATAAGAGGTCTAGGGGACTTTCATCTTCTGTGTGGAATTATTTTAATAAACTAGCTAATAGTAGTGATGGGAAAGGGAGAGCTCAATGCAAGGCTTGTGGAAAAGAGTATGTAGGGTGTGGGAATAAGAATGGAACTTCAACTTTATTACGTCATATGGACAATTGTAATAAGATTCCAAAAGGGTTTGATGAAACTGAGGTTGGTAAACTTATGTTTGATCATGCTGGAAAATTAAAAGCTAGAAAGGTTGATCAAAAAGCCGTGCATGACATCATAACCATGATGCTAATAGAACATGACCTTCCATTCTCTTTTGTTGAATATAGGAGGTTTAGACAATTGCTAAAATGTGCAAATCCTGATATTAAGATACCCTCTAGGCATGCTGCAACTATAGATGTGGTCAATATGTATCACAATGAAAAGAACAAATTGAAAGAAGTGTTGTTTAAAGTTCCTAGTAGAATATGTTTGACATCTGATTTATGGACTTCTTGCACCACAGAAGATTATATTTCATTAACTGCACATTTTGTTGATGCAAATTGGAAGCTTAATAGCAAAATTCTTAATTTTTGTCATTTCCCCCTCCACACTCTGGGCCTGAATTGGCTAAAACCATTTATGAATTCTTGGAAGATTAGGGGATTGAGCGGAAAATTTTTTCATTGACTTTGGATAATGCTTTGGCAAATAGTAGCATACAAAATATGTTGAAACAAAGACTTTTGAATAACAATAATGGTTTGTTATGTGGTGGAGAATTTTTCCATATTAGATGTTGTGCTCACATCTTAAACCTTATTGTGCAAGAGGGTTTGAAGGTTGCTAGCGGTGCTTTAGACAAAATAAGAGAAAGCATAAAGCATGTTAAAGGGTTAGAGACTAGAATGAATGCATTCAAAGCTTGTGTTGCTAAAGTGGGTGATATTGACACTAAGGTTGGTTTGCGTTTAGATGTCCCTACTAGGTGGAATTCCACCTTTTTGATGCTTGAAAGTGCACTTGCATACCGGCGTGCTTTTAGTAATCTTGCTTTTGAAGATGTGAACTATAAGGCTTGCCCCACTAATGAAGAATGAGCAAGAGGAGAAAATATGTGTGAATTTTTGCATCCATATATTCTATTTGATCACAGAGTTGATGTCTGGTTCTTCCTATCCAATATCTAATTTATATTTTACACAAGTGTGGCAAATTGAATATTGGTTGGTTGAAAATAGTAGGCATGAGGATGAGACAATTAGGAATATGGCAACTGATATGAAAGTGAAGTTTGATAAATATTAGAGTGGTTATAGTGTTGTGCTTGCACTTGGAACCATTCTTGATCCTCATTATAAGTTGCAATTTTGAAGTTTTGCTATTCAAAGCTTGGTCTAGATGCAATAAGTTGCCAAGCAAAATTGCAAGTTGTGAAGCACAAGTTGTATTCTCTCTTTCACGAGTATGTCAAAATGTCTACGAGAAAGACAACTAGCAATGTTGGTCAAGCAAGACAAACACAAGAGCCTCAACCTATTAGTACCTTCACTAGAGGAAAGTCACTAGCATCACGTTGTGCAGTTGTGAATGTAAGTCTATATTTTGTTTCCTTATACTTTTATTTACTTATATATTTGTCTTATTTAATTACTCATTTTGTGTAAATAATGTAGGAGTTCATCCAATATGAGAATGATAATATGTCATAAGAGGGTAGTTCTCAATTGAATACTTATTTTGACGAGCAAAAACTTTCTTTGGCATACCATCCAAACCTTGATCTTTTGCAATATTCACTACTACACGAAACGGATTTTAAAGCAGGAATTTAAATCAGTTAATATCAAACCGGTTTAAAAAAGAAACATGATGGCATTTTTGAAATTATAACAAACTTTTTTAAATTGGTTCAAATCCAACCGATTTAAAAAGTCAATTTTAAAAATAAAATAATATTCGCGCCAACTTTTTAAACCGGTTCCACTGGAACCGATTTAAAAAGTGGCTTTTTTAGCCTTCGCGCGCCTCTCCTTTTCATTTCCAACAACCTTCTTCCCCATTTCCTCCCTTCTACCTTTCTTCTCCTCCATCCGCCCCTCATTTGCTCCATTGAAGCTCTCTTCTTCCCCATCCACCCCTCGTTTCCTCCATGCAAGCTTTCTCCTCCCCATCCGCCCCTCATTTCGTCGTTGCATTTTAAGGGGAGTAGGAGACGTACGCACGCTGTCATCGTCGCCGTGGGACTCGTCGTCGTCACCGCCTGCACCATCGCCGTCGTTGAAGTGCGAGCTTGGTGCCAAGCTTGCATTGTTTGGAGCTAGCTCACACCATTGCTATTGGTGGAGGTGTACTACTATTGAACGTGCTCCATTGCTGAGTTTGGAGGTCTGCGCACTGGTTAGTCATTTTAATTTCATTTGGTTCATAATGTTTATATTGGTTCATTATGATTTACATTAGTTTACATTGGTTCATTAATTATGCGAATATGATTGTTTCATTTTTAATATTAATTTGAAATTAATCTTTTATGTTAATTATATTGTTACATGAAATTAATTAATAAAGGTTATATATGGTCGAAAATGTTTATTAATATATATAAGAAAAGTGTAATTCTTTATATGTTTATAAATTTATAAATCTTTAAAGAACAAGATAAATTGTTTAAGTTAATTATTAACTTATATAAATATGTGGTAAGAATTTTAAGTGTTGATGATTATATTAGATAAGATAGAATTAAGTGAGGTTGATTATTTTAGGTAAGTTAGTAATAAGTAATGAAAAAGAATAAAAGTTAGAAGTTAATTTAATTATATGTTAGCAATTCATTAATTGTCACTAAATATGGTTTAACAAGCTATATGTTCTAAAATATTTATTTATTATAAATTTTAATTATATAAAATAAACATTTATCCTATGCAATGCTCAAGCTAAAATACTAGTACAATTAATCTAACTATATTTTGTTTTAAACCCAAATTTCTATAATTAATGATATATAGTGCCTGAAACAGACGTCGTCGTTGTCTAATTTTGTATGAGATAAATGAACTCTTGAGTATTAGATTTAATTTGTTGTGGATTGGATTGCATTACATGAAATTGACATTTGGTTTTGTTATTGAATTTGGTTTTGTGTATAAATTATATGCATTATGTTGCGTGCTTAATTGTGTTTGTTTTTCTATTGAATTTATGCATTATAAGCGAACCTTAGTTTCTCGTTTGAGATTCAATACAATGATTAAAGTGGTAATTGTTGTATTGAATCTTGAATTGTCTGGTTGGACAGTTTAGAAAGGTCCATTTTTTTATACTTTATTAATACGTAATGGTTAAATCTCATCGTAAATTTGATTAAATTTCGGTTTACTCATTTTGTGTTGTGTCTCTGGGTGTATACTTGATTGTGGTGAACTTGATGTCACCACTTTCATTTCGTGTACTTGGAGACCAATGCGAAATGCTGCTGAAATTTTGTCAAATTTAAGATGAGACTAAACCAATATGTATTAATCAACTTTAAAAAAATGACTTTTTGAATGGGATAGGACCACACCTTGTATTAAAAAAGTGAGATTTACATGTATTAAGATATGGTTTGTGGATCACAGCAGGAAGTTATGGATCGTAGTTGGATTAATTCTAGACGCACAACTGATGAGTATCAAAATGGAGTGTGAGAGCTTATCCAATTTGCTAAAAGAAATCTTCCTGATAGTTGTGGGTTCTTTTATTGTCCTTGTGTTAATTGTCTGAATGAGAGACGATTGCAACTTGAGCAAATACAAGAGCATCTCCTTTGTGATGGCTTTTGCAAGAGTTATACAACATGGACATGGCATGTTGAATTGTTAGACATGCCCAATATGTCTCAAACGGATCAATTCGATGTACCTATGGATGATCGACTAGAGGACATGATCTGTGATATTGGACTAGAGTCTTTTTAGCAAGCTCAAGTGTATGACACCTTGTGTAGTGATGCGGATAAGCCTCTATATCCGGGGTACACTAAATTCACACAATTGTCAGCAGTGTTAAGATTAGTGAATGTCAAGGCAAGAAATTGGTGGAGTGATAAAAGTTTCACTGAATTGCTTGAGTTGTTGAAAGAAATGCTTCTAGAAGGTCACACGTTACCAAGACGTAACTATGAGGCAAAGAAGGTGTTGTGTCCGATGGGATTGGAATACAATAAAATACATGTGTGTCCTAATGATTACGTGTTGTACAGAGAAAAGTTTGAAGAGTTGCACAAGTGTCCTAGGTGTGGGGTATCACGGTATAAAGTGAAGGGTGATAACACTCATGAGAGCACAAGGGAGGGTCCCTCTTCTAAGGTATTATGGTATCTTCCAATAATTCTAAGGTTTAAGCGATTATTTGCCAATGTAGATGACGCGAAGAACCTTACGTGGCATATACATGGGAGAAAATGTGATGGACAGCTTCGCCATCCTACAGACTCTCCACAATGGAAGAAAATTGATCGTTTGTTGCTAGTTTTTGGGATTGAGGCAAGAAACCTTAGGCTAGGACTTGCTACGGATGGAATGAATCCTTATGGGAACTTATCTAATAAGCACAATTCATGGCCTGTCCTTATAATTATTTATAATTTGCCTCCTTGGTTGTGCATGAAGCGAAAATATGTTATGCTATCTATGATGATTGCAGGGCCAAGACAGCCAGGAAATGACATAGATATCTACTTATGTCCCTTGATTGAAGATTTGAGAATGCTGTGGGATAAAGGTGTTCATGTGTATGACGGTTATCGTTGTGAAAATTTCATGTTGCGTGCAATGTTATTCTGTACCATCAATGACTTTCCAACATATGGGAACTTGAGTGGATATAGTGTTAAGGGGCATAACTTTTGTCTTATCTGTGAAGAAGACACATGTTACCTACAACTAAAACATGGAAAGAAAACAGTTTACATTAGGCATTGAAGATTTCTCAGGACTAATCACCTATATCGTAGACTTAAAAAAAAGCTTTCAATAGATGTTAGGAGGATGGTATTGCACCACACATTTTAACTGGTGAGTAGGTTTATGAATGGGTGAAGGACATCAACGTCCAATTTGGAAAGATCCACAAGAGAGTCACTAAAAAAACCTTGTGGAAGAAGAGGTCGATATTCTTTGATCTTCCATACTGGTGCGATCTAGATATTAGACATTGTGTAGATGTCATGCATGTTGAGAAAAATGTGTGTGATAGTATAATTGGCACTCTTTTGAACATTAAAGGCAAGATGAAGGATGGTTTGAATGCTCGTCAAGATTTGGTTGAGATGGGTATACGCCTCCAGTTAGGTCCACAGTCAGTAGGTAAGCGAACATATTTGCCTCCAACATGTCACACCTTGTCAAGATAAGAGAAAATAAGTTTCTGTAAGTGTCTACAGGGAGTCAAGGTGCCACAAGGATACTCTTCAAATATCAAGAGCCTTGTGTCACTAAAAGATCTCAAATTAGTTGGGTTAAAGTCCCATGATTGCCATGTTTTGATGCAACAACTCCTACCAGTGGCTATTCGTGACATATTGCCTAAAAAGTTAGAGAGACCATTACGCGATTGTGCCTATTCTTTAATGCCATATGTAGCAAAGTCATTGACTCTATGAAGTTGGATGAGTTGGACAATGAAGCTGTTATTATATTGTGTTAGTTAGAAATGTATTTTCCTCCTTCATTTTTTAACATCATGGTTCACTTAATCGTGCATCTAGTGAGAGAGATTAGAATTTGTGGTGTGGTTTATTTAAGGTGGATGTATCCTGTTGAACAATATATGAAGATCCTGAAAGGGTATAGTAAGAATCCATACTATCTAGAAGCATCTATTGTTGAGCAGTACATTGTTGAAGAAGCCATTCCGTTTTGTACAGAATATCTGTCACAAGCTGAACTTGTGGTGGCTTCCAACATCTCGTCATAAGGGAAGATTTTCTAGTAAGGGTACTCGAGGTGTAAACATTAAACAAATGAATCGGGAGGAAGTTTTGCAAGCACATTTCTACATGTTGAATAACACTGATGAAGTTAAACCTTATTTTTCTGCTCACAAAAACATTGTCAAGAAAAATAATCCTAGAATGTCGGAGAAATGGCAATTGACTGAGCATAACAAAACATTCTTAAATTGGTTTAAAGAACAAGTTATGAATGATGATAATGCTTCTGAGGCATTAAAATGGCTAGTACATGGACCTAACTTTGATGTCATATGTTGGACTGGATACAATATCAACAACTTCTCCTTCTATACAAAGTCATTGGATGAGAAAAGTACCGTGCAAAACAGCGAGGTTATGGTCGTGGCTGAGTCCATGCACTTCTCTAGTTCAAAAGATAAAAACCCTGTTATGGCATCCATGTGTTACTTTGGAGTTATCGAAGACATATGGGAAGTTGACTACACAAAATTCAAAGTACCTGTGTTTAAATGTAAGTGGTTGACAGTAACACTAGGGTGCAAACCGATGAGTTAGGGTTCACATTGGTCGATCTTAGCAAGGTAGGTTATAAGGACGAGCCTTTTATTATGGCATACCAAGTAAAACAAGTTTTTTATGTTAGCGATCCTTCTAACAAGAAATAGTTAGTGGTTCTCCAAGGAAGAAGTGTGCATGCTGGTCATGAAAAAGAAGACTCAAATTCTGATTTTATTGAGATTCCTTCTTTCTCAACACGAATCCTGACTTTTACTGATGAAAATGAAGTGGATGATGTACATGTCACATGTGATGATCATCACGAAGGAATATGGGAAAACATTCATACTTGACAATGTTAGTAACTTATTTATGTTTATGTTGTATATTCTTGTTGACATTATATAATTTTTATTATATTGTTTAATTCTTTTTATCATTATATTTATCTTTGAAAATTTCAAACTTCTCTAATGACGGTACTGACAATTTTTTTTCTTTTCCAAACAGGTCATGGCTGATTCTTCTGGTAACCCATCTTATGAGTCTGCCAAAAAAAAAAGGGTAGATGAGGTACACACCTAAAAGAACTAACTCTTAGTCGAGCTAGTGACCATCTGATACCAATTCAGTTTGACATGCTTAGTGGGGCACCTAAAGGGGAAAACGCCACAAAATTCATTAGTTTTGTGGGCGTTCTTGCTCAGAGTAAAGTCTCTATCCTTTATAAGGATTGGGACCATGTGGAGGATAGTGTAAAGAACCAAATATGACAAACTATCACGGTATTTTATTTCTACAATCTTAAATATATTAATTATATTTAACCATATTATTATCACACATTAACTATTTAATTATTTTTTATAGTTGACTTATGATGTTTCACATAATGCCATGTTGAGAAAGAAGTTGCTCTCACTTGCGGTTGAGCGTTGGAGGGCATTTAAGACACAGCTCACCACGAGATACATATATGGAAAGTTGAAAGACACTTTCCTTTGTGAGAAGTATGCATTTTTGGATGAGGATACGTGGACAAAGTTTGTTGAAAGCCGGGAGGATCTGTCTTCCAAGTTTAGTTGTAATCATATTTTTCTAATCATACAACAATGTTTGATTAATTTTTATTCAATTTAATAGTGTCTTATTATACGCAGGAGAAGAGAAAAAAAGGACAAGCGATTGCATCCAAGAATGTCCACCCCCACAGATTGTCTCGTGGGGATATAAGTTGCTTGAGCAGAAGATGATGACGAAGAAGGCGAGGCAACGTCAACTGGAAGCCTCGGCATCTGGTTTTACTAAAGATATTGCTCCTCCATCACCACCACAACGATGGGATAAATGGAAGGTGGCTTGCACGCTACAATCAAGTGGATGTATATCGGACAAGACACGCGTTGTTGCTGAAAAGATTGTAAGTCATTTTTTATTTCAAATTATAATTGTAACTTCATACGCCGTATTTTTTACACATTTCTTGAATTAAATGTTGTAGGACTCACTGGTTAAGTAGACCTCACAGGGAACATTTGTTCCTCATGGATGTGAGGATATATTAACAACGGCTATTGGGAGACCAGAGCATCTTGGTAGGGTTCGTGCAGCTGGACAAGGTGTTGGCATTCGTGATTAGTACGGACCACCCTCACATAGTAGGCCCAACTCTAGAATTGTCACCAGGGAAGAGGTGGAGCAAATCAAGCAAGAGATTTAAAATGCGCTTAAGGAATAGTAAAGACGGGAGATTAGAGAGGAGCTGGTATCTTTGGGTCTTTCACAACAAAATACAAATGTCCAAACAAAACAAGCTCATACTCATGTACGTGTCAGCACAAAGGGAAGCTGTGCTGCTGCTGATCCTTCTGGGGAGGAAACTGACACTGATATCCATGAGTAGTGTCAGTTATATGTTGATGGAAAGCCTATTTGGTTAGTGGCCTTTGGGAGAGTATATAACTTGGGGCCTACCATACACCACATGACTATTCTGATATGGCGAGGGTGGTGGTTGAACAAATATGGGATGCATATGCTCAAGTTCTTGTACCCATCGAGGAGGTTCAGACTATTGGATAGGCACCTAAACAGTTCATTCAATGGCCGAGACAACTTATAAAGGTGACATCAGTCACAGTATATTCATAAGTCATCTTAAATAATTTTTTTTTCTATTATAAATTAAAATAACTTGAATGTATTTTATAACCTTATTTTGTATTTTTTTTATAGGATGTTCAACTATCTAAGAAAGATGTTCCACCCAAAAAATCGAAACCTAAAGTTGATCCAATAACACGCTTGTGGCAAGTGGCATCTAGTATGGGGACAAATGTTGTTCAAATAGATTGGGAACCGACATTCCTTGGCAGACCTAGTAGTGTAGACCTGTGGATCACCCAGAAGGATGTATTGAAAATTTGTACTAGCAATGACATACTAAATATCTCAGTTCTTCAATTATGGTTGCTGTAAGTTTAATTTTTTTGTTAATCTCTTAAATACGCATCTCAATATTATATTTAACATTCTTTTGTATATTTTAGATACATGCATCGTCTCTGTCTCTCAAAGGGTCGGGAGAATATATATGGATTTATTGACCCATTGCCTATTCAGAAGATAGGGAATAAGGATGAAGATTCTTAGGCCTACATTCAGAATTGGATGTATAATGGACAAAAACGGTATTACCTAGCACCATACTTGAATTGGTAAGTACAAGTTATTTCTTACCCAAATGATTTTAAATGATTTTTGAATCTCATCATATATATTCTTTTTGCAATGCAGCTCGCATTGGCAATTGCTAATTATTTGTCCTAGGGACAATATTGTGGCCTTATTATGTTCGTTGCATAAGAAGCCTAACAAAGATTTGAAACAACTAATAGAAAGGTAATTCTTTATTTATAATATATTTCATTAATGCTTTATATTGTAATTATGAAACCTATAACATGTCTTGTATATCTATTTTTAATCAGAGTCATGATTGGATATCAAACATTGGCAGGTAGGCACGTGTCACTACGAAGGAAGCTTAGTTGGTTTTTTTCTTATGTAAGTACTTTACAACTGTATATTCTATTACAATTTGTAATTGTTTTTACAATCATTTCTTAAAAAAATCTCATTGGTAGGCTAACAAACAAGTAGGGAGCTATGAGTGCAGATATTATGTTATGAAACATATGTTGACCATAGTTTCAGCAGATATTGTGGATTCATGGGACAAGGTAATATAATTTTTTTAAGTTACAATAATACTTATTATTGTAGGTGGTTGACTAATGATTTATCTTATTTTTTTATGTTATAGTTATTCATTGATAGGGAACTATTCCCGCATGAGGACTTGCTAGACATTCGTCAATGTTGGGTAATTTTTGTTGTTGAAATAAGTAATAGATAGTTTGTTTAGAATGACATTAGAGAGAAAAGAATAGTAGTTTTATTTCATATGTTTCAAATATGTTATGAAGTTTTGTTGGTTAATAAATGAATTCTGAATTCTAATAAATGAATTCTCTGGCAGATTATATGGTATCTGTCTGTATCAGGTTTTGGTTGTATCTACGAAAACAATGAAGCTATTTAAAAAAAATGAAACTTTTTAAATTAAAAAGTCCACTTTTTAAATCGGTTCTGGCAAAACCGATTTAAAAAGCTACTTTTTAAATTGGTTCCCTCTAGAACAGATTTAAAAAGTTTTTTTACATCGATTCATTTTACGGTTTAAAATGTTCATTTCTTTTATATCGGCTGTATCTAAATCGGTTGTAAAACTGATTTAAAAAGCCTTTTTTAACCGATTTAAAAAGCCCTTTCTATAGTGGTGATTGGAAGAAGAATCAATTTAGCTTCTCAAATCTTGCATTAATGGCATGTGACATTTTGAGCATTCAAATTACAACTGTGGCATCTGAATCTGCATTTAGTATTGGTTCTCGTGTTCTCAACAAATACTGATGTTCTCTCTTTCTTGATAATGTGCAATCTTTGATATGTACTAGAAATTGGTTGCTTGGATTTGAAGTGGAAGGTAAATATTATATTTCTTAATGTATGAAAAATATTATAGTGAATTTTATTTTGCCTTTAAACCATCTTATTTAAATTTTGATTTATGATAAGTTGTAGATGAAACGAAAAAAGCTTCAGTAATTGGGAATATGGAGGAGCCAAGTACAACAAAGATGGACTCCAACATAGTTGTTGAAGATAACTGAAGATTATGTATTTCAAGTATTTGATGTATTGAAGATTATGTATTTCAATATTTGATGTACTTTCTATAATATGTACTTTGCACTTATTATTTGGCATGTAAGACTTTGGATTTCATATTGGTTTGGACGGTTTATTTTATGCTTGATACTTTGAATCTAAGACTTTATATTTCATATTTTGTGTTGGATGGTTTATTTAACGTATAAGATCTTTGGTTTGGATGGTTTTTTAGCATGTTAAACTTTGAAATTAATTTATTTTTATTTTTTGGTGTATCTGTCGCTTATTTTTATTTTTATTATTTTGTTTGCATTTTTATAAAATTGTTTTTGTATTTTATTTCACGGGCCGCAGATTGGCCCCTTAGCCTGCGAGCTATGCAAGGCGGACACGAGCTTTAAAATTTAGGACCATTTATCTTGGGGGCTAGCCTAGCCCAGCCAATTTATTTCACGGGCTTTTGCAGGCTAGGCCTAAATGGGCGAGCTGACCCATATACCCAGCTTTGTTGGAACCACAATGGGCTTCCAACACAGTGGAGGTGATTTCCAATCGTTGGCATATGGCGAAGCAAGACAATGGTGGCCGCCTACAAGCACTTTGACGCCTAAGTCAGTATGGGAGTGAGATAAGTATGAGTGGGAAAATGAGAGTCCGAATCATACTTGGAGACACAAGGTCCCTTATAAAGCTTACTTATTGTGGGAAAAACCGTTAGCCAACATGGCATTTTGTTACGCTGCACGCGGCTGACGTGGCATACGTGATCGACATCAATAAATGGTACGAGCGGTCAGAGCACTCTACTTGCTTCAATCGAATGGTTGTTCTTAGGGGAATGGTCAGATACTCTAGCTTGCATGTGAAGTGAAGGAGTGTCGGGCATTCCACGCCTAGCTAGAAGCGCATGGGTTTGACTGGTCAACTTAGGCAACAAGCCGAGCACTAGTCGGGAGGGTGGTGATAGAGGTTGATATTACCCTAGAACAAAATAAAAATAAAAAGACAAAGAAATAGCTTGGGATGAAAAGAAAAAAAATATTGGAAAGAAAAAATAATTAAAATTTAAAAATTTCTCTTGTATAATTAAACAACAAGAAAAAAAATTAAATTAAGAAAAATTTTAAAAATATCCAATTTTTTCTTTAATTCATTTTTTTTCCTTCGTTTTATTTTATTCTTTCCTTTAAACAAAAGGTAAGGGCACCTACATTACATTGGTTTGAGTGAAACTGGGATCGAATTCTTTAAGCAAGGCATTGAGTTTAAATTTTGTAGATGAAAAAAAATGTAGTTGAGAGGAAAAACTCACTAAAAGTGGCCAGACAAATTTTTCAATAAAAATTAGTTATCGATAAAGCCAGTAGATACTCACACCTATAACACGTTAACCCAATAAGAACAAAAGGTAAAGGTTATTGGCCGCAGGAACTATTTTCTTTTCAAAGAAACTATCCTATACAATCATTACCTATTTTACGTAACTTAGATATATTATGCTTATACAAGTCATGATTATTAATTACCATAATCAATGATATGTTATTAATAATTTATTGACTTAATGCACCTATTTTAGATAACTTGGATATATTTTGTTTATGCAAGTAATGGTTATTATTAATTATTAATTACCATAACTGTTGTTATATTAATAATTTATTGACTTAGTTCACCTAAAACGATGGAGGTCAATACTAAAGTTTATCTAAGAATATATATATAATATATTATGTATGTATGTATTTTATATATATTCTTAGATAACATGTTTAACTAAAATATAAGTAAATATATATTATTAATTATGTATTTCTCAATGTTTACATCATTTTAAAATTTGAAATATATGATCATTAGGATAATATTATATGATTTAACAGATAAATTAATATAAAATTTACTTTTTATATAAAGTTTTCAAAGTGTTATTTTATAAATTTAACGCACATGATATCATTTTTATATAAAGTTATGCATACACATGCATACAAATGAATACACACGCATATAAATACAAGCAAACATATGCATATTATTTTTAAAGGTTTAATTGTATTTATGATCTTTGGATATCGTAATTGTGTAATTTTGGCTTCCTAAATTTTAATTGCACAAATTGGGTGTTTTAAGTATCACAATTATGTGATTTTGGTCTCTCTACCAGTCTTTTGTTAAATATCTAATAGATTTTTTGATGAGACACTAGATGATGATGTGACAGGTGATGTGTTGCATGACATATATGCTGACATGGCTTAATTGTAATTTTGGTTCTCTAGGTATCAAAATTATGCAATTTTAGTCCATCGGGTTCTAATTTTAATATTACTAGAATATCTTTATTAATTTATTATTATTAGTATATATTTATTATTGTTAATTTTAATATTAATAATATCTAATAAATGAATACTAATTAATATTTATTAATATTAGTTTTAATATTATTAGATATTTATTAATTTATATTTATCATTTTTTTTATTAATTTGTATATAATATATAATATTAATATTTTTTTAATAGTAGTAAATATATGTACAATTTTAATCTCCTGTTTAAGTTATATGTAATATAATTTTCATATATATGTGTCAATGAAGTTTATTTGCCTAGTGGTTCTTTTTTTATCAATAGTTGTTCTAATGATGTTGATAGATTCTAAGGATAGGGGTTCAAATTCCATATATTAAATGATTATGATAAAGTCTTTTTTTTTATACTTCGATATAAATGTTTTATCACGTGAAGAATAATTTTTCGATTATATTTTGTTATATCAAAATCAAAATTATCATCCACTTAACAATTAAAATCAAAATTATTGTAAATAATTTTTAAACATATCTATGAAGACAAAAAAAGTACATAATATGAATAAACTTAAATCAGATTATTTCCACAATAAGGCAAAACCGGCTATTCAATCAACAGCTAACCACAGCTCAGTAATTTTTCGCTGATATGAGTTCGGGGTATTGCCCTATAATATAGGGCAAGATACTAATTTGTTTAACGTGATTCGGCATCTCTTATTTACATATACGAAAATATTTCAATATTATTATTATCTCAAGTATTCACTCTATTACAAGTTTGCTAGACAAACTTGAAAAATCCTTACTTCACTTAATCACCTCTCTCACTTAGGGGAGTGACTCCTTTTATAAGCCGGGTAGTTCTTCTTATCTCAAAACTCCCTATTCATTCAACTTGCATCCCAATATTAAAAGATAAATCAAATCCCTAAAATAAAAATAAAATTTTTAAATCTAAACAATATCTTAGAGATTTTTAATTAGAAATTTGAATTGTTTCCTAACAATTTCTCTTTCAATTAAAAATTTCAAATTTCTTCTTCAACTTTCGCTATCATGGATGCTCGTCTCAATCTTCTGCAATCATCCTTTTGCTCCACAAACTTTGATGTGTTTCCTGCCTTCGCTTCGCAAGTAATGGATGATGACACTTCTTGTATTGCCATTAACTACCAGGACATGCGGCTTAACTTCCTCATTGCCAAGAAAACTTTTGACATAAGAATTTGCACCGTCGTTAGCTATCAAGACATGCCACTTGACTTCCCATTGCCAAGAAGACTTTCGACACAATGATTCCACACGAATCCACCACTAGCTTCATCAAACTTTAATACTTCTTCTCTAACATGTCACCAATTATACAATCATTAGCTCTGATACCATTATTGGGAAAACAATACTTTTCTTCACGAACACCACAAATATAGAAATAGCAAAAGGACACCAATTTATTTAAGCCACCTCTTGCCTACATCTACGAAAACATTTCAATATTATTATCATATCAAATATTCACTCCATTACAAGTTTTCTGGACAAACTTAAAAAACCATTCATTCACATAAACTCCCTCTCACTTAGGGTGGTAATTCCCTCTACAGGTTGAGTAATTCTTTTCATTTCAAGAATATCTATTTATATAACTTACCTCTTAATATTAAAAGAAGAAATAAATTAAAAGAAAAAATAAATTTTTAAAATAAAAATAACATTTTTAAATTTAAATAATATTTTAAAAAATTTTAATTTTAATTTTAAATTATTTTTTAAAAAACTGAAACTTGAATATTGAAATCTAGAGGATATACAATCCTCCGGCCTCGAACAGTGCAAAACAGAAGACTTCTGATTCTAACCGAACAGAAACTCAAAAATGGAGAACCGGAGGATATAGTTTTTTAGGACAAAATTTAGGTATAATTCTTTGAGTACTTTTAATATTGTTCTCTAATTAAAATTAGAGTTTCACCTTATTAATCTACATTTATCTTTAATATGTACAATTTATCAAGTTAAAACTCTAATTTTGATTAAAGAACAGCATTAATAACGCTCAAAAAACTGCACTTCAATTTTTTCTTTTTCCTATGCTGCAGAACTGCAAAGCTCAAGGACTGCATACCTTAAACTGCAAACTGCCTCACATACAATGACAACTATATTAAACTTTATATCAAATTATTTAGCACCGATCACACTGTGCACCTTCTTCCCTTGTTTTCTCATAAAGTAAGTCTTTTAAATTTGTAAGGAGTTGTTATATTAGTTTTAAAATTAAAAAAATATCAAATAAATTCTTGAAATTAAAATTACTATCGTTTTGATTTTTGAAATATATAATTTATTATCATTATAATTTTTAAATTTTATAACTTACTATTATTATAGTCCTTAACAAAATTAATAGTAAGAACTAACATGACTAACAAATTTTAATTTTAGAAATTTATTTGACATTTTTTTATTTTCAGGAACCATTATGATGACGTCTCATAAATTTAGGAACTAAAATAAAAATTTACTCTTTGTGATATCTTTCTCTTTTTGTTTGGTAAAAGAAAAATAAGTTAAAGAGAAAAAATAAAAAATAAAAAAGTGTATTTAGTTAAAAAAAAAAATAAGAGAAGAAAAAAAAAAGTGTCAAATCTATTGTTATTTTTAACTTTTATATATCAATTTATCTCTTTCTTATTTCTATTAAATCAAACACCTTCCTATTCTATTTTTCATTTATTTTTATTCTCTTTTTTTATTTTCATCTATTATATTTTTCACCTTTTTTTTTTCTTTTCTATCAAACCTTCGACCCAAACGCTCGACTCCAACGCACATGAATGCTCTGTATCTCCTCTCTTCTCTATCAGTTGGTCGACTCCGATAACAACGGTGAAATTTTATTCTATCTGAACCCGCCCGAAACTAATCGTTCTTTGTTATTTTAATTTATCACCTCCGATACCGAATTCGACTCAGCCCTACACCAAAGACCTCGTTGAGGGCCTATAGCTTTCCCGCATTAGGCTTTACTTAGCTTTGGCCTAAATTAGGCCGATAGTTCATTAAAAGCCTACTTAATGAGGAAAGTTAGCCTTTAGGATATTGAAAAAGTTTTTTTTAATCACCATAATTAGAGTGTTTGACTTTTGATGAGATCTCAAAGTATCATTATAGGCTTTAGTCTTTTAGACCGGATGTCAGACTAAGTCATACTAAAAATTCCTTGTCTCTTTTCAAAAATGTATTTTATTAGAATAGAATTCAAGTTCTCCTTCACAAATTCAGTGTATATGATATTAAAGAAGTTTTTTAAACTTAATAAACATGTATGTTTATTTAAGTATATATAAATAATATAATAATATTTTGTTGATTTTATCATTATTGTATTTTTTTTAAGAGTTTAATGGTCATGTACTATTAGTGTAAAAAATTTTACACTGTCATCTAATCTAAAATCAGCATTAATATGACTTTTAAAGTATTTATTATAAAAATCAACAAATTAACTTACAATCAATAGTAGTTTGTGATTGGATAACAATGTAAAACTACCTTACACTATCAGTGTATGACCATTAAACTCTTTTTTTTAAAGCAAAAATATATTAAGTGAAGCACGGGGAATACATCATTTCACATACACATAATAGTCAATTCAGGCTGTTACCAAAAACAATTTATTGTTACCAAAATAATAGTCAATTCAGGTGTATATGTTTTTAAATTGGCTAGAATTAATTTTAATAGAGTTAATTTTGAATCGTTGAATGTCAATGAAATGCGTGTTCAAATTAATCTTAACCATGGATTTTACGTTAATTACAACACATTTCATAGAGTGGGAGGAATTGATTTTGTAAGTTTTGACAAATAGGCACTTACAAAAGAGAGTTGTCAAGACTAATTATAGGCTTAATCAACATTTTGGTTCACATAAAATATATGCCTTTTGCTTTTAGTTCCTATAAAAAAATTTTGTTCAATTTAGTTTCTATAATATCATTTTTTTTTGTTTTGGTCCCTGCCGTTAGATTTCTTTTGTTAAGTGCTGACATGACTTATAGAATGCCAGGTCAGCATGCCATATAAGATTACACGTTAGCACTTAACAGTAACATACTAACGTCAGGGACTAAAATAATATATATATATATATATATATATATATCACAAGGACCATTTAAAAAAATATATATATTACAGGGTCTCCTTTAAGCTTCGGGGTCACAATTCTATCAAAAGGAACCCTCTTTCCTTGCTAACAAAGTAAACATGGGCGATGTGCAATGGTGGGAACCATCTAAGAACTCCAAAAAGTAAAAAGAAGAAAAAAGAAGGTTGCTACTTGTTGGGAAGAAGATGGCCTTAAAGACGAAATACTAGTGAAGAAACCCACCTTGTATCAAATTTCTATATATATTGGTCGAAGAAATTAGTCCATGTTTGTGTTGAAAAAATCAAAGTCTTAGGCTTGAACACCAAAAAGTGTAAAATGAAGATGCAACAAAATGGAGGCAAAGTGTGCCATGGAGGGTTGCTATGTGCTAGAGGAAAAGAGGCAAGATAGAGGAAGAGAAAGATATAAGCTAAAAGAAGTAGTAAAAACTACCCAACTAATAGAATGCACATGTTTGATCGCAAATTCTATTGATGGAGCCATTGCCATCTCTCACCAAAGTTTTTCTTATGGTGATTCATCAAGAAAGGCAATTGAACATTGTAATCTTGCCTGATTCAATAATTCTTGTTATTCAATCCAACCTAATGCCTTCTTAAGGTCATGGCATCATCAATTGAATCACCAACACCATGGACAAACAAAAAAATGCATCAAGGCTCCACCAACTATCCAAATCTGCCAGAGTGACATGAACGCCATTGCTAAGCAAGGTCCTCTTCCTCACATTATCAACCTATTATGGCAACCCACATACCATGGTCCTTGAACTCTCCGAGCTAGTGTCACCTTCGTTAAATGCTAGATTGAAGTGCACATAATTGACATTCTTTCCTAACCACATAGAAAACCTAATTTTTTTTTTATAAAATGGTCCCTATAATATATATTTTTTGTTTTAGTCCCTAGCGTATAATCCTATATGGCATGCTGACATAGCATTCCATGAGCCACGTCAATAGTTAACAAAAGAAATTTAATGGCATGTACCAAAATAATAAAATCTGATATTATAGGGACCAAATCAAACAAAAAAAAATTATAGGGATTAAAAGCAAAAGGCATATATTTTATAAGGACCAAAATGTGATTAAGCCTTAATTATACACATTTCACCACAAATTTGTCATAATCTTGACCTTATATGGACAATATGCATCTTAACAACAAACTTTTAGGCTCTATTTAGGGTGGTTTTCGGTTTTAAGTTTTAAAATTTTTAAAAACCAAAACAAGTTTTCAATTTTTAGTTTTAAATTTTCAGTTTCAGCTTAAAAAAGTTGTTGTCAATCTTCTAATTTTTCTTTAAGAAGTTATTGACAACAACAATTCTTTCACTAATTATGTATTTTTTTAAGTTCTTATTAAGAAAAAATTACATAAACAATAGTGTTAAAAAAAATAAAATTAATTTTAAAAATAATAATATTAACAACAACAATAATAATATTTATTTTCATAATAATAATTTTAGTAGTGATAATAATTTAATAATAATAATAATAATAATAATAATAATAATAATAGTTTTAATGATAATAATTTTAATCGTAACAATAGTAATATTTTTTTTGTGTGTGTGTAACAACAATAGTAATCTAAATAATAAGAAAAACAATTATAATAATAATAGTAATTTTAATAATGTTAAGACAAAGGATGAATTTATAACCTTCAAATATTTTGATAATAATAAATAGTTAAAAAGAAGTTCTTTTTTAAGCAATCATCTAGTCAATTGTAATCTTCGTATTCTCTATAGTCTGATAACTTGAGCTTATAATGTCTATATCTTTCTTATAAAATATTTAGTAACTAATGGCTTTCAGACGTAGGTTCAAATGATATGCACACTAGTTAGTTATAAAAGCGTAAACTATCTCAAAATGAATGTAGTCTACGTACCTACTCTCGAGGAAGCTTACTTTATGCATAAAAGAAGGAATGTGTATGCGGATGTCAAAACGAAAAAGTAGATTTGCCCATTGCTACAAGATTGAGTACGAGAATGGTAAAAATAAGTAGACTGCTTTATCTTATCAAAGTGACAAGTTGGTAAAAGGCATTAAATGCTGCATTTAATGCTTCAACAACTCTTTTCAACAGACAAAGGTTGTCTCATGCAATCACTCACAATAGGCACTTTTTGGAGAAGCCTATAAATAGAAAAAGAGACCTCAGTCTCAAAAGTTAGTGAGTTAGTTGGCTGGCTGTCTAAAATCTCTATCTATTGAAAAAGATATGATATTGTAATTTTTCATATACTCTAATTGTAAAAATTTAATTTGTACTTCATTGTATATTTGTCTGTTAGGATGTTAAACCCAGTGAGGTAACTCACGTTCAACCTTTTTTTTAAGAAATTGGTAGACGCCTGAAGAGGCTTTGATGCAAAGAATACTTGGATTTTTGCTTGGAGAGACAAGTTAAAGACTACTTGGGTTGAGCCTGGAGAGGCTTGTTGAAAGAATACTTATAACTTGGATAAGTTAGTGGAACTTGGTTGTTGCCAAGAACTAGACGTAGTCTCTGGTGTGAGACGAACCAGTATAATTCTTGTGAGCTTTTCTGATTCTCCTTTAGCATTCGTCTTTCTTTCAAATCGTTTTGAAAAATCTTTTGATTAACCCTTCAGACGATACGTCTTTGAAAAGGTTTTGCGAAAAATTTGTTATAACACAATTCAACTCTCCTTCATGTGTTTTCTTGTGTTCTACAAATAATAATAATAATAATAATAATAATAATAATAATTTAATAATAATGATAATAATTTTTTTATAATAATAGTAAACGTGGTCTTGACATTGCCAATGACATAGTTGTACAACTCAAAACAAGAAACCAATTTCATGATTTTGACATAAAGCTTAAATCTGTTTTGAAAATGTATTAAAATTAGTATTTTAACTTGTGTATTGCACAGAATAAATATTTGTTTTATATAACTTAAATCTACAATAAACAATAATTGTAATACAATGCTAATTTTTAATTATTAATAATTTTTTTGAAAATATTAAAATTTAATTTAGAACTAAAAATATTGAAAATGATAAATTAAAAGAGATAAGAGGTTAAATTTTTTCTAAAAATGCTCTTGTTGAAGAATGATAGTTAAAAATGTTCTTGTTAAAGAGTACCAGCTAAAACGCTCTTATTCAAGATGGCTATTCTAATTTATATATATAGAGAGAGGATGGTTTTGAAACTATTTAGTCAAACACGTTTTATTTTAAATATTGCATTTCAAAACCAAAAACCAAAAACTTGCAATCACCCCAAACGGCCTTTATAGAATAACAACACGAAATATAAGCATTAACTTAGAGGTAATTAAACATGTTGACTTATTTGAAATGCATACAAAGTAAGTTTTTTAATATATTTTTATGTCGTCAATCCTTGAAAATGGACCAATGTTAAGTCAAATCTTCAAAAAAGATGTCTATATTAAGTAAATAGATTAGATTCATGACATAAATTTAGGAAGTAGACCAAATATAGTTAAGTTCACGCCTCAACTTAAGCTAATAATTTAATTTTTATTCTCAAACTAATAGAATATGATTTTTATCAATTTGAGTTGAAGCTAACTAGAGGCGTAAGTTGGTACCATACGCTATAGGCATAGTAATTGGGATAAGTCCTGGATCTAAATAGATGCAACCATTGCTCAATTAGACCCCATGCACCGTAGTCTCCAACGCCAATTCATAAGGCCATATTATTGGTCAACTCTCCTCATTTATCACATATATTTTTCCATTTGCCATTAAGGATCGATCCGCCGATCAGAACACCATTAGCCATATTCACTGTGTCACTTATACTAGTAGTATTACTACTAGGATTGGCAACGAAACATGGATTTTACCGTCCCTAGCATTCATTGTTAGGATCTTACAATCCTTCTTATTAGAATAAAAATAGATTGTTTAGTCATGTTTGTTGGTTTAATTAATTATTAGATTCTTTGAATATCTATGAATACAATTTAATGGGTATTTGATTTTATATAATTTCTTTGAATCATCTCGATAGACAAGATTCAATTCCTTAAGTATTTTGGTGCTACTATTTAATTAAAATTAGAGTTTTACTCGATAACTTATGTTAATCTTTAATGCAAACTTTTATTATACAAATTATTGAGGTGAAATTTTAATTTTCATTAGAATACAAACACTAAAAATACATAAAAAAAACCTATTTCTAAGTTTTGTCCCATATCAACCTTTTTTCTCCTAGAAACTAAAATAATGGATTAATGATCAATTAAGTGGTTTTACATGATTGATGGATCAGGAATTGATTGTGAGTTATTTTAACATTTGATCATAAACCATATAATTAAGAGTTTATTTTAACATTTGATCATAAACCATATAATCTAATGAAAATTTGATGAAGTCTAGAACTAAACCATTTTGTTCTTTTGAGAGAATCCTTAACCAAAACAGCTTTTCTGTTATGTTTTAATGGTTTACCCTGTTTCTTTACATTTTTTTAATTGCTTCGTCATTAAATAGAATTAGAGTTTATTTTAATCCAATTATATGCAATTAGTTTGATTAGGTGAAACAATTCATGCTAAGATCTTGTGGAACGATATGCTATTACATCATCTCTCTCTCTCTCTCTCTCTCTCTCTGTCTATATATATATATATATATATATATATATATATGGGTCAAGATTTGTTGACCTCAGGTGTCAAAGTTAGTCAAATTACACTTTTAATAACTTTTTCTAGAATGCAAATTTAATCGATCTAACCGTTGAATTTGATGTTCTTATTAATTAGATTAAGTATATAAAATTTCATACAATTCTAAAATTATTTAGTAGTTCATCACATCACTTTATTTTAACGTACAATATGATATTAAATATATGTAAATACTCAATGTTAGATAACATATCTAGAAAAGTCTAAATGATGTGAAATTTGATATACATGATCATAAAGATAACATCATCAAATTCAACGGTTGGATTGGTTAAAT
Source organism: Spatholobus suberectus (assembly GCA_004329165.1). Lineage (NCBI taxonomy): Eukaryota > Viridiplantae > Streptophyta > Magnoliopsida > Fabales > Fabaceae > Spatholobus > Spatholobus suberectus. The sequence continues at coordinate 11,492,174 of CM014731.1, read as the reverse complement.
TTGTATTATACAAAAGTTATTGAAGGTGTAATTTGACTAACTTTTACACCTAGTGTCAACGGATCCTGCCTCATATATATATATATACATACATATATTTTAATATCATATTGTACGTTAAAATAAAGTGTTGTGATGAACTACTAAATAATTTTAGAATTATATGAAATTTTGTATACTTAATCTAATTAATAAGAACATCAAATTTAATGGTTGGATTGGTTAATTTGCATTATACAAAAAGTTATTGAAGGTGTAATTTGACTAACTCTTACACCTAGTGTCAACGGTTAAAATAACGTGTTGTGATGAACTACTAAATAATTTTAGAATTGTATGAAATTTTGTATACTTAATCTAATTAATAAGAACATCAAATTCAACGGTTGGATTGATTAAATTTGCATTATACAAAAAGTTATTGAAGGTGTAATTTGACTAACTCTTACACTAGTGTCAACGGATCCTGCCCTTATATATATATAACTCATGTGCAAGTGTTGTTCACATGAAACCTTTCCCCTCTTTGGCCTTCAAAGTTCTTATTGGAATATTTACTACTACAGCCAAGATCTATATTGACGACCGTTCCGCCCGGTGTTAACCCATTGGCAAGTGTATCAATTTGCCCAAGTAGACAGTAATGAGTAAAGTATCGTATCCCAAAGGACTTGCATAATACTAGGCTTTCACTCAAATAAATTAATCGTTCAGGGGGAATTTATACAAACATGTAAAGTGCAGTTTTCAAGAAACAAGACAATAAGCAAAAGCATTGGAGTTTGATTACACTGATCATCCTCTCATGAAACATAAAGGTCACTTATTGAGTTTATATCATATTCATTACCATTGACCCACAATTATATCCAAACCCTAATCCCTTAGTTGAATGGACCTAAGTTATCTGAATAAAAATCCCTTAATGAGTTCACCCAAACAACTTGCTGTACGAAAAGAAGTTTAAAGATGGTTAATAAATCATGTTCTGTTCTTAGCTACAAGACCTATTAAGTGCTCTCTTTAGTTTTATGTAAAGAAAAAGCTTCCCAACATTAATCAAAACAAAAGGAACAAGTTATGGGAGATTAAGCCATAACAAGCATTAAGCATGGAAGTAGAGACACTAATGAATATAATATAAATTTCAATAAATAACTTAAAATGTATACATGAGAGTAGATTAGTTACATCAAACCCCAAATGGGAGAAGATTAGCTACTCAAGGGAGAGTGAACCAAACAAAAAGATGAAGAATGAAGATCTTGGAGTGAAGCTTCAAGGAGGTGCTCCCACACTGTTCCTCTCAGCCCTAGCACGAAAATAAGCAGAATGAATTAGTGTCCCCAAAAGCCTACCTCCTTTACTCTTTTGTCGCGCATTCATTAAGTGAGGTGGCACTGTTTTCACTCTGCGAACACAAGGCTCGTTGAGCGAAAGACTTGACTTTGTGGTCTTTGGAATAAGTCTCGCTCAGCGAATATGTGTATCGCTGAGCGAGAGACTAGACTGCTCTTTATACTATATTTCGTTGAGTGAATGAACTGCTCACTCAGCGGCTCAAGGCAGCTGCAATCCTCCCATCTTGCTTTAGTCTTTTGTCTTCATTTCCTATAAAAAATCATCAGCGAGCAATTAAAATGCCCAAAATGTATAAATCTATTTGTAAATGCAACTTAATTAAAAATCAACTGAAATTGGGTTTAGACAAAGCCTTTGATTTGGGAAAGAGAGCAGTAAATATACAAATAAATGCCAAAAAGAAGGACATGATTGACACTTATCACCCGGGCTCGCACCCTGAGTTTTGCAGCGACTACCATGCCCTCCTACTCATTGGGGCCTGGCCCCTGCTCAACAGTCGTGGTGCTAGTGCTGGTGCTGGTCGTGGTGTTGGTACTGATTCTGGTGCCCAAGCCGTACCTGACTCTGTGCTTGACTTGGTGCCTAAGCAGTGCTTAACTTGGTACTTGGTGGTAAATATATATATATATATATATATATATATATATATATATATATATATATATATATATATATATAGGGTTTAAACTATGATTTCATGCAAACTAATTAAACTCCCTATAATTAGGGTGACCCTAATTAAAAAGTAAATTAAATCCAAAATTTTCTTAAAAGAAACAAAATGAAAGATCTATATCATTAAAAAATTGTTAACTCAATTAACTCAAGTCATTTTTACATACCTTCCCTCTCTTTTTCTTTTCATTTTATTTCAATACATTAGGTAAAAACAAAAGGTCAAGACATAAATTGGTCCCTCATAAAAACACAAATGAACTAATCCTTAAATAAAAAAATTCATTGAGATTCCTAACAAGTCATATCATTATAGCTACATTCATTTTTGGTCAACTGGGCCTAGTTACTTTTAATTTAAACAATATGCACACTTGACACACTAAATTACTTAGTTAGTAATAAGATGTCCAATGTTTTATGTATGAATTTGTACATTTAAAATCTTTTTTTTCCCTTTAGAGGAAAAGAAATAGTGTACACCATAAATCCAAACTTTCTTCCCTTTTCATGTTCTTTTGTGGTGGTCTAAATATAGAGATTTCAATGGAGTTTCATGTCACAATGACAAAGACAAATGATACAAATGATGTTTACAAAGACTTGAACAAATTCAAAATGTAAGAAGTCTCTATTTTTATTTCTATTTTTAAGAAGGAGGGGGGAAGGGGCTTATACATAGTTGCAGTGGTGCAGCCTGCAAAGAACTTAGTGGTTTTTGAGCTTGCTTTTTTTTTGGCATCAAGGGATGGTTAGATGCCATCTTCTTTGTTTATAGATGATTTTCTTTTCATTCTCTTCACATTTTTTTTTGTATATAATAGTGACAATAAGGTTTTCAACTTAAGACTTTGTGCAAACTGTTGAATTATTTGGACAATTATAATTAGCACTGTAGACAAAATCGCTAGATGACATGTAACTTCGTGTGCTTGTACGATTTTGCACCCATGAGCAAGTTAGTTCCTGCGCAAGATCATATTTGAGTGAAATCGCAAAAAACAATGTGCAAAAGCGCAAGATCGTGGATACAGTGCTTTTTAGCGAGTTCAATTGTATTTTTTTAGGGTTAAATAATATAAAAATGGGCTGGGTTCACAACCCATTTTGAAGAAGAAAAAAAAGGCTTTTCGGGTAAAAGCCCAAGCCCAAGCCACGTTGTTTTATTTCAAATTGATAAAACACCTCGTCACCCCCTATTTAGGCATGATTCACGCAATCACTAATGTGGAGTCAAAAAAAACTTTCGTTCTTTTGTATTGTGCAGCAATTGCTGCGTGAGTGTGTCGTTCTTCTTATCTGTTGCGTAGCAATTACTGCTCCCAAATGTGCAACCTACTCTACTACACACCATTGTGAAGTTGAAGAAGGTCTTCTCTCTCCTTTGTGTGACCTCACCATATGAACCTAAGGTGCAAGTGCACTCTCTATTGTTGCGACTTGTGAGTTTTTTGTTTTGCACAAGTTCAAGTTCAAGGTTTTCTTTGTTTCATCACTCAACAATCAACATGAGTTTGAGTGGTGCTACTCCTTCCTCTGCCCTTAATGCTACTGCCTTCGACAACTCTAGTGGTGGCTCCTCAAAAAGTGTGCGTTCTTAAACAATGGCTAAAATGCTCATAGAAGTAGAGCTGATGTGGCTTGGAATTACGGCATATGTATTGATGAAGATCCAAGAAAAGTTCAATGCAAATTTTGTGAAAAGATCATTACTGGAGGGGTTTATCGCTTAAAACATCACTTGGCTGGAACCCAAAAGGATGTTGGTGCTTGCAAAAGTGTTAGTGATGAAGTGAAGAAAGAGATATTTGATGTTGTTTTGGGTTTACAGCAAAACTTAATCAAGAAATCACGCTTTGATGTGGAGGATGATTAAAAGATTGGTGATAAAAGAAAAAGGACTGAAGGCTTGGATGCTGGCAGCTCTCAAAATATTTTTTTGTGATGGTTTCTTACTTTGTCAAAGAAAAAGAGTAAACACCTTTCTGGTTAAAATGCACATGGAGCCTTCATTCTATTTCCAAATATGGCTTATATTTTCTTGCTATTTCCTATGTATTTTAAATTTGAGAATTCCTGTGGTGTTTTTCTCTAATGTAGGCTAAACAACCCTTCTTATAAGACATGAAGCTGAAATTAAGTCAAATGCCTACTGGCTAGGATTATTAGCTCATTTACAAGCTTCTTCTATTCCAAGGAAAGTGAGATAGAAATATCCGAATCTTGAAGTGTGAGATATTCAAGCTTTTATTTTGTTGCAAAACAACACTAGGTTTAAAGGGTTTAATCCTACCAAACTTAGACTTGATAAAATTTTCTATTATGCTTCTAATCTATATTCTTGCTTCTATATTATTGTTATTTTAATATTGATTGTGGGATCCAGGACATATCATGTATCAAAGACCTAACATTTCTATATGAAGCTGCTACTATTGAGGACATATACCTTGCATATGAACAGTTGAAAGTGAATGAGATTTCTCTCTATTCATGCATTGGAATTGCTAGTGCTCAAGCTGCACAAGATATAGCAGGTTTCGTAATATTAGATCTTGCTTTGTTAATTTCTCCAAGTCCATGAGGTTGTGAGAATCTAATCAGATTCCTACTTGAGGTTTTCAGGTCTATTAATTGTATGAACTTTTGAACATTCAGCTGCCATAATTTGTTATTACTCCTCTATTTTAGTTCCTTTCATGATTATCATCCTCATTTTTTATATTTGAGTCTTATCATAGGTTCTAAATTGTGGAAACAACCTCTCCGTAATTTGAAACAAAACTCTTGAGCTCTCTCATCAAAGTTTCAACTTATTACTTGAGGTTTCTTTGTTGCTAAATTTGAAAGAGTACCTTTGTAGGTAAATAAAAAAAATTAGGAATAGGGCTTATGATAGTCTCGTCAAAAGTGCCCATGCATTTAGGGATGAGGTAACAAGTAGGAATGGAGAATACTTGGATAAAATTTTTGAGATGGTAAATATCCAATTTAAAGTTGTTCTTTTATCTTCATTGGTTAATTAATTTAAAATAATGAATATAACTCCACTTCTTTTATTTGGTTTGACTTGATAACATCTTGTACTCAATTATGCAAAAATGTGTGATTTATATGTTGCCCTTGTAGAGTAATTTGATTTTGTGAGCTCAAGTTGTTGGACGCTTCACTAGGGAAACTCCACATATGATAAGTGCAATAACTAAAGGTTTAGCCTATTTGGTTTATAAGTTCTCTAATCTTGTTTTAATTTCTTTCAAATTGCTCCCAGGCACACTTACTTTCTTGTAGGAAAATAATAAAGAGATAGTCAAGGTTTGTTTCCTTGTCTATTTTGTTGATCAAATGCACTATTGACTAAGGTAATGTTATTTCCTAGAGCTACTAATTACATGCTCATCACATTATTTTGCAGCTAATCTTGGTTTTTTAAAGGTATTAGTAGCCAAATCACAAGCAAAAGTTGCAAACACACTTGAAAAGCATGGTTGAGGGTTTGTTGAAGTGGCAAGACAATTAAATATGTATGTAAAAAGTGACTTTTTACATCGGTTATATTCAGACCTTTTTTTTACATCGATTCAATAATCAATTTAAAAAGTTCCTACTTTTTACATCTCCTAAATCTATAACGTCATTAGAATCAATGTAAAACATCAATTTTAATCGATGTAAAAAGTCTAGTCTGTAGTAGTGTCTTCTTGGCCAATTTTGAATTAGCCATGATATAAACAACATCATTCATAGTATTTTGCTTCAAACAATTTCTTCTCTTTGTGTGGACCTAACAAATATAAATGCAAACATATAAGCAATTACCAGTAAAAGTGTAGCCTAGTATTTTACAATTTAAATTCCACAAATTTGAAATCTTACCATCTCAAAAGCACTCCAATTACGCTCACACCTAGAGGAACTTCATGTCAAACTTAGTACACGAATGGCAAACCTTTGGAGCTCTAGATGTTCATTTCCATAAGATTCCCACCAAGCTGCTGGAGTCTTCTTACCAATTGCCTTGATGGCCAAGGGATTACCAAACAACTTGTTTTGGTTCTTGAAATCTTCAAGTTGTAAATCAACTGAATAATGTTCGTCGGGGTTGGCCACCATCTTTTGTATACATTCTGATAGGCCGATTTTAACTTCCATATCAACTTTAAAATTAGGACCATAATGCAATTCAATATTCAAAAAATAGCCTATAGCATGCAAAGGCATGTGAAGTTGGTTGTCCCACCTTTCATCAATCCATAGATCTTCATAACTAAACAATAGAAAAAAAAATTGAATTAGTGTTCATATTTGAAATTAAGTCTTTAAAAACTAAAGATGAAATTTGACACCATTAAACTAAACAATAATTATGTGCCTTTTTGTGACACCGTTGAACTTTTTTTGTATCTTCTCCTTAGCCCGATCCATTGCTTTATAAATAAAACTTATGGTTGTCTCATCCAAATCAATCAATCTAAGAACTTGCATTACAGGAAATGCACCCTTCAAACAAATGACAATATTCTTCCAAGAGTCCTTGTCCAACACCACATCCTCAACCAAGCTCCTATCCTTTGTCTTTGCAAAATGTCTATTCTTCCATTCATCACTTGCAAACATTCTAATCAAAGGTAGCTTGCTCTCATTAGGCATCCTAAAGTTAAGTAAGAGGTGGCAAAGAGAGTTAAGCTCAGTGTTAACAAATCTCTTCTTTTTATGAAGTGATGCAACAGAGCAATGAGAGAAGTTCTCAAATAAATATAAGTCGTAAATCTTCTACCCTTCATAATTGTCTCTTGATGAATGGGTATCTTCTTCTCAAAGTCTTCCAGCATCAAGTAAATTCAGTGTGCTACACATGGGATCCAATAAAGCCTCTTCTGTTTCTTCATCAACATCTCACCATCAACTTTGTAGTTTGCTGCATTGTCCTTCACAATTTGGACAACATTCTCTTCACTAACTTCTTCAACAATGTCATCCATCATCTTAAAAATCTTGTTGGTTGTTTTGGATATGATAGATGCATTAATAGATTTCAGAAAGATAGTACTTTTAAAGCATCCTTTGTAGCCTGAACTTCTTCCTTCAAATACTTTACTCTAATCTCATGGTAGGATGGTTTCTTAAATCCTGGCCCATGTCTTACAACTGAATCAAGCATAATACCAAATTCTTTGTTCCTTGCCACATTGAATGGTATGGCATTATTATAAAAAAAACCTTGCAATGTCTTTGCAAGCATCTCCTCTCACATTTTTCTTGAATATTTGATTGATGGCATTTACTCGTAGTAATTTTGTTGCTATGCAAACCTCTAAGAACATTCTTGCATGCATCAACTGTTCTGTGCACTTGCAAATCAATTTGACCTAAAACTTTTGAACAGAAGGAAACTGGCAACAAAAATAAAAGCGAATGTCACAAGAATGGAGCTCACACCTTGATTGGAGCTGATGTCATAGAGATCACATACCACCCTAGTTTAAGCCTACTAAACAAGTTTAATTCAAATGACACTTCATATGTCAACCCTAGAAGATCTCTAACAGTTGTGAAGAGCCTGTACAGAAAACATGTAATTAGATTTCAAACTCAAAAATTGAAAATAACACTCGTGTATTTAGTATACTCCTAGATATTTTTAAGATTGTTGCCCCAAAAGTAATAGGGTTAGCCTATTTTCAGTATGAAGATGATTAGGTTGGTCTAAGCCTAAAAGTGAACATGGTGTCTAAAGTTTCTGCACTAAGCTAACTACTGGTGAATAGAAAAAGGTACCTAGAATTTATAATGTCAAAAAGCAATCCCATTGTTATACCAAAGAAAAGAGGATGACCACGAAGGCTCTTTTGCAAACCACCTTGTGTCTATTGGACATTAGATTTTGACTAATCATCTACACTATCCATCATTTAACAATTAACAATGATTCTGGAAAGATAATTTTTGAAATAGAAAGTAAGATATGATGCCACAAGAAAAAATAGAATCAATAAAGTCCACCATTGATTGCAGATGCATTATTAATTGACTAACAAGTCTTTTCCATCAATAGTAAAACCCCAACGATTTGGTGCTGGTCCAACTATATAAGCACTTGCCCTCTCATTGGTGTCCTTAAAAATAACTGCAAAAAAGGAAAAAAAAAAAAAGAAGATAACCACGTCACAAGCCTAGTTCATTGATGTATTGCCACTAATTCTGAAAATCTACAAAAAAATAAAATTAACTATGCAACTAAAATTATACTACAAAGTTACTCGTGATATTAAGTTCTCACAAAACAACACGTGTAAAGGTAATTTATGCTTAGCTTCTCACTTCTTGAAACTACAAATCAGATGGAGATGGTCAAAATAAGGGCAGGTTAAATTCTTGTTCTCTTTCATGATTTCTTATGGCTTGAGCTATGCCAAGGTAATCAAGAATGCAAGATTCAATGTCCTCCTTTGTGAAGTCACCTACAATGCTTACCTGAAGAAAAAAAAATTTAGTGTTTGAATGTAATTGTTAAAAAACTATGCATTTAACAAATTAATGATAACAGACCTCCATGCTATCCCCAACAAATTGATTCATTACTACATCCTTAATAGATTGTAAGGTTAAATTTTCTAGTGATTTTGTTGTAGGCTCAATAAACCATTTATCCCCATCCAACATTGCTACCATGAGTTTATGAGCAATTGAGTGTTCCAAGCTCTTGAGGATGGATCGGTAATATGACAGATACAATTGCCTTGTTCTATCGAAAGCATCATCAACCAAGATACTATGCTGCATAACAGAAACATCACAAAGAATTTTGCTATCCTTTTCCATTTTGGAAACAATTTGATGCATGAATAATGATACTAACTCAGTAACTCACAGATTATAATCTACTTAAATCTTCATTCTATTGAAGCTACACACTATTCTCAATTTTGCAAACCAATTTCTTTGTGCCAATAGCACAGCATGAACTCATCCATGCTGTGTAAAAAAAAAAAATATTAATTCCCCAATCCTTAACTGGTTAGTCCCCAAAAAACATAAATCCAAGTAAACAAATAAACTTTCAACTAAATCCCCATACCCAACGCATTCAATAGAGTCCAGATTAAGCAAATTGTAGAAAAAAGGAAACAAAATGAATTGGAGTGGTGAATGAAAAACCCTAATTAGGAGAAGGTGGAGAAAGAGATCACCTTGCGTCAATGACGAAGATGATGAGGACTTCAGGGAAAAGGCAGTAACACCGTTTGCAACGGGGGCGAGAAGCTCTCAATCTTTGTCTCTAGTGGCAATGGCCTTGGAGGATGGTGTCTTTAGTGTTATGTTGAACGGCAACAACTCCGGTTTTGTTGAAGCCGAAGATGAATCTGTTCATACAAGGTCATTTTCGAACTGTGAAGAGAAAGAGAGAGAGGAAATGAAGTGAAAGTTGTGCAGTGCGAACTGTGAGTGCAACGTCAAAGGAGGGAAGGTAGGATAGGCTTTTGTTTTATAAGCGAATAAGTAGTATTAGCAGATTTGCAGGCAACTTTTAAAAACTTTTATATCAATTATAATTATAACCAATATAAAAAGACTTTTTACATCAGTTATAATTATAATTGATCTAAAAAGTCTTTTTTAAATCGGTTAAATTAAAACCGATCTGAAAAAGTTTCATCTAATTTCAAAAATGCCACTACTTTTTTATTTGTTAAACAACCAATCTAAAAACCTGTTATAAAATCTTAGTTTTGCACTATTGAGAAGATCACTTGAGGAGCTAGAACTTGATGATGTTTCATCAAATGATGAGTGGATTATGGAAAATGATGGAGGGAGTGAAAATGAAGGTTTGAATGTAGAGAACTTGGATTTGAATGCTCCAATTTCAACTGAAGATGAATACTTGGTTCAAGTTCAAGGCCAAGTTGGAGAGCAAAAGGATGATGTTCTTGTTGTGCCACCTATAGAGGAGGAGGATGTTCTTACGAATTTGCTCAGTGAAGGAGATGAGAAGATGGAGGAAATGAACATCGCTTGGGTTTTGATTTTAATTTGAAAGATTTATATTAGAGATTTAGGCATTTAGCCATCTAGTGATCTAGGTGTTTATGTCTTGGTAGTTGGTATTTTGTACAGCTACGTAAGTAATTAAGTTGTTTTGTTTTATCACTTATGACTTATTATGACATGGTTGACATGTTTTCCTTCTTATGGTTATGAACTTAAATTTTATTAAAATATTAAGTATTTAAAGTGTGAATTAAAGGTTTTTATTTAATTATTTATGCTATTTTATATGTATATATGAATTTATATGCACATACATTAGTTTTGTAAATTTTGTAAGATCTTACGATCTGTGTTACGATCGCATGGTTTACGATCTTGTGACCACTTCTCGATCTCGAGTATGATTTGGAGTTAGACTGTCTTGATGATTAGTGTTATTAATTTTCTCTAAAGCTTAGATTGTTAAATGTCAAAATGTTAGAGCATATTATTGTTATTATGATGGTATAATTATAAGAGTTTGAAAATAGAAATATATATTATGTGAAGTGAACCAATATTATACATTTGTTCATTGGTAATAATGTTTAGGATCCTTGTTAAATGAAATCATTTTTGTTACACTAGTGATTTTAGGTTTCATTGTTGCATCTTGCTGATATCATTGAAAAAGGTGATATTTTGGTATTATTTTCCTTTCAAAATATAGATAAGATTTGAAAGGTGTGTTCTACTTCATTCTTGATTAGTGTTTTAAAAATTGGTTTGACCATGTCTTCCAAATTGCTAACTTGACTGCAAATGAATGACAAGAGGACATAATTATTTTAAGTCTCTATATAACTGGTTGCTGCTATAATATTTTAGTAGGTCAATACTCTACCAGTAAATTTGCTTCCTGTTGCATACTCTAGCTAGAGAGCCATGGTTAGAGCTCTTATTCCTCTGATGCTTGCCCAAGAATGTTGTGATGACTCTCAACCAAGGTTCAATTGTCAACTATATGGATTTCCATCCACTTCAGCAAATCTACTTCTTGGTAGGCCTCTTTTGGTCTGTACTTCATTGTGTCTTAATATTTTCTTTTGTTTCCATATGTTATAATTTATATCCATTAATTTTAAATTTTAAAAAATTAGGTGGATACGTGAAGAAATCATGGATCCTTAAGTATTAGAAATTTGCTATTTAAAAACTAATTTAGCAGCTAATTTTTTGATCACTAAAATTGCTAGCTTAATCAATTACTAAAATGAGCATTAAATCCATTGTTATTTCAATTTTCTAAAATTGATCCTTAAATCATTCACCAAATTGGTTGTTAAATTGGTCATTGAAAAACCAATCACTAAATATTAGTGACCAATGGATTAGCAACCATTTTAAATCAGTCTATAATTTGGTCACTAATTAATTTAGCGATAGATTTCCTCACTTTAGTGACTGAATTTTCGATCTTTAAAGTGTGAATAACATTGAGCCCAAATAATTACTTTCTCAAAAGTCATGAGCTTTTTCTTTTTTAGAGTAAATAAAGTGATGAGGGGAAGGCATAAAGTTAAACCTATTTGAAATGAACTCACATAAAAAATGGAGAAACTTAGATGTGAGGTTATCAAAGTTTGTACATATTTAATTCTACCCAATAGATTGGTGAAGTTGACTTTGCATGATTAAGTAGCCTTTACACAAACAACATCCACACGGTTTCTAGAATTGTCAGTTGTTCATTTCATTTCCTAAATGACTTCTGTATGAAATGGATAAAGAATAAACAGATAATTAAATTTTGACCCGGTCCAGTATGTTACATAAAATTCAATCACTATTATTTTTAATCTTTGATTTTTTTTTTAAAATTATAGTTACCTAACAAACCTGATAAATTTGCTAAATGAGACAATGCATGACAATTGGTCAGTGGCATTAAAATTCCTTTCAATCCTTGTTAATAGTAAACATCAATCTAATTATTGCCAATGACGTACAAATATGATTTATTTAATTTCATCAATTGATCAAAACTAGGGGTGGCAAAGCACCCCGACCCGCCATCAACCGGCCAAAAGCGAGGCGAGGCAGGGTAGGTTAACTCGCTGATGAGAAGTGGGTTGGAGTATTCAACCCTCCCCGTTTAGCAATGGGTTGGCGGGTTGGCCCGCCAAGGAAAAACGAGCAGGTCGGTGGGTTGTACAAAAAAGCGGGTTGACAAGTTTAAAAGGATGGGTTGGCGGGTTGACCCGCCCCACTTTCAACCCACCCAACTTTATGTTAAATAAAAAAACTCAATTGAATTTGAATATTTTTGTTATCATTTAATTGAATTGGATTAAATAATTTTATTTTAATACACATTATATAACTTTGGATCTTTGATTGTTTGACATATAATTTTATTATTATTTTAATACACATTAAACATATGAAAGAGGGATTATATTTTTCCATTCAAAAGTTATAAAAATAATTTACTTGAAAATAAATAACACTTATCATGACACTTGAAAATAAATAACACTTTTCATTCAAAAATGTGAGGAATTATATTTTTTAGTATAACATTGAATTATATTTAATTATAAGTAGAACTAACCCTAGACGCATGTGTCATTATTGTAATTATATTTTTTTGTATAACATTGTGAATGTGGAGCAGTGCATGTGGAGCGTCTTTTACTTTTTTTCTTTATTAATGTCTCTCATACAACAACTAAAGAAGGGGGAAAATTAAAAAAAAATAATAATAAATAGCGGGTCGCGGGTTGACCCGCTAGGTTGGTGGGTTAGGCGGGGCAGGTTGGGTGGGTTGACAGGTTTTATAAGCCTACCCACCCTGCCAAAAATGGCAGGTCAGGCGAGTCGAACCTGTTTTGCCACCCCTAATCAAAACATCCAAATAAAGCAAGCTCGGATAATTAATCTTAGTCTTCATTCATAAAGTCACCGTCATAGCCATCATTATGCAACAATTTTTTTTTTTATAAACAAAACTTTATTAATAGAGCACAAGGGATACTCTAATCTGAATATATTAGACTAGCATGACCAAATCAAAGACATCAAGATTAATACACCGATAAAAAAGAGCATTGAGCATTGCCTATTTTGGCACTAAACCATGACCAAGATTTAACCCTCATCAAGTCCAAAGCACAATATTATTATGCATAATCCAAAAACATCATAGTGTGTCAAAAACAAATGTTGAATAGGGCACAATTTTTTCCTTCTTAAAAGATAGCTAGACTAAATATAGTGATATGAAATATTATTAGACAAGATCCCAATACCCAAGTCAAGCATAAGTTATATATGTATATATGTATACATGTATATATATACATGTATATACATGTATATATATATATATATATATGTATATATTGTCACCATCGAGATAGAATTAAGTGATTATTATTTTCCTCAAAAGACAAACACAACACATAAGATATGTCCTGTAACTGGAACAATACTCCTCTTTTGCATAAGTTAACTCGAGTTGACAATCTATACAAAATAACTTGCCAATAAAACGTAAATACTTTTTGAGTGGAGCATAATTCCAAAAGTTTTTAAAAATAATTTAATGAGAACAGTGACAATGACAACAACTAAGATGGTAGAAAAGTAAAAGTTGATTTAACTGTAAAGAGGCTATAAGAATCCTCCTTCCACACCCATAGATCAAGTGAGCCTAGAACCCTAAGACATTCACCAAATCTACCAACAGTCCCTCTTCCTACACAAAAGAGATCCCTCCTCCACTTCTGCACCCAATACCAATTATTATCAGATCATTTACCATTTTTGTCACGCAAATATCCCTATTTAGTGAGACTTGGTACATATAAGGAAAAGAATGTCTTAGACTGTCATTGTCAATTCAAACATTGTGCAAAGATAGAACTTGTTCCTTATTTCTCGCCTTTTTTGTTACACCTTGAGTAAACTAGAACAATGGTGCACGACTAGCATTTTCAATCGAGCATACGTCCCTTTACCAAACTGAGCTAGAAGAAGCCGACCAAGAAGCCTCTATAAGCAAACTTCCTATGTTACCATACTTATACACTAAGAGTGAATGCCAAACAATGTCAAAATCTACAAGAAATCGTCACCTCCATTTATAGTATATATGCAACATTTGTATCAATACATGTGTATTAATGACAAAAATATTTCATAATTTGGCAATATAATATTAAGTTAATAATATTACATATCTTTATATATCTAAAAAAACTTTTTATTAAAATAATGAAACACATTACTTTTCTTAAAAATGTTTTACTTCAAATTTATTTTTAACTAAAATTCATTTACAAAATAAAATTATTGAAAATGAAGTTTACAAATACTATATATCCAAACCCACATTAATCTTTTCTTAACCTTTACACTAATCACATTTTAGGCAATATCGCAATAAATAACATGCTACTTATAGTATTATAGAAGTCAAGCTAGCTAGCAGCATACACTTTCATCAAAACCAAAGCTATATTTTAGTTGTTGCTTTTTTCTTTTAACCCAAAAAACTGGGGACAGTGGCGACAGTAAATTAGTGGTGACGAAGACTGCAAATGTATATGTTCGAAATTTCTCTATGAAATTAAAAAAAAAACGAATACAAAAAAGGCTTTTGCAAAATAAGATAACAGAAGGCATATAAACGAAGAAAAAAAAAACTAAACTGGAAAATTGATTCAGATTAATCAATTTGATTATTTTTTTTATTCTTTGGATAAAATTGAAAACGAGCCAAAGAAAAAAAAGAAAAATAGTATTAACTACGAAAGCTATTTAAAAGTTGCATATGATTAAAAAAATATGTTTAAACATTATTCATTTGTTTATATACAGCAACAGACTTTGAACTTCATACAAAATAGCCATTATCGTAACATGACTTCACGGCTAACATCACCGTCTTTAGTAATACATATAAAATCGAGCAAATTGATGATAACAAATTCCTTTATTTGTCGACAAACAAAGGCTAAGCTTGTAACCAGATATAAAATAACAAAAATGATATATGAACACCTCAATTTTATAAGTATTTCATTAACACTCATCATTTCTATCTATTTGTCACCGATCTCTTCAAATCCCTAGATCTTAAATAGCATGGAATGGTCCATGCAATATTTTCCATAAAATAACAAAGTGAGAGAATGTATATATATTGTTTAATTTTGATTCATTGTTAGTGTAAATATTACACTATCAATTAATTAAAAATTACTTTAATTATGTTTTGAAGTTATTATTACAAAAATTAATAACTTTACTATACACGACAATCTATGATGGGATAAAAAAAAATTACAAATAATTAAATTCATGTGTATTTATGAGAGTGAGATAAATAAATATTGATTATTAGATCTTTTCAAGAATTGTCTAAATTAAAACACATAAGTTATGTAAGTTATTTAAAAAGTCATGTGACTTTTTTAAGTAAGCATGTGACTTTAAAAAATTTTAATCTTGATCATTCATACATAGTTATATGGATAAGGTTTTCTCCTCTCATTCTTATATAAAAATATTTTTTCAATATATGTGTGTGTGTGTGTGTGTGTGTGTGTATGGAGTGTATATTATGAGAATAGTCTTCTTATGTGAGAATGAGAATAGTCAATCTCAACCATTAAATTAAAATAGAAGACTTAGATTAAAAGACTCACTTACAATCCTAAATCCTAAATTCTAAACTCATTTAAAACCACAACCACCACCGTTGCTACCATCCCACCACTGTCATCACCACCCCTACCCCCATCACCACCATTGCCAATGGCAATAGTAGAGGGGCGACCAAGAGTCCCCACTACCAGTGCCAACGATATTGGTGGTAGCAGCGGCCATGACAATGGTGGCAACGATGATGATAATGGTTGTCTCACTTAAAACCACAACCATTGTTGTCGCCCCACCATCATTGTCGCTTACAGTAATGGCAATAGTGGTGGCAACGATAGTGATGGTGGTGGCAACGATTGTGGTGATTGTGGTTTGAAATGTGTTTAGAGTTTAGGATTTTAAGTAAATATTTTAATCTAAGCCTTATATTTTAATTTAACGATTAAGATTGACCACTTTCATTCTCACATAAGAAGGTCATTCTCATATATATATATATATATATATATATATGAGAATGACCTTCTTATGTGAGAGTGAGAACAGTCAATCTCAACCGTTAAATTAAAATAGAAGGCCTAAATTAAAATACTTAAGAATTTAAATTTAAATCCCATGTAACTATCAAATCTCTAAAAGATTCACCAAATAAAAATCAAATCTCTAAAAAATCTCGATTATCATGTCCTAAAATATCTCAATTATCATGTCACTCTTCTTCAAGATTATCGTTAACCCATCACCATCACCACCATGACCACCGCCATCATCGGCGATGATGGGGGTGGTAGCGACAACAACAGCGATGGCGGTTATGGTCATGGCGGTGGTGGCGATGGCAGCAGCAACGGTGATGGCGGTAACAGTCATGGTAGTGGTGGCAGTGACGGTCATGGTAGTGGTGGTGGCAACGGTCATGGTGGTGATGGTGATGGATTAACAACAATCTCAAAGAAAAGTGACATGATAATTGAGATCTTTTAGAAATTCGATTTTTATTTGGTGAACCTTTTAGAGATTTGATGGTTATATAATGTTTAAATTTGAATTCTTAAGTATTTTAATCTAGGCCTTCTATTTTAATTTAACGGTTGAGATTGACTGTTCTCATTCTCACATAAAAAAATCATTCTCATAGTATACACCCTCTCTCTCTATATATATATATATAAGCTTAAATAATTTTTTTGCAAATGTTAAATTTATCAACAGTTTAATTGTTACATTGAAAGTTTTCATAAAATAGATTAAATTTCAAAATGTTATATAATTTAAAAACTAATTAATATTTATGAAAAAATTATTTTAATTGACATTAATATACTGTTTGAAACATAAATAAATTTTACTATTAAATTACATATTTACAAATGTTTGGATTATCTAAAATTCAATTTATATAATTATCATAAAAATATCAAATAATTTAACAATTAAATTACTAAAATATAATATTTACAAAAAAATAATTTTTCAAAATTTGACACTTAATATCATTATTTTTTACTCACTATTTCCACTGAAAGTTGCAACGGAATAGCATGTGAATCTTTTTGTCACTAATTAGCGACAAAATATAACGATTGAATGTTTCCTTGCAATTCTCTCTCAAATCCCTTGTTTATATGATTGGCGAGAATTTGCAAGAAATCATTTCCTCTCTAATTTTTGCGATTTTCTTTTAGTGATGAAATAATGAGTGCCGCCTCTGTTGACAAGGCAAAATATTGTTGTTTGGTGGGGGGAAAAATAGATATACAAAGATTGTATTCTTATCGCTAGCATATGATAAAATAATAGTTATACATTCACATATACAACTATATATATTGATATATAATACCCACTTGTAGTGCATCTCCAACTTTCCAACATCATGGCATAATTCAAGCGAATCACCTGTTTTATTATTTACATGTTCGTAATATGCCTACTAGCAAGTTCAGTATCTGAAGGTTCTAATCATGGTTCTAAATTGTGGTTACGATTTTGTCACGATCCTTGACATTGTGACTAATTGTGGGAAAATGCGGTTGATGCAGCCGTAATTACAGTCGCCATACAGTTGCGGTAAGTTGAAAAACCTTTATATTGCGGCCGTAATTGTGGTTGCGGACTGCAATTTAGAACCATGGTTCTGATGTAAGTCCACCATGCGTACTAACTTTAATTTGTTTCCTTCTATTAACTATAATCACAACCTACTTTTGCACTAAACTGTGTTACAATTGTTAAGTGGTTTTAGGACATATTCACCTTTAAAGAAAAGACAAAAAATTGGTTAAACCATGGCAGAGACATATACAATAGAAGATATGCCAGTATGGAACACAAGATTAGCGTTGAAATAGTTTCCAACTGAAGTTTGAAGAGGAAGTTCTACGTAGGCAAAGACATAACTGCAACTCCAGCGATTTTCGATGGCACAGTCTACTTTCCATCGTGGAATGGGGACATTTTCGCAGTGAGAGCATGTGATGGGTCACTGGTGTGGAAGAAGAACTTGCAGAAGTTGACGGGGCTAACTCCAACGGGGTTTGTGTTGGGTGTTAACTGGACAATGACAAGAGCAATGCCAACCATAGCAAGTGATGATCTTTTGGTCGTTGGAATTTATGGTCCTGCCATCGTTATTACTATGAAAAGATCAACAGGTGAGTTACGCTGTGTTTGGTAGCGAAGAAGAGAAGAGAACTGTGCGGAAGAAAAGAGAACTGCGACATTTCTCTTCGTTTGGTGGCGCAGCAATAGCGACGAAGTTTTTAAATTTGTTGTGGGTCCGACGCCAAATTTAATCCATCCAAAACTGCGAAGAAATACAACGTTGATTGCAAGTTTTCATCAATACCCTTGCCTCTTCTGCGAATATTGTGTGTAATATGTTAATCACATATTCAAATATGTGGATACATATTCGAATATTGTTTTCACATATTCGAATATGTATACGCATATTAGAATATATAAACACACATATTCGAATATTGTTTTCACATATTCGAATATGTATACACATATTCGAATATATAAACACATATATTCAAATATGTTACATATTAAAATTTGAAATTTGATTTTTAAAATTAAATAAATATATAAATAATTATTAATATATAAATATTTACTAATATATATATATATATATATATATATATATATATTCGAATTATATATATATATATATTCAAATTTGAACACAGTGTATTCGAATATGCATATTTACTAATATGAATTCAGATATATATGCCATGCATAATCAAATATACAAGAATATATTCAAATACTATGTGAATATATTCGAATACTAGGTGCAAAGTTGAACATATATATATATATATATACGTAGTGCCATATATTCGAATATGGTAATCACATAATCGAATATATGGCATTGTTATGGCCATATATTCGATTATGTGAGTAGCATAATCGAATATATGTTACTTTTTGGACAAATATCACGTTAAAAAAAACAAGGATATAAGTGTAATTTTATTTTTTTATTCCAAATCCCCAAAAGTCGAAAAGCAAACTTCTACTCTATTTCTTCTCTACTTCTCTCCAACCAAACAACCTCTATTTCCACTCTATTTCTTACCTACTTCTCTTCTCTTCTACCTACTTCCTCTCCCTCTATTTCTCTCCTCTCTACCAAACATAGCGTTAGTGTGGTAGACCCGTTTGGACAGACATAACTTCAGTTTTGTCACTATGTCTGGAACCTACTACAGAGGGTTAGTTCTTTCCTTTTAACCTTGAGTTATTATTAAAATACAATGGGTTTTTTTATTTTATTTCTATTTTTTTCGTCAAGTATCATATTTGTTTTTTTTTTTTTGTCCTCCCACACCTTAAAATAGGAGAAATTATTAGGTGGTTGGGAATCATATCCCAACTAATCTCTATGTGATATATAATTAAGTGTTATTAATTTTTTTTGGACAAATTAAAAAACATAAATATGTGTCACATAAAGATTAACTGGGACAATGGATACATGACAATGGATACATGGTGATCCAAGACTACCTAATAATTTTCTTCTTCCACATCTTGCTTTAACCTTATTTCTTCTTATCCTAGCATTTATTTCTTTTTCTTTATTTCTCTTTTGTTTTTACTACATTACTAATTATATTTACGACAATACTAATCATCCACCCTATTTGGGAATGGATTTGGGGGAGAAAAGAGATATAGGGAAGAAAAAAAGGATAGATATATAATTGATGTGATGAAAAGAAAGAAAGAATAAAAAAATAAGATAAAAATAAGATGAAAGAGAAAGTAATTATCTATCTATAATTTAACTTACATTAGGTTCAATCCAAATAAAGCTTACTTACTAAATAAGTGTGGTCAAAATATTACTTATTAAATAAGTTAAGCTTACTTATTTAACTTATTAAAAGTCTATTTAGTGAAAAAAATTAAAAGTCAAAGTCATTTGAAAAAAATAAACTCAAGAGACAGACTTAATAATAATAATAATAATAATATAGTTATTATTGCATTAAATTTATATTTAAAGGTTTTAAACTTGCTAACTTATCTTTTTTAAAATTATTTTTTTAAAATTTATTCAGGAGGTCTTATATACTATTGTAAGTTTGTGGGAGTTATATTTTAGAAATAAATTAAACTTAAGCCTTGGAAAACATAAGCTAATTCAATCCATTTTCACCTGTAGGTATACCACTTCCTCGGGATTATATGAAAGGCAAAAAAAACATTTTTGTTTTCTTTTTCCTTTAGTTCGAAACTTAAACCTATTTATAAATTCGTAATTAAACGTTTATAAGAAAAATATATTTTACGTGGATTAAAATCTGTAGAAAGATGGTCACCAAAAAAAAAATACTGTAGAAATATCAACAAGTTCATAATTTTTTAACCGTAATAAGTACTAAGTTTTACATAAATATGGATTAAAAAATTATATAAATAAATTATTATTAATTATTTATTTAAAAATTATATTTTCACTTATATTGAATAAATAAGCTAATATAATAGGCACCTCTTTTCTCAGCATTACCCCATACTCTTTCCTTTCATAATTAACAAAGATAAAAAGAAGGTTAAAACTTAGATAACGTGTTATTTATGTTTTTAAATTAAAATTAGTATTTCATTTTAGTAATTATTACTTTCATTTCTATAATGAAAATTGGCAATAATTATCAAAATTAAATTATGATTTTAATCGGAAAATAACACTAATAATTATATTTATATTTTATTCAAAGGCCATATTCAAATCTAAGTCCCCCTCCCCTAAAAAGTAGGAGTGTATATGATAGTACAGAGAGAAAAGGTGTAAAAAGAACATTATCACAAAAATATCATGCTGACTTAGGACAAATCTAGACACACATATCCACTGCTTGGCTTATTCTTTTAAATTTTCTTTAATGAGAATTGCTATTTTGATTATGTTGTTATTACTTGTCTTTATCTTTTATCTACTTAATTAAAAATAATACATGGCGAAAAGAATTATTTTAAAAAGTAATATTTTGTCTCTTGTTAATTTTTTTCTAAAGTATTACTTTTTAATTAAAAGAACAGAAAATAAAATATAGAAACCAGACGAGTTATTTAGTTGTTAAATATAAATGATTAATTCGTTTTAAGATCATGATTCATGTTTCTAAATGATAAAAGCACAAAAGTCAACTGAAAGCAAAACGTTGACTTTTCATTATATATATCGCTATGAAAAGTACTTTACAAATTCCTATGTAATTTTCAACAATTCTTTTGATATCGTGGAATTATATTTAATTTATTGGGGTGAGGTCTCTAAAAAATATTAGTACATGACCAATTCTTCAAAAGTTAACGAATTTTCTACACCAATTAATAGTTAAATGCAAGTTGAACCTTTATACTTGTATAGTGGATGAATGTTAAATTAGGCTGTGACTTTGTATGCCAATTAGGCTTTATTCATTCAAATAGTAATCTTTTCCATTCAAATAGGAAGGCCATAAGTTAGCACGGCTCAATGCAGATAATTCGCAACATGTGCAGGTTTCAGATTGGATTTTATTTTTTTTTAATTTTTTGCCAAAAAAATCGAGTCATATTAGTCGACCTAAGTTAAAAATAAATTAAAGAGGGCTGAAGATATAAAATTGAAATTGGATTTCTAAAACCAGTGGTCGTTTTACTTTCATTTTTCCTTTACTTCAAGCCGCCTCTATTAGCTACACTAAAACCCTATGACAACCTTTATGTTTACTTCTTTTTCCAGTTCTGATACGCAACCTGAGTTGATTGTAGTCTATAGACTATTTTTTTAACCTGTATCAAATATATTTTTGGTGTCCAAAAATATAACTTTAATTTTTTTAATTTTAATCCTATAAAAAATTTATTTCCTTTTAGTATATATCTCAAAAATACAGCAAAAAAAAACTATTTCCTTTTTATTAATTAGTCTCTATTGAAGAATTAAGAGTATATCATTTTTGTTGTTAAATATAGAAATTATAAACGAATAAAATTCTATAAAAATTAAAACAAAAAATTATCATAATTTAAAAAAAACTAAAAGTATATATTATTGAACATACAGAGTTCTGAGAAAGATACTCTCATTGATCGAGAGTTGAAAAGAAAAGAACCAGTTACAGAAGTGCTGAATCCCTAATATATACAAGTATATTGGTGCCTAAAAAAAGAAAAGCCCATTTACTGTTACAACAGAAAAAAGCCCATATTAGAATAGCCCATATCTAATACTCCCCCTCAAGTTGGGAGATATATATTCAGCAATCCCAACTTGGAGATCAAAGCTATAAAAAGTGATTTGGGCAATGTCTTTGTGAGAGGATTAGTTAACTGATGCTGTGAAGTCACATGAATAAGCTTGAGGAAACCAGACTCAACATGTTCCCAGATGAAATGACAATCAATGTCCACATGTTTGGACCTTTCATGGCAAGTGGTGTTACTTGCCAGCTGAATAGCAGACTTGCTGTCACAAAATACCATGGCATTGTGCACAGGAATATTAAACGCTATCAACATTTGTTTCAGCCAAAGCAATTCAGAAGTTAAGGTGGCTAAAACTCTATATTTTGCCTCTACCGAAGAGCGAGCCACAGTCACTTGTTTCTTGGATTTCCAACTGATTAAAGCATTTCCCAAAAAAATACAAAAACCAGTAGTAGACCTCCAAGTAACAATGCAACTACCCCAATCTGCATTAGCATAAGCAGAAATTCGAAGACTTGAGTTGGCAAGAAAAAAAAATTCCTTGGCAAGTGTTCCCTTCAAGTATTTTAATAGGTGATGAATAGCATCAAGATGGGGAGTTCATGGATGAGTCATGAACTGACTTAGTCTGTTTACAACAAAGGCAATATCGGGTCTAGAGATGGTGAGGTAAATGAGCCTTCCCACTAATCTGTGATACTTGGATGGGTCAGGTAGACTTTCTCCATCTAAATCATTAAGTGAGATTCTAGGATCCATTGGAATAAACACAGGTTTAGCAGCAGTAAAACTAGTATCTGCAAGCAGCTGCAAAACATATTTGTGTTGACACAAGTGAATGCCTAAGTTGGACTTGGCTATTTCAAGTCCTAAAAAGTATTTCAAATCGCCAATGATTTTCAACTTGAAACTGTCCTCAAGTAAGATGTGAGTGGACTAAATTAGAACAACATTTGGGCTGGCAATTATTATGTCATCAACATAAACCAGTAACACTACAAGGTTGCGACCTTTGCCCATGGTGAACAAGGAGTTATCAACAGAAGACTGAACAAAGCCTTTGTTAATAATGGTGGAAGAGAATTTATGGAACCATTGACGTGACGCTTGATGCAAGCCATACAAGAATTTATTCAGTTTACAAACAAGCTGCTTCCCCTTAATTGCATATCCAAGTGGTAAGTTCATGTATACCTCTTCATGCAAATCGCCATTGAGAAACGCATTATTACTATCCAATTGTAGGAGATTCCACTATTGTTGTGCAGCAATGGAAAGCAGTACCTGAACTGTAGTGAGCTTGGCCACAGGGGAGAAGGTGTCAATAAATCAATCCCAGCTTGTTGAGTAAATCCATTGGCAATACTGATCTACACTGCCATCAGCTTTATATTTCACCTTGTAAACCCAACGACAACCAATTGAGTTCTTGCTGGGGGGAGAGGTTGAATAGACCACATGTTTTTGGCTTTAAAGGCAGCTATTTCTTCAGCCATGGCAAGTCTCCATTGAGGTAATTTGATAGACTAATGGAAGAACTGAGGTTCATATTCATTTGAAACATGAAGGATAAAATTTCTATAAGTGGGGGATAAGTTGTCATAGGTAAGGTGTTTATTGAATGGATGAGGAACACTACAGAGGTAATCCTACAAATATGAAGGAGGTTTATGCTGTCTAGATGATCGTCTAGGTGGCTGTGTTGTTGTAGTATTTGTGGCTTGGGGGGTAGGATTTGATGTAGGAGAAGGTTGAGGTGTAATGTCAAGTAAAGGTGTAGGAATTACTGTATGGGAAGTTGAGGGGGGTAATGGAGCTCGTGATAAATCATGAAACGGAAAAACATCCTCATGGAATACAATGTCCCTTGAAATGATGAATTGCTGTGTGATAGGATTGTAGAGCTTGTAGTCTTTGTAACCAGCCGGATAGCCCATGAAGACACATGGAATGGCCTTCGGGTTGAACTTGGATCTTGTGGAAGGAATGGTTGCTGCATAGCACAGGCAGCCAAACACTTTCAAGCTGTTATAATCAGGTTGTTGCTTGTATAAGAGCTCATATGGTGAGGAATTTCCCAGGTTGATGGATGGTGTCCTGTTAATTAGATAGGCTATAATGGACACACACTCTCCCCAAAACTTGAGTGGCACCTTAGCTTGAAACATGACAGCCCATGCTACATTTAAAAGGTGTTGGTGTTTACGTTTCACTACTGAATTTTGTTCAGGGCGATGAGGACAAGAAAACTGGTGATGAACACCTAATTCCTGCAAAATATCTTTCAAAACAAGCTCTTTTGCATTGTTAGTGCGCAAAGCTTTAATATTTTTTTGAAATTGAGTATGCATGTAGCTAAAAAATTGCTTTAGCATAGTTGATGCCTTAGATTTATGTTTCAGTAAATGTAACCATGTAAATCTTGTGCAATCGTCTAAGATGGTTAAGAAGTAATATTTACCATCATGTGTAGCATGGTGAAAAGGCCCACAAACATCACTATGGATGAGATCAAAAGGTTGACCAGACTAATGATTATTACTAACAAAAGGTAATCTACGAAATTTAGAAATGGGACAAATAGAACAAAGATCTGTATTGAAATTTGGAGGAATTGAAAACTAAGTTTTATTGCTAAGTATATGAAGTATAGGGTCAGACAAATGGCCAAAACGCGCATGCCATAAATGGGCTAGCTACATTAGAAGTAACAGAATTGCAAACTAAAGGCTTACTAGAAGTTGACTTATTACAAACAAATGAACTGAGAGAAGCTTCATAAAGGTACAACCCTTGAGACAGATTACCCTTGCCAATCACCTTCAAGCTTTGCTTGTCCTGAATCAAGAAGGTATCAGCACAAAAAAGGACAGAAACATTAGAGTTATTTAGTAAAGAACTGACGGATATCAAATTTACATGAAAGGAAGGGAGATGTAAAGCTTCACTACGCCAAAAATGTGTTTATACGGTGCTTATTTTGCTTTTAGATGACGCTTTTGAAGCGTCATCTATTTAGACATTGTATATTTAAAGATGAAGCTTTTCAAAAAGCACAATATATGTG
Source organism: Spatholobus suberectus (assembly GCA_004329165.1). Taxonomy (NCBI): domain Eukaryota; kingdom Viridiplantae; phylum Streptophyta; class Magnoliopsida; order Fabales; family Fabaceae; genus Spatholobus; species Spatholobus suberectus. Next base: position 11,466,700 of record CM014731.1, on the reverse strand, counting down.
TTTGCAAATAGATGACGCTTATTCAGGAAAGCACTATATATTTGATTGTAAATAGATGGCACTTATTTAAGAAAGCACTGTATTTTTGTGTAAAATAAATGGCGCTTTTTTAAAAAAGCGTTGTATATTTATGTGAAAAACATGGCACTTTTTCCAAAAAGTGTCATCTATTTCAAACACATAGAGCACTTTTTTCAAAAAGTGCCCTCTATTTCCTTTTTTTTTCTTGTTTCATTCATTCTCATTTTTTCCAAACCTGTACAAACAGAAACAATCCAAGAACTATATAGATTGAATCTACTAAAATGCATTAAATGATTTTGCTAAATGTGATTCTATATATGACAAATACAAAAGGGTACTAGAACTATTTACAATCTAAACATTGCAAACAATGTAAACATGACATTAGCTACTTGAAGTATTTACAATTAAATTAACTAACAAGTTTAGCTACTTTACAAAAGGCTACTTGAACTATTTACAATCTAAACATTGCAAACAATCTAAACATGACATTAGCTACTTGAACTATTTACAATTAAATTAACTAACAAGTTTAGCTACTTTACAAAAGGCTACTTGAACTATTTACAATCTAAATATTGCAAACAATCTAAACATGACATTAGCTACTTGAACTATTTGCAATCTAAATATTGCAAACAATCTAAACATGACATTAGCTACTTGAACTATTTACAATTAAATTAATTAACAAATTTAGCTACTTTACAAAAGGCTACTTGAACTATTTACAATTAAATTAACTAATAACTTTAGCTACTTCAGAGCTATATTGCTGCATATTCCTGCAATGCAAGACAAAAAAATTGATACTTTAGAGCTATTGTTGCATATTCCTGTAGTGCAAGGCAAAAAGTAACCAGTAAATTTAACACTCAAATGCACAAAAATAATACTTTGAAAATAATTCTGTTGTCATAGAAATAGAAACAGGACATGTACAAGCTTATAATGATACTAAACTTGCTCTTTTGCAAATATTTACATCCAAATCCTTTCGAACTTTTCCCTATATGGTCCTTAATGTTTGGGCATCCATTGTTAACTTATTAAACATGATTTAAGCATAAAAACAGTGTCATTTATGCAAGAGCAGAGAGTCTGTACTGCAACCCGAAATTACTGTTCATATGGTAAGTTCAAGTGGCATAACTCACTCAAATGATGTCCAAAGCTTACCAAGTTTTGTAGGGATCATATACAAACCATAATGCATCAATTAAACAACTTTTCACTCAATAAAAACATGATTTTATGGTCCTAAAATGCTGCTGGTCTGGACTGCAGAATTATACAGAAAAATGGACTCAATTCATGTCAAATTCACATAGTTATGCATGATTTGGCTCCATACAAGTAGGGTAATGACTTGGAAACTTTTGTAACATTAAATTACAGCCAGAAGCAAGTTAATTTCATGAATTTATGCATGATTACAAGTCTGAAATAGTCACGACGAAATTGGCAGAATCATGGTTCCTAAATTACCAAATTCAAACAATTATAGTACCCTAATGCACAAACAAGTTAGGGCTTCCATTGTTGATCATTTAGGGCATAAAATAGGAGTAATTTAAGACCATGAATCAGTTTCAATTCACAAAAATAAGGGGTGTAGTCACTGATTTGATCCAGCAGGGGGTTTTCACAGCAAAAACAACATAATATGCACAAATATGGCTTTCATGCACTTCAAAATTCAAAGAGACCAAGGGAGTCTCTACACACATGCATTCTAATATAAATAATCAAGAACAAGAACCCTAACTTTCATTGCAATTGTGTTGGCTGGGAGTGTAGGGTAGATAGAAGGTTTGGTTGCGTTGGGTTGTGCAGAATCGGAAGATGGATGAGGAAGAGCACGAGGTGTACGAAGGAGAGATCCCAGACGAGGGAGAGATGGAAGGAGACGTTGACATGTCTGCCACTGACGATGATGCTACCGTGAAGGAGCTTGACGAGATGAAGCATCGATTGAAGGAAATGGAAGAGGAGGCCATCGCTCTTCGTGAGATGCAAGCCAACTTGACATACATGAGTAGCTTTGAAGTGAAGCTCAAGTGATGAAGAGTGCACGAACTCGATGAAGAACAGTTGGAGATGAAGAACTCCACAAAGCAGTCCACGAAAAACGAAGACTGCAGCATGATGAATAGTACACACGTGAAGCTTGATGAACACGACGAAGAACACAACGAACACGAAGAGTGATGACAAGCGCGCGCGAACTCGACGTTTAGAGAGCTTCGTGAGACAGAGAGAAAGCCTTCTACTTGTTCGTTTTTTTTAAAAAACTAATGCATATACGATGTTTCTTTAAATAAGCGTCGTATATGTATAAACATAGACAGCACCACTTTAAAAAAGCGCCATATATTTGTTTTTAATTTAAAAAAAAAAAAACACATATATGGTGTTTATTTAAATAAGTGTCGTATATGTGTACTTTTTTAATTTTTTTTTACAACAAATATATGGCGCTTATTTAAATAAGTGTCGTATATGTGTACAAATACAGTGTGCATGTTTAGACAAGCGCCGTATATTTGCTTCGTATTTTTTATTTGTTTTAAAACCGACACATATACGACGCTTATTTAAAGAAGCGTTGTATATGTATACCAATACTGTTTAAACAAGCACCGTATATTTACTCCATAATTTTTTTTAGCGCGCCTATATTTGTAAGCGCTATATAAACGGCGTGGTATATACACATTTTTGGCATAGTGCTTGTTTGAGAAAGAAACCATGACCAAGAGTAATATTACCATGACCAGCAACTTGAATTTTTGTATTATTGGGAAGAGTGACAAATTTATTATGTAAAGGAGTATAAGACTCAAACAAGGAAAAAATGGGACAAATGTGAGCAGTAGCACCTAAATCTATGATCCAGGTGTTAGAGTTGAGGAAGGAAACAGGTAGAGGGGTAAAGAAGCTCATACCAATTGAAGTATCCATAGAAGTATTATCACTGGTGGTGGTTTGTGCCATCATTTGATGCTGTAGGAGGGCAATCAATTGTTGATACTGCTGTGTGTTCATAGTCATATCAGGACAACTAGCATTTGGCACAGGGAAATCACCAACTTGATTAATAGAGGAAGCCTACTGAGAAGATTTGTGCTTCTTATGGTCAAGAGGATAACCATGCAATTTTGTAACATCTATCCTTTGTGTGGCCAAGAAAACCATAGTGAGCACAAAGAGGTCTGTCCTTTTTGCTTTGCTGTTTGGGTTTACCATTGAAGTTTGATTGAACAGCATAAGCAAGTTGTGATTGACCATCAGAATTGTCAGAAACACTGCCTACTTCTCGTTGCTTCTCTTCTTGAAGTACTAAAGAGAAAACAAGATTAATGTTGGGCAAAGGATCCATGAGCAAGATTTGACCTCGAATCTGGCTATAGCTCTCATTGAGGCCCATCAAGAAAGTAATTAAGGACATATTCCTTCTGCATATGGTCAACAAGGGGCTGAACACCACCACAACTGCATGTATGAATTGGTCTATATTCACTTAGTTCTTCCCAAAGAGTCTTGACTTTGGTGAAATATTGATTAACCGAAAGAGATCCCTATATGCAGCCAAGGAGTTCTCTTTGTAGTTGAAAAATGCTTGGTCCATTTTGTTGTTGGAACCGTTCTTGCAAATCGGTCCAAATCCCAACAGCAGTAGAAGAATATATGACACTAGCAGTTAGTTCTGGAGAAATTGAATTCAACAACCAAGAAGCTACCACGTTATTGTTGCGAAGCCAAACAAAGTATGTTGGATCGTGTTTAGGTGGGGCAGGGATCGAACCATCGACAAAGCCATCTTTATACTTGGCACTCAAGGCCAACAACATCGCTCTTCTCCAAGAATTGTAGTTTTCTCCAGTAAGCAATTGAGAAACAAGCACAAGACTGGGATTATCCGAAGGATGAAGAGTGAAATGGTTTGATTGTTCATCCATGATGCAATACGCTGGTACAATAACAGATCAAGAAACAAAACCTTAGATCGCACGCAAGGATACAGAGACGCTTGATCAAGAAACTTGAACGGAGAAGCTTGATCAAGAAACTTCATCAGAGGAGCGCAAGAACCAATGTTCTTCTGATACCATATTGAACGTACAGAATTCTGAGAAAGATACTTTCATTGATCCAGAATTGAAAAGAAAGAACTAGTTACAAAAGTGTTGAATCCCTAATATATACAAGTATATTGGTGCCTAAAAAAAGAAAAACCCATTTACTGTTACAACAGAAAAAAGCCCATATTAGAACAACCCATAGCTAATATATATTTGAGCCATTTTAATCCAATGTAAAGGTGAACCTACTTGTTGTTGCTTGCTTCTTGGACATTTCAAGTTGACAATTGGATTGATGGACCAGTTTAGTTAACTTTACTAATGAGATGCTATTATCAAATTTTGTATAAATATTAGTTATGAGATATATTATTAATGAGTGTTTATTATGAATCAAATTAAGAGAAAATGAGTTATGCACTGACAGTATAAAGTAGTTTTATATTGTCATTTAATCACAAACCATCATATATAGTAAATTTGTTGACTTTTATAACAACTATCTTAAAAGTCATACCAACAGTGATTTCTAATTGATTAATAGTGTAAAACTTTTTACATTGACAGTGTATGTTACTCAATTAATGTGTCTATGTTCACTTTATTTAATTATAATTCATAAATTTCCCTAAATTACTATTAGTTTGATTAACAAGGAGTGACATTTCAGACAATTAAAAATTATAATCACGTACACATAAAATTATTCACCTCAAAAAAATTTAATGTACAAATATGCTTTGCACTGAAGTTCCATCTGTACAGGACTTATTATGTTGGGGCATCTTCACTTGAAGAAGAACTCACACCCGAAGAATGTTGCACCTTTTGGGGAAGCTTCTCAAAGCTAGATATTCGATCTGGTGCCATTTTGTGGCAAACCTTCGTGCTGCCAGATAATCATGGAAAAAAAGGAGAATATGCTGGAGCAGGTGTATGGGAAGTAGCCCTTCCATTGATGCCTCAAGGAACCACATATACAATTGCCCCAGGAAACTTGTATTCTGCCCCTTTGCACGTACGCCAATGTCAAGAAAAAGAGAATAATTTAACACGGCCCACTCACCCTGATGAGCGTGTTGAGCCAGACAATCACTCTGATTCAATCCTTGCACTTGACTTGGACAATGGAAAAATCAAATGGTACCGCCAATTGGGAGGATATGATGTGTGGTTCCTTTTATGCAACAATTTGTCAACACCTAATTGTCCACCTGGTCCTAACCCAGATGCTGATTTTGGGGAGGCACCAATGATGCTCACAATCGATGTAAGTGAAACAAAACAAGACGTTGTTGTTGCTGTACAAAAGAGTGGTTTTGCTTGGGCATTTGCACCACGAATAACGGCAAGCTCATTTAGTCTATGGTAACAATTTTAAGGATTAAGAATATCATTATTTTCCTCTATGTTTATGAGCTATGGACTCTTCATGATAGTTTAATATAACATACGGGTGTGGTGTGTGATTAGCAAAGATGTATAATGGAGTTATTAAAGCTTTACAAAATTGCACTTTATTAGGAATAGATTATAATAGTTGAATCCACTAAAGTCGGCTTAATAGTGAGGTTTAGGTAGTTTACATGATATCTTAGGTTTAAATTCCGTGGTGATCACCATTATATATACACAGACAAAAAAAAATTACAATATTTGAAATTTGAAAAGATCTTTGGAGAAGTTAAATCCTTGAAATTGCTATATGGTTCACAACGCACTTGTAGTCACATTTATAGGGATATGAACTATTTATACACACTTACACTTCTAGCAATTACGTCTAAATAAGTTTCTTTTTAGTTGATATTTTAGTTTTACAATTTACTCAAAATTCTACACGCAAAATGCTAGCTAGTAGCTAATGGTTTTCTAGAAATTTTAATGGAAGCCAACTCTACAACTTTCTTTTAAATTCTACAAAATTTGCAGCACTTTCAACACTTTATAATGTTGTCTATTGAAAACTTTCATTTGCATAGGAAGCTGGACCTGGTGGGGTTGCAGGAGGTGGAACACGGGGAGCAGCCACTGACGAAGAAAGGGTCTACACTAACATTACTAATTCAGAACGCAAGAACTTACTCTTAGACCATCCGATAAGACTACAACTAGTGGAGGGTGGGTGGCAATGGATGCAAGGAGTGGCAAGATCTTGTGGTCCACAGCCAACCCTAGTAATGCCACTGCTAATGGTCCTGTTACTGTAGCAAATGGCATTGTCTTTGCAGGATCCACAAATCCAAAGGACCCATTTATGCAATTAAGGGTAAGACTGGCAAAATTGTATGGTCCTGTGAGACTGGATCGACAGTGTATGGTGGCATGTCCGTCAGTGATGGGTGTATATATTTTGGAAATGGATATAAGATAGGTATTGGATTGTTTCTTGGAAACTTCACTGCTAGAACTTCGCTTTTTGCCTTTTGTGTCTAGCTAAATTAGTGATGGAAATAAAGAAGCAGGATCATATCATATCATATCAAGTTTTATGGTTTTTATTTGTGAATAAAATGGGTTCAACCAGCACTACTATGAAATTGGAGTGTTGGAACAAACATATATTAAATAAGGTTTTAGATGGTACATTACTTATATTGCTTTTGTGCCCTTGTTTAATCTTTAAATTCGCATTAGTATATATAGCTAGCTATATTCAAACTTGATATGTTAATTGCTGGATAATTAGGGTATCAATAACCTGTCTTCAAAATACTAGCCTAAAATTATTTTCGTTAAATTATTCACTTGCTTCTTATAGTTGTCCCTATTTTAAGTTTTAGTTCTTATAAAAAAAAAAACAGTAAGTTTTAGTCCTTGAACAATTTTTTGTGGCAATTTATTTTATACAGCAAGAAAGTTTTCTGAGTTTAACAATCAGGAGCAAAACCTAACTTTTATGCATGTGTAGGAACTAAAACTTTCAGTTTTCTTGTATGTACATATAAAAACTAGAACTTAAATGAGGACAACTATAGAAATTAAGTGAATAGTTTATTCAACAGTAAGTGATGATAAGCAAGTTAAACAATTAAAATTTCTCAATAAGCGTCTAAATGAATGTAACGATATTAGTCTCAGTATTCAGCTTTAATTTTTTGTATTCTCTTTTAGACACTAGATCATACCAATTTAACCATCATATTAATCTCATTATGGATTTATGACTAATCTAACGATTTTTATAGTGTGACTATTATGATTGAGGATATTGCAGATCAGTTGGAACATGTACATTTAGCGTTGTGGCTTGTTTTGGCAAACAAATTCAAGGAGGGGATAGCGTTTTTGTTAAAGCTAATATTTATGTTTCTAAAGCTATTTAGCTTGTTAGCATAATTTAGTTAGTCCCACTAATATGTTGTAATGCTAAATTTCCGTATTCATATATCTACCTAGTAGTTAAGTGAGAGAGAAGATATTAAAGGACGAAACCTTAAAAGGAAAAAGTAGTTCTTCAAGGAGCTCCTGTATCGGTGAGTTAATCCATTTTTAACCCTCTATTTTCTTGCATTGTTGTCTCCTAAAGATTTCTACAACATCTGTTATATATCATCGCCCTATCGTAAGAATATATATGAAGCAAGAAATAAAAGGAAAAAAAAAAGGCTTTAATGAACGCGACATTAAACACATCTATTTAGCTAGCCTGATGAGTGCTATTCGAAAATATTTTCCGTTGAATTTGTTTATGCTAATAGTGAGGAATTTAGATTCTTTGTAGGAAGTTATAATTTCTAACTTCTGTACCACATTGAAAAAAAAAAAAAAAGTCTAACTATAGATTTTGATATTTACCATACCATATTTTGGCTTTTGCTATTTACACTCACCCCCATTAGTTACATATACTCTTTTTTTTAATTTTTATATAACAGTCATTAAATAACCTTATTTGTTACCTCTTTCAAACACTATTTTTTGCTTGTTTCATTTTACCGTATTTCTTTCTTTGATTTTACCGTACTCCTTCACTTGTGGTTTTACTACGCTTTCCTCTTTGGTTTCATCATACTCTCCCACATGTGGTTTCATCACACTCTCCCCTCTCTTGACTATTATTATCTGACTTTTGATTTTGGATAAAATTTTTACTGACCAAAAACAAAATCTCCAAAAAATGCCAAGAAGGAAAAAAAGAGGAAGAGAATGTAGTAAAACTATAATTAAGGGAGTATGGTGAAGTTAGGAGAGTGTGATGAAACTACATGTGAGAGAGTACATTGAAACTAGAGAGAGAAATGTATTTTTAAGTATTTTTATATAAAAATGTAAGAAAAGAAGAGTGCATTTAACAAATGAAGAGAGTATAAATAGTAAAAGCCTATTATTTTTTTGTGCAGCCCAATATTTATGACGTTAGACTGAAGCCCAACTCAGAATTTTCTTAAACAATGGGCCAAGCAGCTCTTAGGCTCGGATCAGAAGCAATCACGTTCCAATTTGTAAGCAACTCTTTTTTTATCTTCTGGACCAAGGGTTTAGCCTTTTGTTAAACCTACGTATTTCGCGTGGACCCAAAAAGACAAATTATATAGTTAGCTTTACAGATAATTATTGAAATAAAAAAGCAAAAGTTTGCAAACTTTAGTAAAAGTGTTCAAGATCGGTCTTGTTTTGTTAACTCTGTCTAATTTGAGGTTACTTTGATAAAGTTTGTTCATTATAAATTAAGCTCAATATATTTGAAGACAAATAAGGATTATACTGAGTTTTTTCAATTTAGTTAGTTAAAGTTTCATACTTTTTAAGATATATATATATATATATATATGGAGTGTTTTAAATGAGAAAGTTTTACAATGAGAAAATGAGAACTTTTAATGATAGACCTTAGATCATAATAAAAACAAATTTGTAGCTAAAATTAAAACCCAATTAATCATCTCTTATAAGACTACCATTGTCATTGCCTCCACTAGGTGGTAGCAACAATGGCAGCAGTGGTAGTGGTAGCGGCAACAGTGATGGTAGCAGCGACAATGGTGGCAACAACAACGGTGATGGTGGCAACGGTGACGATAGTGGTGGTGGGGATAGTGACAATAGCGATAATAATGGTGGCAACAACATTAGTGGTGGTGGTGATGGTGTTGGCAGTGGCGATGGCGGTGGTGACGACAATGATGGCAGTGGTAATGTCGGCAATAATGGTAGTGGCAATGATGGTGGAGGCAACAACAATGGTGGTCTCATAAGAGGTGTTTAATTGAGTTTTAATATCAGCCGTTCATTGTTTTTAATTGTAGTTCCATGGCTATACTATTAATAGTTTTCATTTCTCATTTGGAATGCCAATATATATATATATATATAAGATTTGTTAATGTACACTCGCTTAATTTTTAGTTAGAGTATGTTAGAAAGTTATAACTAATAATTATCATAAAATACACTCACGATATAGCTTGCTAACGCATTCCAACGAAAAATATAAGTAGGTGTATGTTAGCAAATGCTAGTAGGGTTTGCTAATGGACACCCACTTATTTTTTAGTTGAAATACGTTAGAAGTTATAATTAGGATTATCTTAAAATACATCAATGGTATAGTTTGCTAATGTAATCCAATTAAAAAACAAGTAGGTGTATGTTAGCAAATCTCTCTCTCTCTCTATATATATATATATATAACTTAATCAATATAATATTTTCTATAGCATGATATTATATTATTGATAGTATTATTTAAAATATATATATATATATATATATATATATATATATATTATGAAATATATCTTAATTTTAGTTTCATATTCTTTTAAATTTTATGATTTAATAATATACAATATTAAAATTTATTTATTATGTAAACAAATTAAATTGACTCTATATTATTGACTTTTCTTTGGGTTTGAATTTCATTAAATAATTTTATCAACATTTTGAATCAAATAAATATCAAAGTATACAAGTGCATATCCCACCCTATCTTATAATGACCTCTAAACTCCGTAAATTCAATAGCCTACAACTCACGTGGCCAAGTTGTGATCATGTGGTAATGAAAAATTTCAAAACAATTTTTCTTTGTATGAAAAAATATTTACCTTTTTTTTTCTTTTTTTTTCACCAATAATTAAGAAAATACTATTTTATTTTTATTTCATTTTATTTTTTTATCAATTTTTACAAAGCAAAAATAACATGATATTTTTATGATAAATCTATAAATATGAAAATACAGGTAAAATAAAAACCTTGAAAATAGAGTTTGGTTGTCTTAGGGCCCACATGAAGACAAATATGTAACTCCCATGGGTCCACTAATGTGCCGAGTCCGTTCGGCCCAGCTTGGCCTAGTCAGAGTATCATATAAACAGTGGCCTTAAGCCGAAAATAGCTAAGTTGTAAGTGCTTTGTACACTCTTACCCACTGGGTTTCATTCTTCCCATTTACCCCTTTATTATTGCTTCCCCCGAATCTCTTCCTATCCCTTCATATAAACCATAATTAGCTAGCTAGCTTTAGGACATAAACCACTACAACCTATTTTGATCCTTGTTCCATAGCAAATTCCTGTGCAACAAAAATGACCAAGATCTTTGTATTGCTTCTATGTCTGCTCTCTGGGTTTTGCAATGGCTCTGTTGAGAAGGAAAAGATAGGAATATTTGAGCTCAAGAAAGGTGACCTTTCTTTGAAGGTCACCAACTGGGGTGCATCAATTTTGTCCCTGGTGCTTCCTGATAAGAATGGTATGCTTCTGTTCTCATCTCAAAACTTCAAATATTGATTCTTCTACCGGCATTTTTTTTTACTTGTTTAATTTGCTTCTTTCTCTGATTTGTTTAATTTCAGGAAAGTTGGGTGATGTTGTTCTTGGCTATGATTCAGTTAAGGATTACACTGTGAGTATGCTCTGTACTTCTTCCCCAAAACGTTTTGTTGCATGTATTTGTTGATTATTGTGTTTTTTTTTTTTTTTTGGTATTAATGATTATTATGTTTTCAGACTTTACTTTCTGCTTTCTTTTCATGTGCAAAGTTGGAATTTCCTCGTTGTTCAACAACTTGGATTTATTCAAACATGTGATAGCTATTAATATTTTGGTTTCACAAAAATGCAAGGCTAAGATTTGGAGTATAGTTTGTCGCTTGCTGACAATTTCCTTCTAATGATCTGACTCCTAGTCACCACTTGCCTCGATATCCACCCAATATTTTCGTATTATTATTATTGGGAAGACAGACACTTTGTGTCTATTTTTATTTTTTGGGTAAGATGTTAATTAATGGTAAATATATAGAATATTTAAAACATTTTTAATATATTAAGCAATTCTCTTAACAATGTAAAAATATATTATTTATCTATTGAGAGGGAGGAAATTGACGATCAAAGAGATTAGTGAGGTGGTTAGTATGGTTTAAAAGAGAGCAATGGATATCTAATATGCGTATTCCCTTTATTATTAATTTAGATTATTACTATTATTATTATTATTATTATTATTTTATGTATTTTTTTGCACTCCTAAGATATACGATCTTAGATTAATTTTTATTTATTAGTGATATTAAACTACTCTTGTGATAATCAGATTTCATCTTTGATGAACTATTTTGATATCGTTTTAAAAATAAATTTAACGACAAATATGTACATATCGTTGTGGGATAAAAAAGTGTTCATTTATTCTTTTTGTTTACTTTGATAGTCTTATTTTGTTATTTATTTAAGGCTATGTATATTTTTATATGTATGCGAGATAAGGATTGCTTTGACGTTTATGCCAGTTCCCTGAAAAAAGGGTCCCCATACAAGTCAAGCTTTGAATACAGAAGGGTTGCGTTTTATAATTTTCGAGGTCCCTTTCCTAGCTAGTTGTTTCCACTTTGGCATTTCTACTCATCATACTTGGTTGGCTACATACGAAAATGTATTGCTTTCAATTATTTAATACTTTATCCCTTCTCTAATATTCCTTGCTTTAAGATTATACATAACAATAAAAAATATTATTTTTTTAGACATAAATAAATATAAATTTATTTAATTTTATTATATTTTAATTATTTTAATTTTTTAAAATAACTAAAATAGATTAACATTTTATAAGTAACCATTTTTAAAATAGATTAAGCTTCTTTTACACATCTGTTATTAGCTATTTTATAATTTGAAAACGAAAAAGTGTATAAGTGATGACGAATAATTTAATATAGATATCGTTGGTCCAGGGGCGTTGGCATTAGGAGTGTTCATGGATTGTATTGGTTTGATTTTAGGATAAAATTAAATTTGAACCAATTATATTTGATTGAATTGGTTTGATTTGGGTTTTAAAAAAAATTTCAGCCAATCCGAACCGAACTGAACCAATTAAAATTGGATTGGTTTGGTTTGGGTCATTGGATTATGACAAAAAATAAAATATTATAGTTTTCAAGTTCTTATTTTCACTTATTATCTATTTTATATAAATATTTAATTTTATATTAATGTAAGGTAAAAATGTTCCTTATTTTTTATAGCTAAATATTATTTTGTTTAAAATATTTAATTTTTCTATAGTTATCACTTAACATGTATCATTAATTTCTTTACCTAAAATATAATAAAAAATTTACAAAATAAATATGACCAAATTATATTTGATAACATTAGATAAGATCATAAAAAATTAAAATAAATGAAAAAGAAAGAAAATACAAAAACTAAAGTAAAATTTAAGTTCTAAGCTTAAAATATATTAAATAAAAATTAAAAAACAAATGATTGAATTAGTTTAGGTTGAAAAAATGTAAATTCAATAACTCAACTAATTATAATTAGTTTGTTTTGAATTTAAAATAAAAAAATTGATAACTAAATTAATGTTAATTAATTTAATTGGTTTAATTTAGATCATTAAATTTATCGGATAAATCGATATGATGAAAATCCTAGTTGACAGTTGGCATACAAACATGTATAGGTTAGTTCTGAGGTAATGATATCCTGCAAATGAAAAAGGACTTGTGCGATCCCCGGGAATATTGGGCCCGGTTGCAATGATTCCATGGTGTAATAATTGGTTGCAATAACGATGAAAAATAATAAAAAATGATTTGCTTTTTGCTTGTATATTAAAGATATTTTTAATTGTAATTATATATTAATTTCTTAGCTTAATTGTATTTTTTGCTACTTAAATTTTATTATTTTATGAATTTTGTTACTGTGTTTTTTTCTAACATTTTGTCATCTTATTTTTGAAATTTTGTAAATTTTGTCTAATCATCAACTGTTTATTAAATAAAAATTTTCAAAATTGGACAAAATTTGCAAAATTTCAAAAATAAGGTAACAAAATGTGAGAAAAAAAAACACAGTAATAAAATTTGCAAAATAATAAAACTTAGGTGGCACAAAGTGTAATTAAGCTTAATTTCTTTCTAAACATAAAACTTTTCAAAATAAGTTGTCTTTTTTAATAATTTTTTTATGCATTTAATTAAGAATTAAATACTGATTAATATGTTTAATGAACTAAATTATTTATCACTTATATCAGGCTATATTGATATTTTTATTGTAGTGATTCTTGCTGCATGAGTTAATTATCAGGTTTTAGGTTCAATTTTTAACTACATGACTTATATTACACATAATCAGTTCAACACCGTTAAACCTAAATCAATTCAACTCAATTTAGAGTTGGTTCGGCATGCCAGTTCAAATGTTTATATGATTTGATAAACTGTCCGAACTAATTACCAAATTACTTCATAGTTGATTCATTCGGACCAACCAATTTGGCTTTTATAAGTTATATAACGCTGGATATAAATTTGATTCACTAAAAGAGGACTCAAATTTGATTGCTGTTATTTCCATTAAAAACAATTTTTGCAAAAATTTTTTGAAAAATAAATTTTATGTTTCAGTTATTATATGACCCAAATTTTGTAATAATGAATTTTGTTTAAATAAGTTAGATTTAGTATGAAATTTATGATCGTGTCTTAAATAATAATGACATTTTTACACTCTTAATTTTCCTAAACTATTTTTCCATATTTTGTGTTTATAAAAATGAAGAGAAATCGTTTCGTTTTGTACTATATAAAAAAGAAGAAGCAGTAAAATAGTATAAAAAAATTAAGGTTGAATTTATTCTGATCTATTTTAAAAAGCTATTTTTTATTTTTAAAAATAAAAAATAAAAATATTTGTTTGATAAAAGCAGTTTTTAATTTTTTAAATTAATATTTCTTCGTAGTTTTTAAAAGAAATAAAATAGAACGTTTTAGTATTCTACTTTTATTTTTTCTATTAGTATTTTAGCCAGTAAATGTTATAGAATAAATGTTTAATTTTTATAATTAAATTTTTTAATAAATAAATACATTTTAACAGTTAAATTATATTATAATTAAAATTCATAACAAATAAATATATTTAAATTTATAATTGTATTTTAGATTGATAATAAATAATTTAAATTGTGATATAATCTTATTTTTAATTATTTTTAAACAATATTAAAATTCAATTAAGAGATAGAGATAAAAAATATATACTGGCCATTTAAGAATATAAGTATACAAATAAAGATAAAAAAAAAATTTGAATAGTTGAGGAAGAAATTGTTTGACTAATTTGCAGAGATAATGTGTAAAATGCATATTTAAATAAAAGAATATAAAAAATATCAAGAATGTTAAGAGAATGTGAGAATATACTCTCCTATATTCTAATTTATAATATAATATTAGATCAGTGTCATTGTTTCTTATATTTTTACATCTTCCACTCTTCTACTATAAAAATTATTTTTTTAAATAATTTTATAAAATAATTTTTAAAAACTAAAAAATATAAAGGCAGGTAAACACATTCCAAATTTCCAAAAATCATTATTCTTCTGACACTATTGTAGAAAGGAAAAGGACGCACTAGTAGTAGGTGAAAGTAGTGTCCCTAATCGATAATGTTTGGAAACAAATGGCCACAAGTCACGTGATGCATGTGTGGCCTCAAACATTTCACAATAACATATCAAACCATTTGAAGGTACATGGTGGAAGTTGGGACTGGGGACGAAGGAACTGCTAGCAATATTATACATGTATATACTAGTTTTATCACTAAGTAGATTTTATGTAAATCAATGAGACCTGTATAATTTGATGGATTCTACAAATTTTTATTTAATAATAAAAAGTGTATTAAAAATATATTATAAATATTTCTTGTTGAATAAAATTCTCTCGGTACAAAGGTTTTCAATTATTTAATTTTTTTTGAAACAATTATTATTTTAAAAATTAATTCATTTTAAACTGTTTATTATTTTAAGAAATTAAATTAATTAATTATTTTTAAGTTTCTTTTATCCTTTTCATCAATTAAAATAAAATGAATAATTTTATGAAATTTAATATTTTTAAAGACTAAAAATATTTATATTTTTTTATTTTTATATAAAATTTAAGTAATTATTATTTTAAAAGCAAAGAAATCAAATACAATAACAAGATTGTAAATGTTTTAATAAAGTGGTTGCATTACGGTAAAAATATACTAACTGCCAAAGATGATTAGGTTGGGATTGGGAGGTCTGAAAAGCTTAATTACTTTTGGTCATACTTACCAAACATCATTAAAATTTTTCAAAATATTTCTAGTATGTTTGGATGGGAAAAAAGAAAATAAAAAAGGAAAAAAATACAGATAATAATATATTGTCTTTCATTTGATTGAAAAAAAAAGAAAAAAAAAGCTAGAGAAAAGTTAGATTATAGAAATAAAAATTTAGTTTTTTCCTTCTTTTTACTTTCTCTTCAATTGAATTTTTAATTTTTTTTCTCTTCATTTTCTTTCTGCCTGCCAAACAAAGGATTGATATAGCAAAGTTTGCTCTTTTTGTTTGCATCTAACTTCTTACATATAGTGGATAAATTATAACCAAGTTATTGCATGCCAAACTATCTGCAGAATGATTCAACGTACTTTGGAGCTACTGTTGGCCGGGTTGCTAACAGAATTGGAGGAGCTCAGTTTACTCTAAATGGAATCCATTACAAATTAGTTGCTAATGAAGGAAACAATACACTTCATGGTATGTTTAACCATAAGTAAACCATTAGCAAAGAATTTATACCATGGTTGTGTGGTCCATTTAGCACTACACCCCATATAGAATGTACTCATAGTTCTCTTCCTGTCCTACTAATTAGGTGGATCCAGAGGCTTTAGTGATGTTCTTTGGAAAGTGAAAAGGTATCAAAGAGAAGGTCCAAGTCCCTGCATTACCTTCAGTTACCACAGTGTTGATGGCGAAGAAGGTAAACAATGCCATTACTTTCATTGCTTCTAAGTAGTTAAACTAAAGGATTAGACTCTTCTAAAGTGAACAATTTATTTTACAAGGTAACATATATAGAAAATTAACTGTTGATATTACGTATATGTATAACAAATTATGAATCTATTGGAATATCAACCATTGATTTTCTCATTAAAGGAGTCAAATCCATAGACTTTGATACCTTTCATAATTTCTGGCAAAGAAATAGAACTACTGATATGTAAGTGATGTTTTCTGTGCTCCAATTGTGTTTCAGGATTCCCTGGTGATCTCCTAGTAACTGTGAGCTACATTCTAACTGGGAAAAATCACTTGGTTATAATTATGAAAGGAAAAGCTCTAAACAAGCCAACCCCAGTGAATCTTGCCAACCATGCTTACTGGAACCTAGGAGGCCAAAACAGTGGCAACATTCTGAATGAGGTGGTGCAGATCTTTGGTTCCCAGATCACAGTTGTTGACAGCAAACTCATTCCTACAGGCAAATTCGCTTCTGTGAAAGGAACCGCGTACGATTTCCTTAAGCCACACACTGTTGGAAGCAGGATCAACCAGCTGGCTGAAACCAAAGGTTATGACATCAATTATGTGCTGGATGGTGAGAAAGGCAGGAAGATCAAGCTAGCAGCAATAGTGCAGGATAAGAAATCTGGGAGAGTGTTGGAGCTGTACACAAATGCTCCTGGTTTGCAGTTTTACACTGGTAACTATGTTAAGGATGTGAAGGGGAAAGGTGGATATGTATACCAAGCTCATGCAGGACTATGTTTGGAGAGTCAAGCCTTCCCTGACTCAGTGAATCATCCTAATTTCCCTTCAACAATTGTGACCCCAGAAAAGCCTTACAAGCATTATATGCTTTTTAAGTTTTCCACCAAAGCTCCCTATTAGTTTTAAGTGACTTAAGAGGAGTGAGCTTTCCCCCATTTTTAATATACCACGGTAAATCAGTGTAACATTTATAACTCTGGATTTCATCCAAACTTGGGGGCTTTTCAATGAATAACTAGTCCCATGGTTAGTCTCATAATTGGTGGTGCTTCAGAACCTTTCAAGCTGTTTCTCTAAACATGTCTTGGTTTGGATTTGTTGCTTTTCATTGATATTTTGATTCCGTATGACTGATGCAGAATTTTTTTATTTTATTTTTTTTGATACATATGTGAATTATTTTTGATAAGAAATTTCTTCACTTTTATGTGGTAGGAAAACCAATCCTCTTTGTTTCTTGATGTTAATACATTACGTTTTGGGTCTACTTACTTTTTTTTTTTTTTTCTCATCACTTATTCTCGAGAGCAAGTTTGTCTTTAATTGTTATTCTATTGTAGACCAATTTTCTCTTGTTTTATTTATTTCAGAAATTAATTAATCCCCCGTTTTTCAATTAAAGCTTCACTTTTAATCATTTAAAAAATCAAATATATTCTTTTAACGGTTGTCCTCAATTGCTTTTATTAAATAATATTACATGTACAAAACTGGTCTAGCTAAAACCTCTTGTAATTAAGTGGTCTGTATGTTTCATGCAATATAATCAGTATCAACGAATAATATATGTGTGTGTGTGTGTGTGTGAATTTTGGCCACATCAATTAGTATAGAATGAGAAGGAAAGGGAAGCAAGGAGGCTAAGGTAGGCTGTTTATTTTTGAAAGATACTTTAATTTTTTTTTTAATCTACTTTTCCCTCTTTTCTCTAATAAAAATTAAATTTTTTTCTCTAATGATATATTTGATTTATGAGAGAAAGTGAAAGAAAAGAAAATGAAAGGAAAGAAAGTGAAAAGAAAAAAAAAAGGAGTGAAAATTGAGATGATTTTGTAGATTGGTAGGAAAGAAAGTTAAAACTTTTCTTTCCTTTTGTTTGGTTGTATGGAAAGTAAAAGAAAAGCAAGGTGGGACTTGATATTTTATGGGTTGGGGCGAAACAATAAAATAAGACCCCTATATATAAGTATTCTAATATGCAAACATATGTTACATAAAAAGTAGATACATAATTTCATTAAAAATAATATATTTTTATCACATCAAGCGAATAATATAATTTTAACAAATTTAAAAAAGACATATCACATTTTTCATTCAATTTACCTTTTTGTCTATCATTAAAAAAAATCTTATCTCATATTAAATCTTACATGTATTTTTTCTCCTTATTAATACACTAACTTTTAGTTTAAATTTAAGTAGTATTTTAGCATGTGCATTGCACAAGATAAATATTTATTTTATAAAATTATAATTCAAAATAAATAAATATTTTTAAATATATAAGTTATATTTAGATTTATAATAAAAAATTTAAATTGTGATATAGAGTTATTTTTTAATTGAAACGAATAGGTAGTTCAGAAATTAAGTATATATATAAAGATAAATATGGAGAGTAGTTTGAGATGACTAAGAAATAAAATTTTTTGCCTAGTTGTGGAAATGGTGTGTGAAATGCACCTTCCAAAGAGAGGAAAGAGTGTTGAAAATCTCTAATTGAGAGAATGAGGCGAGTGAGAGCTTCATTATCCAAGTTAGAGATTTTAATTTATAATATAGGAGTAAATTGCTTTATAATTTGAATTTGAATTTGTATTTCTTATCCTACTGAAAAAAAAAAAAGTAAACACTCTAAGTCTACACATTATCATATGTCCACCATATATGTTGATGTGTAACGTTGAGATAGAAACTCATTTAACATGAATTTATAAACATATCACATCCACACAAAAAAGAAGAAGAAGCAAGGAAATAATACTTTATAATCACACGTCATATTTTAATTTAGATATAAAAAAGGAGACATGATACAAAATAGCAATTTTAATCTATTTATAAAAATAACACAAAACAATATAAAAAAACTACCGTACAATTATATATATATATTTTTTTGTGTGCCCCTTCTAGCCTTAGGTCTTGAGTCGTCACCCCTCTGGCCTAGGCCCAAGGTCACCTTGAGGAAAGAAATGAGTGTGTATAAAAAATGACATAAATGTCCCTAATAAAAAAAGGAAGTATATAAAAGTAAGGGTATTTTAGTCTTTTTAATACCTAATATACCTTTCCTTCTTCCTTTTCTCCCAAAATGGAAGGATTGCTACAAGAG
The DNA here is from genome assembly GCA_004329165.1 of Spatholobus suberectus. Classification (NCBI taxonomy): domain Eukaryota; kingdom Viridiplantae; phylum Streptophyta; class Magnoliopsida; order Fabales; family Fabaceae; genus Spatholobus; species Spatholobus suberectus. The sequence goes on along the minus strand of CM014731.1, from coordinate 11,447,176 downwards.
TGGGTCTTCACATGTTTTTTGATTTATTCTTTTCGGCTTGTTCCAAACAATGAAATGATTAATATGATTTGACTTTTCTTTTTGAATTTGTCCTTCTGTTTTTAGCAGTTCCAAACAAAACATAAATATATTTGTTCAACTGTTTTTAAGGAGAAGAAAAGCAAAAGAAAATTGGGTCAGCCATTACCTAAGTGTTATGCGTATTTGAGTTAGTTTATTTTAATCAAAAGCATTTTTAAAAAAATAAAGAAACAATTATTTTCTTTTAAAAAATAATTTACCAAACTTCTTGTTATTTGTTTCCTGATGGCTTCTTCAATGGATCATCTACTCATATGGTCTATGGTTGACCAAAGTTTATAACTAGATATTAAAGGTTGCACGGGTTTTTTTTTTTTTTAACTTGTTATTAGCTATTTTTAAAAAATAGCATAATGGATTTTAGAAGTAATTGAGTCCACCAAACCCTCCTTACCCTTCCTCCCCACAGCACCTTGTTGTGGCGACAACACCTAACCCTACTACCCATGCATAGTGCAAAATCAGTGTCATCGTAGACATATCAAAAATAATTTTGACGAGGTGGCAATTAACAACCACAACAGCAAGTGAAGGTTGTGGATCTCATGAAGAGTTGTGCAGGTGGAGGTTTTGTGAAGCTTGACGATACAGGTCAAGAATGTGGTAGAGACGTGATGACAATGTAGGTACTTCACCCTCGCAAGATTCCTGTCTGAGAGGTGCCCAAACTCGTAGTGGCCAATTTTACATTTCATTGTCACAAAGTGCACACAGGCTATGAACTTTGCATGTTTGGAGGTAAGAACTCTTCTTCTTATGATCATTTGCATCAATGTCAACAAGCTGATTCTCAGATTTCAGCAATGCTCCACAAGCTTCCTATGTGAAAACCAACAATACAAACAACTACCAAGAAGTATATAGGGAGGGTGATGGCGGGTGTGGATGTGGAGTGTAGGGTTTAGAGGCACTAGTTTAGGAAAAGATGAGGATTTGGGAAGAAGAATTAACTGACAATAATAATTTTAATTAGCAATAATAATTTCAATAAGTAAAAACTGATAAAAAGGTTACTGGTAATTAAGTTATTTTGACTATTCATTATTAAATTATTAAATTCAATGGTCATGACTTATTTGCCCACTATAAACCATATAAAACACTTGTCCACCTTAGCCGACTATGCGGTACACGCAATATGGAAAAGACACCATGTGTGTAATGGTTATAAGAATAGTCAACGTAGGCACAACAATTATTGGATGTCGAAGCATAGTATTTTTTATTTTTAGTTAACTCGCAAATTCATCTAAAAAAATAGCTAGGAGGTTTTAGATTTATGAAAGGCAATGTTTTTAAAATCAGACTAGTCACTAAACCGGTTAAGACACTGGTTTCAAGTTCAATAGTTCAACCACAGTCGAATCAGTATTAATAAAATAATAATAATAAATAATTAATATATAAAATAATATTAAATAAATACAATATGATAACTTTATAATACTAAAAGCTAAAATAAAATTCATTTTATACCTATTTATAATTCTTACTAAATGTGTTTTTATTTATCTTAAAAATATTTTAGATAAATTTAAAAAAATAAAGAATTTAAAAAGCATCGATTCAAACCGGTTTTCTACTGATTTTTGATTGGTTGACTGGTTCTGACCAGTTCACACCGGTTCTAAAATGGTTCGATTTTTTAGCATTAACGGACTGATCACTTGACTGGTTCTTGGTCAAATCGGTCAAACCAGCTAGTCTGGTCCTGGGGTTTAAAACTATGATAAAGTACAAAACCTTCATCCTAATTCCTATTATAAATATTTATCATATTAATCATGACTAATGTATCTAGAATTTAATCAGAAATGTCATAAGATTTATCAAATTATTAATTTTTATGATGATTATTTTAAAAATAATATTTCTAATTAGTTGAGTTAAAGTCGTGTATCTATATTTAAGATGTCAGCCATGGGTGTTTATGCTAAATTGTTTGTGTAACTGTACAGGTGTAAATATCTTTTATCAGAGCATAATATGTAAGGACTATGAGGTCAATGACTAAAAGTCGTGTTGACCTGCAAATTCTAGCCTCTAAAATTTAAAATTTTAAAATGACAACGTTGTACTCAACACAATGTCTGGAACGAAAGAAAGATAGGAGAATGGATGCGGAAGGAAAGAAAAACACAAATTTTTACAATCCGTTCATGTGGGGGGGGAGGGGGGGGTAATAAAGGAAGATGCTTTTGTAAAATGAAATTAAAATACTAAATTACCCTTATATTTACATGCTTCTGTTTTTTATTAGGGACATTTATGTCATTATACATACAATTTTTTTTTCTTCTGCTTTTTATATAACCAAACAAGAAATTTTTTTTTTACCTTTCTTTCCTTTCATTTTTACTCTTACCAAATAACCTAAAAATCATCTTACTTTTCACTCTTTTTTCTTTCTTTTCTTTTCTTTCCTTTCTTTTCACTTTCTTTTCTAGACCAAACATACCCTAAAAGTTGAGGATCAACCATACATGTCGAAACAAAACATCTTTTATGGTACTATTATGGACTTATGGCTTTGCCAATTCCCAATTGTATGGTGGTAGCAGCTTGGTACAATATACTTGTTATCTCTTGGACATGTTTCAACACTACAATTGCATCAGATGGAGCATCTGAATCATCACTACTAGACATAGAAGTGTTGGATCATTAATCCAACATTGGCCTTATATGTGAATAATTATATATTGTGGACTATTGCTTAAGAGTTAAGCCCAATTAAAAGTGATTTGATAAGGTTTGGGTGTTTTGGGCTTTAATGTGTCTAATAAAAATACCAAAGGGACATTCTATTTTTATGATGGGTTCAAATAGAAATACCAAAAGGATAACCCTAGGGTTGTTTATAAATAGGTCATGGTCCCTAAACCACATTCATCATTCTCATCTTTTCTAACATCCGATCATCAAAAAGAGGTAGAGAAAAAATTAGGAGGTTCTCTCAAGGGAGTGTGTGTAGATTTGGAAGACCATACTGCATAGTTCTAAAGAGTAATCAGTCATCATAAACCTATGTGCGCTTTCGCATATTTTCTTAATGATCACATGATAGAATCAAAGTTATAGGTGATAATTTTCATCTAAAGGATTTATTTTGGTTCCAACAAGAAGTACACGTTCTTTTCTTGAAAAAATGAGTGGTGTAACGACCCGTAGTTGCTACATGGTCAACGAACAACTAAAGCAATGCGGAAGATTTAATTCTAGACAAAAACTCTTTATTTGATTTATTTGTGAAAAGAGAGTAATTTTTCTTTGGCAAGACATATAACGTTTAATTCCTTTCTGAAAACTCCAACAATTAAAGCATAAAACGATCGCCTAATGTACCAAAATATCCCATGCATACATCACAAAGCATCAAGTGTAAATGGTTGTGCTTATGGCACTTACAAACCAACGTTATCGTTAAGGCGTCTCAAAAGAAAGTGTGTGTGCATATACATCAGTGTACCCATCAACAAAAGTACATCACAAAAAGAGAGGGGAAAAATACATCACACACACCCTAGGCTGGTTGTACCCTAAACACTACATCTAAGATAGAGGAACAACAGGTGGAGCATCAGTAGATGGCTCCTCAGCTCTAGCAGCTTTACAACGAGGACGAGGTCCTTGAGTGAACAAGTAGGGATACTCCTCAACTTTCATGCGAGGTCGGGCAACAGGAGTAGACTCTCTCCACATCTCCCGAATGGGTAACCAAAACTCTAGTGATGTATACAGAGTCACAGAAAACACAACAATTCCCGTAGAAGTGTAAGAAAGCATAAGCTCTCCCTAATAGTAGACACTCTAAAGCTCACAGTTAATCCTCCAAGCTTCACTGTCTCCCATGACAATCTCACGAAAGTAAATGTGATAGGGGCCTATGTGAACGTGGTTCCAGATCATTGGCGACAGTCTTGATGCTCTTGGTCATCTTGGCATCTACTCCCACAAATATAACATTCGAGATCACCACAGGCACAAACGACACATGTAAACAGCACAAGGATAAGCTTATGATAAATGTAAATACATAATTCTAACTAACATAACAATTATTTTCAAGAAAGTGAGAATACTGATACCAAAAAAGATTACAACATTATTTTTAGATAAACATATATATAAGCATTATACAACATAATTGATAAAATTGATGCAGACATTACTCCATGGAGACTTTTTCAACAACTCGAGTGATCAGCATGGAAGCATCCCTCAACATAGCACCTGAGCCATGGGAATCACACAAATTCCTTCAAGGCACAACTATTAGGGGAGTCTATGAATTGATCTTGCGAAAGTTGATAGTAGTTTTGTTAGGATAGATGTACGTGGGTAGTAGCTTACCATGACACAAGGTTCGTGATAACCTTGACCTTAATGTGGGATTTGCTCATCCACCTATCTCCAAGGTCCATCGACAGCTACCCCATTCTTCCTTTCAGCACTAGGTTGAGAACTATACACCAACTCCTAACTTACGTGCCTACTCGTGATACCATCCAAATAGGACCCGTGCATATACGTTCATACCAATAATAGCAACAAAACATTAACTCAACATATGATTAAGAGTTACACCTTATTTCCAAAATCAATTCCCAATATTCATAAATTAACGGATAACACATGCTATCAAAAGTTTTGAATTTAAGATTTGGAGTTTTCCTCTTAAATCTTTTATGTTTTATTAGTCCTCACTAATAACTTAATAATTAATATTCTCAATATATTAAATTTAAATTTTCTGTTGTAATTAATTTCAATCACTTTTTAAATCACATATTAAAAAAACATGGTGTTACAAGTGGTGGAGTGACTACACTAATGATGTTCCAAGTTGTATGTTGCCAATAGATGAATTAATTCTAGGATTGAGCTAGTTAGAATGGAAGCTAGCAAATTATGGAATATTTTTGTATCCAGTTGGATTGATTAATTGAAGTAAAAGAGTTACTCCAAAAAATAAAAAAGAAATAAAACAATAATTGATCACAGTATTTAGAATGTTTTTTAAATATTTGGACAAAACATCAAATATTGCTCCATAGATTAAGCATTTCACGAGAAATAAGAGTCATGCGAGATTCTTCTCTCTATATGATTGTCAAGGTTTGTTTTTCTCACAAGATCATACATTTTGATCTTGAAAAGTATTTTCTCTATTGTAATATATCAACATATAAAGATAAGATTAGCTCTTGTACTTGCTATTTTAGTAAGCATTTAGAGGAATTTATATTTTCTAATGATCAACAAAAAATCATAACTACCCTAGAAGTTGATTATTTTCATCTCTTTTTCATTTTTGTTGACCACGATCACGCCGTTTACTTGTATGAATTTTATTTTCAAAAGTGACGACTCCGGAATGGTGAGTGCAGACAAAGACTCACATTAGGGCTAATGATTTGAGTTGGGTGGGTGGTTTGAGTGGTGGAACCTGCAGGATGCGACGATCAATGACATTGAGGACGAAGATGAATAAGCTTCAAACTTTGTCCAGGAAGGAGGGTAGTGATGACTAGAAACTTGAGGTCCTCTTATTTACACAATTAGGAATAGTTTTCTCTCAGTGTTTCAATACGAGCTTTAATTAGAAAGTTTCCCAAAATAAAGGATTAAATTGAGAAATATTGGCACAATTCAAATAAATCGGAGCAATATTCCAAACAAGATAAAAAAAAATCATTACAATGATTCATGCACCATGATATAATAATCAAAAAAATATGCAACATCATAACTTCTCATGACCAACAATATATATAGATGAAGTCAAATTCAAGGTTAAACATCAAATATAAATCTAATACACTAAATATCATCACACTTCCATAATCCAATAATATAGCCAATCATGTAATACGCATTATAAATATTTAAATCCAGGATAAAATAGCATTCCACAAAATAGAAAAACACATATATATAATATGTACACTCTTATACCATCTTTAACAAGCCGTCAAGTGCAATATTGTTGCATCCTTTCCATCTCTAATATTCATAAATTAAGTAAACCTTTGCAATGAGTTCAAAAACACTAAAATAGAAAGGACAAACCAAGAAGCAACCATTAGACTAGATTAACCAGTGGAAAGAATAGCCTTATCGCCATAACATAAATAGAGTCTAATGTTGGTAGTGGCGGTAGTGCGGTGGCACTTGTAGCACGGTGGTGGAGGTTTGGTTATGGTGGCGTGGCAGTGGCACTTGTAGCATGGTGGAGGTTTGATGGTGGTGGCAGCGTGGTGGCACTAGCATAGCCGTGGTGTAGGCTTGGTGGTGGTAGCAATGCGGTGATGGTGGAGGCATGGTGGTGGCGCATAAATGGCTGCACCACAATGGTGGTGTGGCATAGCAGAGGTAGCACTGTGGTTGTGCTATGATGGTGGCAATGGCACTGTCGTGGAGGAAGTGGAGTAGGCGACGAGGGTGGCATGATATAGTGGTGAAGGAGGAAAAGAAGAAAAATGGGAGAGATGGGTCTGACATGGGCCATATATTTAGCCTTAACGTTAGCCAACCTTAACCCAATGCTAGTTCATTAATTAACTATCAAATAATTTTGACTTTCGAGTCACTTAACATTGATTTTGGTCGATGCTAATCAAATTGTAGTGTTGTCCTAGTCAATGCTACTCATAATTACTTTGTAAATTATCAAATTAGTCAATCATTAATTAGTAGGTAGTGTCGAATAGGTAGACGCTATTTTGAATAGCTCGGTTTAGATTGATGCAACAACGTTGCTAATTTCAAATTAGTAGTGTTTTTAGTTGATGCTAAGGAGTTTCAATTTAAAAAAATTGTATGTTTACATCAGACTAGCGTCGACCTTTTTGATGCTAGTAACATCAAGGTCAGGGCCAACACTAGTCTTTCAACATTAAAACACATGTTTGTTGTGTTAAAAACAAAAGATTTAAAGTTTTCTTTCTTTTTATTTTTCTTCAATTTAAATTTTAAACTTTTTTTCTTATTTAATTTTCTTTCTACTACCAAACAGAGAGTAAAGTTATATTTGACTCAACTTTTTTATTTAAAAGTTATTTTAAAATTAAAGCTCAAATAAATTTTAAAAACAAATTAAAAGTTATTTGACAATTTTGTCTTAGAAGCTCCTTTTAAATTAAAATTTGTATTTTATTATTTCACATTAATTAGTACAGAATGAGAAAGAAAGGAAAGGGAGGCTAAGGCATGTACTTTATTTTTAAAATTTACTTCAATTATTTTTTTTAAAAAGATACTTTTCCCTCTTTTCTCTTATAAAAAATAAGATTCTTAATTTTTTAAAGTTTTTCTCCAAATGTACTTGGTCCCAACTTCTCTTTTAGAGAAGAAAAACAAAAGAAAAATTGGGTCAAAAATTACCTAAGTGCTATGGGTAATATTTGAGTTAGTTTATTTTAATCAAAAGCCTTTTTTTTTTTTAAATTAAAGAAACAATTATTTGCCACCAAGCTCCTAGATAAATTGGTATGTAGCTATTCTAGCTTTAACAAGTAGTGTTGAGTTCAAGTCCTAATTATGCAATTGTGTTATATAGTGTAAGAGAGCTGCGAGTAAAATTGTCTCCCTTAAAAAATACCCATAACCTCATACCAAAAAAAGAAACAATTATTTTCTTTAAAAAATCATTTACCAAACTTCTTGCTTTTTTGATTCCCTATCAAGAAACAGCTAATTCATTGAGACAGTCAACGTTGGAGGCGAACATCTTGATGACACAAGAGCTAGGCAACGCGGTACGCGCAATATGGAAAAGACACCATGTGAGCCAATGGTTATGATAATTTTGTCAACTTAAGCGTATCCGCGTATGCAATTATTGGATGAAGCATATATATATATATATGATATATATATATATATATATATATTAATTAACTCTCAAATTCATTTGAAAAAATAGCCGGGACGTATTAGATGTTATAAAGTGCAAAACCTTCGTCCTAATTCCTATTATAAATATTCATCATAATCTTTATACAATTATTAAAATTAAACCCATGTGTCTATATATTAAAGATGTTGAACATGGGAGATTAACTAGTGGCGGTTGAGTTTAGTGGAAGGAGGTCTCTTGTAACATGATAAACAACGTTTGAATTATCATTAGGAGAAGTATCTACATCTAGGGTTTGTTTGATTTGTTAAAAAGTATGGTACTGAACAACACAAAAATAATTATTTCACATTTAATTTGAAAAAGAATCATAGGATTAGCACAATTCAAGTGATGATGAATAGGATAAAAACTCAATTTTTTTGTTACTCAATGAACTATGGGACAACTTTTTGTCTCAAGTACAAAATATTCAAAAGACAAATATCCTGCCATCATCTTTGCCGCCAATGCCACCACTGTCTTTGGTGTTGTTGCCACAGTCTTTGACTGTAACATCCCGGGCGTTGACGAGGGTGGGGAGTGATCACCGGTGCAAAAGAGATGAGGCACGGACAATGAGCGGCTCCTGGCAGGCTTCCGACGGGAGGGGTACATGAATGAATCGAATACACACCCGAACGAGAAGGATCCAGAGGCTGTGCGGGTATGGGACTGTATAGTTGAGGATAGCTTAAAGGAATTAATAAGTGCTACCTATACCAACAAGATGCATCTACTTTTCGGTAGCCCATCACTTAAGAACTCCATAGTTAAGCGTGCTTGACTTGGAGCAATTTAGGGATGGGTGACCTACTGGGAAGTTTCCCGGGAAGCGTGTGAGTGAGGACAAAGCACGCTGAAAAGTCTTGTGTTGGTTTGTGGGGACAATCACAGATCTTGCAAGCGGCCGGGCGTTACAAAGTGGTATCAGAGCAGAGCTTCTCTCCCAGTATGGTGTGGTTCGAGGACGAACCAAGCGGAAGCTGGTGGGCATGTAACATCCCGGGCATTGACGAAGGCGGGGAGTGATCGCCGGTGCAAAAGAGATGAGGCACGGACAATGAGCGGCTCCTGGCAGGTTTCCGACGGGAGGGGTACATGAATGAATCGAATACACACCCGAACGAGAGGGATCCAGAAGCTGTGCGGGTATGGGACTGTATAGTTGAGGATAACTTAAAGGAATTAATAAGTGCTACTATACCAACAAGATGCATCTACTTTTCGATAGCCCATCACTTAAGAACTCCATAGTTAAGCGTGCTTGACTTGGAGCGATTTAGGGATGGGTGACCTACTGGGAAGTTTCCCGAGAAGCGTGTGAGTGAGGACAAAGCACGCTGAAAAGTCTTGTGTTGGTTTGTGGGGACAGTCACAGATCCTACAAGCGGCTGGGCGTTACATTGACACCACTACCATAACTACCATTGTCGCTATTTTCACCACTACCACCATCATGGTCGCGGCCACCATCATTATCGTTGCTGCCACCTCCACCATTTTCGTCACCACCACCATCATTGTCGTCACTTCCACCACTACTGTCGTCATTACTGCCATCATCACCACTACCATGGCAGTCGTCATCGTTGGCGCCACTGTCATCGCCACCATCACTACCCCCCCCCTTCCAAACACCCCCATCGCCACCATAGTTGTCACTCCCATTGCCACCACCATTGATGTTGTATTAAGATAATTAATATGAGTTGTATTAAGATAATTAATATTAAAAACGATATTGCAATAAATTTCACACTATTTTGCATGTGTTGTTTATTGTCTACCAAACAATGTACATGATGAAAAATTGTCTTGTAACTTAAGTGTTTGTCTTGTGTTATACCCTCGTGAGTATTAAAAGCACCCTTAGAAAGAAGACACGTGGGAAATCCTAAAAAGAAGCACAGGAGTATGTGTTGAATTGTTTGTGTATTTCAGTATTTGTACGAGCATTAATATCTTTTAAACTTAAATATGTTTTTAATCTCTATAAAATAAGTGATTTTTGATTTTGGTTCTTATATATTTTTTTGTTTTTCATCTTTCAAAAATTTGAAATTACTATTTTTGGTTCTTGTAAAATGAGCAAATTTTAGCTTTAGTCTTTATAAAATATTTTTCTTTAATTTTCATCCCTCTAAAATTTGGAATCACTATTTTTGTCCCTAATATTTGTTTTAACGTAGATAAATGACATTCATTTTAGGTATATAAAAAAAAATTTAGAGGTGTCACATGCTAACTTAGCGCTGTAAACACTAATAGGTATCACCTAGGATGATCACTTGATTTTTGATTAAACATACAAATAATTAACGAGTGTCGCATGATAATAAGGACCAAAAACAATGATTTATTTTTTTTTAAAGATAAAAATCAAAGAAATTTTTCTTAAAAAACTATAATCAAAATTCACTTATTTTATAAAAAATAAAAATATATTTAAGCTAATCTTTTTCGGGCGCATAATGTGTGAGGTCGTTGATTAAAAGTTGTGTTTAAGTCGTGTTGACCCGTAAATTGTGGCTTCTAATATATCAATGACATTGTTCGACGTCAACTCAACCATACACGTCAAAACAAAACATCTTGTAAGGTACATTATTGGCACTGTTTGTCATGGCTTTGCCAATTCCCAATTATATGGTGGTAGGAGCTTGGTACAGCATACTTGTTTTCTCTTGGGCTTGTTTTAGCATTGCGATTGCGTCAGTTGCAGCATCTGAATCATCACCACTAGACGCAGAAGCACATGCTCTTCTTAAAAGTGAGTGGTGGAGTGACTACACTAACGATGCTCCAAGTCGTTGCCAGTGGCCAGGCATTGCATGCAACAATTATGGAAGTATCACAAACATTTCTTTGCCTGCTGAACTCCAATTGGTAAACAAGTTGGGGAAATTCAACTTCTCTTGCTTCCCAAACCTTGTCCACCTCAACCTTGCTGCACATGGAATTACTGGGAACATTCCATATGGACTAGGTACCCTTTCCAAACTCACTCATCTTGACTTATCCTCTAATGATATAAAGGGAACTATACCATTAGACATTTGGAATCTAAGGAATCTGGTGATCCTAAACTTGGCTAAAAACAAGCTTAATGGTTCAATCCCATCTTCTGTGGGTCAGTTGACTAAGATAAACTATCTGTTTCTTGATAACAATCAAATTAGTGGGCTTATACCTGTGCAGTTAGGAAAGCTGAGGAATCTGATTCAATTGGGTTTAAGTGATAATAGTTTTATTGGTCCAATACCTGTGGAGATTGGTCTACTGAACAATTTGAAATATCTGTCCCTCAGTGGGAACAAGTTGAATGGTTCCATACCTTTAGAAATAGGGAATTTGAACAACCTTCTAATTCTCAATCTTAATACTAACAATCTCACTGGTGAAATGCTTTCAGTCTTGCCTAATCTTGCCAATTTGACTGAATTAAACTTGTCCAATAATGGGATTTCTGACATGATCCCACAAAAGATTACCCAATTGACCCAACTGAAATATCTGCGTATTTCAGATAACAAAATTTTTGGTGCAATGCCTGCTGACATTGGAAAACTGTCTGAACTCTTGGTTCTAGACCTGTCTAGAAACATATTGATAGGAGAAATCCCAGCCAGTATTTCTACTTGCTCTAACCTGCAGGAGTTGATTTTAAGCCATAACAATATAACCGGAAGCATTCCCTCTCGTATTGGTGACCTTGTTTCACTTGTTGTAATTGATTTGAGTCATAACTCAATCAGGGGAGAAATACCTTATCAACTTGGGAATGTGAAATATACAAGGACCTTGAATCTCAGTTATAATGAACTGACTGGAACCATTCCCAGTTCCCTAGTATCATTGCGGTGGATAGACTTGTCCAACAATTCTCTAGAGGGCGAAATCCCCGTTGCTCTCCAGAATTCTTTGCCAGGTAATGCATTCAGTGGCAATGAGAATTTGTGTGGCCGCATCACCCGTTTCCCTTCTTGTTATTCCTCTCCTCAGAGACCAGATAATAGACATTTGGTATTGTCAATGAAGATTTTCCTTCCTCCCACTGCTTTGCTTGCTCTTCTATGCTCTGCATATGGGGTCCACCGCTTGTGTAAGGCTAGGAATTGCAAGTCCATATCAAAAGAAACAAAGAATGGTGACATGTTTTCAATATGGAACTATGATGGTAAAATTGCATACAAAGACATAATTGAAGCAACAGAGGGTTTTGACATCAAATACTGCATAGGGGCTGGTGGTTATGGTAGTGTCTACAAAGCACAGCTACCTAGTGGTAGAGTAGTGGCCTTGAAGAAACTCCACAACTTAGAAGCCAGCGAACCCGCACTCCGCAGGATTTTCAAGAACGAGGTAAGAATGTTGACAAAGATAAGGCACAGAAATATTGTGAAGCTTTATGGATTCTGCTTGCACGACAGATGCATGCTTCTGGTTTTGGAATACATGGAGAGGGGAAGCTTGTATGGCGTTCTCCACAATGACATTGAGGCTGTGGAGTTGGATTGGACCAAGAGGGTCAACATTGTGAAAGGCATAGCACATAGCTTATCATACCTTCACCATGATTGCAAGCCAGCAATTATTCATAGAGATGTAACAACCAAAAATGTTCTTTTGAGTTTAGAAATGGAGGCTTGCCTCTCTGACTTTGGCATAGCCAGACTTTTAAACTCTAACTCCTTCAATCGAACAGTACTTGCTGGCACCTACGGATATATTGCACCAGGTGAGCTTTTGGTTATGTGCATGTAACGAGGAAAATTGATTTGTTTCCCTGATTTGTTGTAATCTCATTAGCTTTCCTAATTACTGTATTTAGGATAATGATTTAAGCTTTTCTAGTTAGTGTAACGTAACCTTAATTACGGGATCAATTAGAAAAGCCTAAATCATTATTTTAATTATAGTAATGATTTTTTCTTAATATAGCTGAATACTTTTGTTTGTAAAGACGTTATATTTTGTTCCATTCATAAATCTATTTTTTTTCTTGTGAGATCTAGAGTCTCAATTAAAATAATTATTTTCTTCATAAATCAAGAAAAGCTAATGATTGCAACAAATCATGAAAATAAATCAATTTTCTTCATCAGTGTGCAATTTCAATTTCCATTATTCTGAAAATAGTGTGTATTTTTTGTTGAATATCAGAGTGATAAAATAATATCATGTGGCTAAAATAAGAAATGAGAAAAAAAATTAGAATTGACATAATATTTTAACGTAAAAAACTCTTAACTAATAAGGAAAATCATAGGCAAAATTAGAGAAATAATTTTACTAAGTGGAAGAAAAATTACAACTTCTCTCTAAATATAAGGAAAGAACAAACTCTCATAATAGGAGAATACACACATTTAGATAACACTAAATTTTCTCTCTCGGATGAGATGCTAAAACTCGTTGAATGGGATGACTATTTATAGAAACAAAATGCCTTCTACTTTCAACCACCAACTACACAAAATTTGCTTCAACATAAATGGAGCAGTAAACATTTTTGACTTTACTTGCCACAAAAGTGGCTTTACGGGTTTTGTGTTTTAACATTTTCTTATTTGGTTGGTTCCACTTTTATGCAGAACTTGCCTATAGCGATTTTGTGACTAAGAAATGTGATGTCTACAGCTTTGGAGTGGTTGCTCTAGAAATTATCATGGGAAAGCATCCTGGAGAACTTGTTTCCTCATTAAGCTCTGCATCCTCACAAGGCATTCTCCTCAAAGATATATTAGACCCCCGATTAATATCCACCATCAATCAACAAACTGCTCAGTGTTTAGCTCTTATAGTAACACTAGCCTTTGCATGTCTTCATTCTCAGCCAAGGCTTAGACCAACAATGCAAAGTGTGTGTGATAAACTTGTCACGGGAAAGGCCCGATTAACCAAACCATTTGAAGAAATTTCCATAAAGCAGATTGTAAATCAGGAATTGTAACTAATTTCTAGGACATCCTCCTTTGAACTTTACAGGGTAGTTTATATTTTATGTTTCTTACGTACACTCTTGGTGTTTGCTTGTATTTTTTACGAGCATTTTTCATTGTTTATGTATACCACTTAATATCCAAATACAAATTACAAATGAAAGAGAAGTTAGTTATATTTCTATTTCTGGTGTTTAATAATAATAATAATAATAATAATAATAATGTACTAGATTAATTAAATGTGACTGTTAAATAAGTGGCACATGTTTGTTAAATTATTATGATATATATAAATGTATAAATTTTTATTTTTCAGTAACATAAATATATAAATACATTTATATATTATATAAAACAAATATTACTTAAAATAAAACTATATAAATAAAATAAATTGGATGAGTTTTTTAAATGATAACAGTAGCATAAATTCCCAAATGAACAAATGTTGAAATCTACTAATGTGATTCTTTGATCAATAAATATATATAACCTCGTATTTTGTTTTTTAAAGTGCACTATTAGTTTTAAAGAAATCTAGACCATAGAGGCTGAATTCGTAGGTAAATGTTGCTGCTATGATCCTTCATGCCCGTAAAAATCTGCCACGGTATATAGGTATAAATATCAAGCCAGTGCATTAGAGTTTGTAAAAAGTTGTCCCACTTGCCGAAATTCATGTGTCATTGAGATGCGTCCATGTAAATTTGGTTAATAATAAATGTACAATTTGTGTTGACCAATAATAGTTCTCAAACTTACGTTTCACTCAACCTGATTTTTGTTTCTTTCAGAATTGTACTTCTTGCGAATTTTATTAGGGATTTTTCTTACGGAATTGTTTCGTACGAATTTTACTTGGGGATTTTTCTATAGATAATTGTTGGAAACTGATTAATTAATGAGTTTAATTACTATAGGACAGTTAGTGTAAAAATTTTACACCATCAACCAATCGAAAATTAGCTTTACTGTGACTTTTAGAATAGTTATTATCAAAGTCAACAAACTTATCATACATAATACATTATGATTGAATGACAGTAAAAAAGTGTTTTACACTATCAAAATATAGCCTATTTTTTCTTAATTGATAATGTAAAAACTTTTAACGATGCATATTTGTTAAACTCAATAACAACAACAATAAGAAAACATTCGACATGCAAAACAAGGAGAGGGGAGGCACTTCTTGCTTGCCCTACCTCAGAAGGGTGTCATCCCTTAATGTACGGAGAGATAAAGAAAAATAAATTATAAAAAATATGGCAAAAATATATTATAAAAATAAAATGAATTTACTAATAATATTAAAGTTTTTTATACATTTTTCTAATAATGGATCATCATGTATGGTAAGATTTCTAATTGGGTAATAATGTAAAATTTTTTATATCGATAATGTATCAAAATTACACTCAAATAAAATACTTCTTAGACTTTTTTGATTTGATTTCTCTAAAGTGAGGAATGCACTTTAGAAGATAAAGTGTACTCATAATTGTTGATTAAAAAATCAACCATTGAGATTTTGATAAAATTAAATAGATATATAACAAAGTTTAAAATTAATTATAATTTCAACTATTTATTTTTTAATTAATAGTTATGATTGTACTTTATTTTCCAAAAATACTCCTCTTATTTTAGAGGAGTCAAATCCATATCTTTTACTTTAGTTTGATTTTTGTGTATGTTGACACCGACCAATCAAAAATATCTTATGTGTGTCTTTTAAGTAGTTATTATAAAATTTAATAAATTTAAAATACATAACAATATTTGATTGAATAACAATGTAAAAAAACGTAGTTGCATTATAATTAATTGTTTTGGTTTGTCAAACAAACAAAAGAAACTAGATGGACCTTTTGCTAGTCAGTTTTCTCAAAATTTGTTACCAAGTGAGATAGACGGATGAGATTATTCCGAACATGACAAGTATATACTAGAAAAGCAATCTGAGAAATAATAACATGGCAAATTCTCTCTCTCTCTCTCTCTCTCTCTAATTTTTGTAATAAGCAGTTCCAATTATCCAAACCAAATATTAGAAATTTGACCTCCAGCTTTGTGAGGAGCCCACTAATGTTTGGCCTCGTTAGGAATTTCCTTGGCTGCCTGGAGTATTACCTCAAATGCACTTTGCATGCAAGACTTCAATTTCTGTTCGTCTATGAAGTCTTTTTCCGTTTTGAGGGTAACTCTTAGCACTCCCATATAGCTCATAATTGAAATGACTAGACTCTGCAAATACAATTAAATGATGTTTAAATAGTGCTTATGTATCACTGCAACCAAGTGAAGGAATTAACAAAGCGATAAAAACTTTCCTTCTTAAGCCAAAACAAATGAGAAAGCTTTCATAAAATGTCCTTTCCAATTTTTGCTATTACAAAATTATGACATTTATTGTATCTAAAAGAAGAAAGGAATCAATTTATTTCTTCAACCTCAATTCACCCCATGCACTCATTTCAATTCAGATTTTCACAAATTGATTAATTAAAGAATTAAAGGGACTCAGCATACCTCAGGTCCACCAGCCAATGTAAAGTACAAGCCTTTCACAGGATGGTTAGCTAAAGTACATTTGTTGTATTGGTCCAACCAAGTTTGAAATCACTGCACTTGATTTTGTCAATGTGCCACGAATGCGTTTAGCTACCGCCTGCAACAAAACGAACTAACTTAACAATTGTAGCATTCTGATTGAAGTGTTTATAATGGTTACTTAAGAAGCAGTCACCAATTATTGGTACGAAAATATATAATTAATAACATCATGATCAAATTCAATTTAACCAAATGTACAACAAACCTCTTGTCCCCTCAATTTGCCCTCTATCTCCAAAAGTGTACCGGTGAGGACAACACCTAAAGATTGTTTCTTCCTCTTGATTATATTATGTGAATCCCAAATAAATTCTAGAGGGTTTGAAATTCTGGTTCATTTAATTTCGGAATTGGAACATGCAAGAAGGTAATTCTGTTCCCCCATGGACCTTTGGCTTTAGTATTGAGCATATCATTGATGGACTGGTAACCTTCAATGTTTCTCGTATTCAGTAATACTAATGCCGTCGAGTTCGAGGTCTTTGACTTGGAGTCCATATCTTGCATATATAATCGAGTCCCATAAAAGACAATTCCCGTGACCACATCGTTTATAGTCTGCAATTAGATAGAATCATGCAAAAAGAAGAAGAAAATCTAATGTCAAAACGTAACCAAGAAAAGTGTGTGCCGTTCATACAAGCTAGAAAAGAAAAACAAATAATAATTTAATGCAAAAAATTTACGACTTAATTATGGAACCAAAATTTATATAAAGTAGTACTGAGATGGAGAATACGGTAAGCAAAAAATGATTCAATGTCTAGAGTTCTTTTTTTGGAGAAGGGGAATGAATAAAAAAAGTTTAGAGATGGTAATTCAAGTTTTATCATTACATAATGGAAACGTTATAGAATGTATGATAAGTAAGTGAATATTTTTTTCCTAAACTTTTAGGTTCAAAATCTTAGAGCTAATCACATTTTCAAATTTGCAAAATTAAGAAGTAAATTTAATTTTATAAAAAAAAATGTAACTTATATTTACACTCATGCGCTTTTCCATTGTGTAATTTTAGAGTTGTGTAGTCGAGCGTAATGTATAATACACGACAACCGACAAATCAAGGTCCTACCAGTTCTACCGCCACAAGTTGAATAACGCAAATTAGTTTATACATAAATTAATTCGTAGAAATTCTCTTATATTAATTATTCCAAAAACTTATTTTTAATTTATGTATAAGTTAATATTAGTTTATAAAAAAATTTATTTTATTTTCTTTCTTATTTTTTTTTTTATAAGTATTTATGAAAAAGTTTATACAAACAGGCCTATAATATATATATATATTATCTGACAAGTAGGTGATCGAATAAAGACTAGGCATGGGCTTTCTTATGGGAGGCTGAAAAGGTTAAAGTCAAAGACAAAATTTCAACAACTAAAAATTGTTTTCATACCACTCCAAGCCTGGATTTGATGTCCTTGATATGGTCAATGGAGAATGTCATGCTTGATATGGATATGGGGTAAAAGTCGGCTCCTTCATCTCCGGACCTTATTGGTGTTCTATCATCACTAATGATGCTACTCTTCAATATACTCCATCCAAAATCTGAGACAGTATTGAAGGCAGAGGACAACATCCAAGAAAAATTTCTGCAAAAGCTTTTAGTGGAAGATTCTGGTTTAGATTGTTTGAGGGAAGGAAAGGACAAGGGAAGAGAAGGGTCATCAGCTCGTTGAAGGCAAGAAAGAAGTGCACCCATGAGAGAATAGCCATCTCCAAGTGCATGGTGAAGCTTAAATATTACACTGCTTGATGCATTCCTTGTAGGGTAATTGATTATGTGAATTTCCCATAAAGGCCTGCTTTGTGGTAATTGCTCCATTGCTATGCTTGATAAATAATCATGAAAATATTTGTCATATGATTCCACTGTTTTACCTTCGGGGAATATGGGGATGTTCACATGGTCTTTCAAGTTTACATCAACTTGCTTCCATCGTTTCTCTCCGTCTTTATCTTGAACCTAATGCGAGTCAAGATAAACCATATATGAATGCGATGATCAAACTTGATAAATGATCAAATGGTACTTAATGATGAGATGATGATAGAGTTAACAAATATGCAACAAAAGATACAAAGCAAAATTATAATGCAACGTATATACAAAACTACCTATAGAAATGAATGAATTAATTAATTAATAGCCTTATGGAATTAAAGATTGTGTTTTATCTTGCATCGTCATCTTGTTATATATTCTTACGTTCATAAACATCATACGCATATAAAAATATATTAAAACAATATAATAAGGGAAGCAAAAGAGAGAGAACCATAATGGAGGAAAAGCGTGGATTGATGGGAAGGAAAACATCTTTAAGAAGAGCAAATGTTTGCAAGTCATCTATTGGAACTTCGAATTCCAAAACTCCAATAACGTATATGCATAGCACGGAGCTGTTAAAGTATTGTCCCACAGGACTAACTGGTTCTGCTTGCTCCTCTTTTTGGTATTCCATAGTGCTGTATATTTTTGGTGCAGTTTTACGACTTGAGAATTAAGGGGAAATGAAACCATATATAGTACACACAACGAAGGTGAGGACGAAAGCAAGCGATAGAGACGTGCCAGAGTGACCTTACTATAGCATTGTGGTAATTTACCATTAAAATTGAATAACTGGTTTTACTTTGATAAAGAACAAAAGGTATAGCGCAAGAATGACACATTCCATCAACTATATATAATAACCACAAATTTAGGTGCCATTGTATAAACAAGTATTACTTTTTTTTAATTTTAAGAAATTAGGGTGCTACGGACTGCCAAATAGTTAATGTTAATAACCAAAAAATAATCCATTTAAATGTTGTATTACCTTTTGATACAACAACCATATATCCTTAAAAAGCTTATTTGATACGTGTAATTTTTTTCAAAATACTTGTATTTTATTCGTATTATGAAGATGGTTGTCGGTTATTTCTAAATAGAAACATACATATTTACTTTTGTCAATTATTAATTTATACCTCCAAATATTTATCGATTATATATTGTTATATTATGTTACGTACACTAATTTTTTTATTAATAAAATAAGAGAAATACGCTTCTTCATACATTTTTTTTTCTCTTAAACTACTAGCTAGGTATAAAAAAAGTAAAAAAGAAAAGAAAGAAAAGAAACTGTACAAGAAATATTTTCCAAAATATAAATTAAAATTTACGTGTTGACTTTCTTTGTTTATTTATGATGCCTTTTTCTATTCCTTTTTAAACAATACTTATAAAACATATCCCGCAGTTTTACAGTCAAAGTATACCTATTGCTTTTCATACATTCTGTAAAAGCAGCTTGAGTCGTTTCAGCGATGAAGACAGTATATTTCCAAAAGGGAATGGGATGCCTGCAGTTTCAAAATGAACTGCAGGGTGTGCACTTGCAATTTCTACCATATATCAAAGATTCAAAATTCATTAAATCTAATTTTAAAAGATAAATTTATTATTTAATAAAAAAAATCAAAAGATGGGATTGACAATTCTTTCGAGAACAGTAGATAGTCTAAACATTTATATATACTTTAAATTAGGTTCACCAAACGCCACCGAATATATTGCTGGCTAACTAGTAACTACATATTACCGAAAATTAATAACGAACGCTGACCTTAGCATTCATTGTCCAATACGTACGTTTGCAACCCAAACATCATATAATACGACAAATATTGTGCTAATAAACTCAATCATTTCATACCGTAGATTTTTATATAGTGAATCGTTTGATGCAATATTTTTAAAATAGGTGATTGAAATAGTCAAGATATTGGTTCAAGGTTTAATAGTTTAATCATAATTGAATTGTGATTGAAATGGTATTAATAAAATAATAATAATAATAATAATTAATATATAAAATAATATTAAATAAATACAATATCATGACTTTATAACACTAACAACTAAAATAAAATATCATTTTATACTTATTTACAATTTTTACTAAATATGTGATTTATTTATGTTAAAAATATTTTAGATTAAATTTAAAATAAAATAAAATTGAAAAGCACCGGTTTAAATCGGTTTTTTGCACTGGTCTTCACTGGTTTGTGATCGGTTCTTGCCCGGTTTGCATCGATTCTGAAATTGACTAATTTTTTAGAGTTAACGAACTGGTCACCAGATCAGTTCCTGGTCAAACTGATCGAGCCGACTAGTCCGATTCGATTTTCAAAATCATGGTTTGATGTTAAAAGTTATAGGCTTCCTATTATTCATGTCTTATACCTTCAGCAAAATTCAAGATAAATTAAACATGTGTTACTTCAAATAAGTGATTTCAATAGATCATATATATGATGCTCCTAATTTGACATTGAATTATTGAAGGGGATTGAATAATGTACTCATAAGTAATGGATATTAAGAAATTCAACTTAAGTAATCACTTTTAAGCCCCTATGTTAACAAACTTGACTCACGCTTGGCTATGGCAGCCTAGATCCAACTTATTTCCTGGCCACCCTACCCACACTTAAGGATTACATGACCATTATAACCATTGCCCAACACATTTATCTGGTTCTAGTACACTTTCAGCCTTAACATTGTTCAAACACCAACTCAAAGACAACACAACCCATTCCTAGAACTTAGATCTAGCCAATGTCTAGCAAGTCCCTTACCTGGCCTTAAAACCACTTGAGTGCCTTTACCAGGAGACATGGGCCTTGTGTGTAGGAAACACTTAACATGAACTTCTCCTTAACAACCTCTTTGACGACAAATGTAGTGCTAATGTAACTTGATTAACAAACTCATCACCTCTCAAACTCCCACAAATACGCCTTCACTTCCTTTTTCCAGGTATATTCTATTTTGTTTAACTAGTCCTTACTTTGTTGGTCTACTATCTTGGGTATCAAAAACTCAATAAGTAGTCACCGCCCTTCATCCCAATCTCGACAAAGTAGCTACTACAAACCAACACCACCTCTTCAACCTCAATCATTGCCTCATGGATGCTAAAGTAGAGCATTGGCACTCCTTGTGGGAAATGCTTTTGAATTATTTCCCATCAACCCTCACTAGCTAATTGATATGGAACACGTGGGAAAAGGAACTTCCAATCCTTTATTGTAGACCTTAATAATCCCTAAGAAAGTCTACAATTAACACACAAGCAACAACACATCATAGCAGAAGAAGTTTGTAAAATTCTTATCTAGCGAGGGCAACTAGAAGGCAAAGTCACTTGTTTGGGCACAAACTTCCCTATTGGTAGTTCACCCTAATGACCTGCAAAATTGTTAAGGATAGTTTGAGAACAAGTCGACCTTGTGAAGTGCTAGAATGAGAGGGTGAACAAGGTGGAGGTGGAGTGTCAGAAACATTCCATCTAACCATCCCTCGATATAGCAAGTTCCATTCATAGACCATCCTAACACTAAATGAAGTCATTGCATAGTCAACACGAACCCTCCTTAACTCACTAAAGTCACCATACCAACTGTTAGGTGATGAGACCTTGGCAAGTGTATCGAGTTATTGCAAGTAATACTTTTTAGAAAGGTTAGAACTAAGTATCATTATATCTGGGATTGAAGGCCGATTGACAAATCATAAAAGCAACTCTAATAGGAACCATGAGGAAAGTTTGGATTTGAATTATTTGAAAGAAAATGGTGATTAAAATTTAAAAGAAAAAAACTAAGATTTATTTTTGGATTTCTTTTAAGAAATAAGAAAACAATAACACAAAGAATATGGGTTAATTCAAATGAGAAAGGAAATGGGATTAGGTTTCATCAATTTCATTTAAAATTCCTAACATAGGAATTAATTCAATTTGGTTTCTTCTTTTATTTACTAAATTCGCTAATTTATTTAAATCTTGATTCTCTAGGCAATTAAACATTATTAAAAACTATAATTCCTTAGGTGAAATCAAAAAGGACTAAACATTAAGTGTAGAAATTCTAATAATAGGAAGCATCCAATGACTATTCTTAGCCTAAAAGATTACAAGGTTTATGTCTCAAAGCACATCCATAAAGCAAATTTTTGTTCACAAATTGATCAACAATCATCATAAGGTTAATCAAGTCCTAAGAGCATTAAGCGTAGAGAACATAAACAGAAAGATCAAGAAATCAAATTTTTGCTAACAACCCAAATTAGAGATCCATTGATTACATTGAAATTCACCTAACCCCAATAAAAAGGGGTTTACCTAGACATGGAAGAATTAGACAAAAACATAAAAAGAGAAGAGATAAAGAAAAACACCATGCATTCTTGAAGAGATGTGAGATTCTACTCTTTTCATCCTTCTTGTACTCGTAAGTTTCTTACAGAAAATGAGAAACAGAGATGATGGTTGCTCCCCCCCCCAAAGTGAGTGTCAAAAGATCCCTAATTTTTTCTCTACTCCATTTTTTAATGTGGGTCGGATGTTTAATCGTGAAAAGAAAAGGCCCAATGTTTTCAAAGGCTCAATTTTGGTGCATTGTGGGCCACTTTTGTTCTCTTTTCTTGATTCACTAAAGCTTCAATTTTCCTTCTTTTTTTTTACCTAAAATAAAAACATCAAAATATAAGGAATGTAAAATTCCTATATGAATTCAATAATAAAAAAAAAGACAGATAATCTTTTCCACTCTAATTAATATTCTAAAATTCATTTTCTTGAGGGCAAATTAAGTTAAAATTCATAATAAATGTCCTAAATCCCTTCAAAAATAACAGGAACAAAAAAGATGATACAAGGGATTATCACCCCTCGAAACTTAAAATTTTATTTATCCTCAATCAAACAAATTAGGATTAGAAAATGGGTAGAGAATTTTTTTGATTCACCCTTTCCTATGTAATTCCTTTACACTCTACTCCAAACAAAAAAATTGAAAAAATAAACACAACACACAATCAAATCACCTATTCTTTAAGAGTCATAATTCCCTCCTATAGCAATTTAAGATGACACTGGGCTTTAACTCTATTGAATGCAAATTGAAATATTTTTACATCTTCTCGCACATATTTAGTGTTTCACTCACTCTCATTTGTATGAGTTACTATTTACTCTCAACATTAACATTTGCCCGTTTCTATGATAGGTTTGACAAGGTTCTAGGACTATCAATACAATGCAAATGAACATACATCAAGAGGTCTTTATGATAAATTTTAAAACCTTAATTCCATAGGATCTTGTAAACCCACATTATGGCATATTCAATTAGTCAAAGATAAAGAGTCAAATCATAGAAATTGTGTACCTAGTGTTAAGGATTGAACCATCTTGTTGTTCATGAGATCTAATTGAAGCACTTGGTTGAGAATGAGAATGAAAGAAGACTGCCATCTACACAATTAATTTGCCAAATTGTGTTAACCATCTAATGTGGTAACAATTAAGTGACTAGTATATTATAAGAGAGACCTCTCATTGTTCTTCAATTAACCCAACCTATCATGGACTATTTAGAACCAAAGTCCAATACAATGTCCATCAATTAATTAGGCATTATAATATTAACTATTGATCATAATTAATAAATTAACGAATAATTAAAGAATAATTCCTAAACAATTGATTAATGTTAATCCATAAAATATATTAATTAAATAATTAATCTAACAATCTCCCACTTGGATAACATTAGTCAGTTACAAAGGTATAGAAATTTTAAGATTAGAATATCAATTATGGTCAAAGTATACACAACTAAAAGTCAAAGAAATATAACCCTTAACAGTGTAGAAATATGTCTGATATGGACATATATCATATATGTTAAGAAACTTATATTTCATATATGAAGAATATGATGGATAAGGAAAGCATCTAAAAGTGCAAGAAAATCATGTTATAAGAGACATGATACTAAAAATGCTATAAGATATACGACACTAACAATGATGTTATTTATACATATCTCGTAATAATATGTTTTTAAACTCCCACTAACCAAAACATCAAAATTTAACCAAACCATATGAGTTACAATATCTTAATAAACTCCAATAGTTAAGTCTTTGATTAGCGAATCTATAAGCATGTTTTCTCCAAGAATATGATCAATCTAAGTCAAAATTCGTGAAGGCCATAAATATAATCCACATATTTCTAAGTACTCATAATAACCTAATAATGAGAGTAATTACATATAGGCTAGATCAATAAATGTTCTACAATATTTGACATTCAATTAATCTGAGTTTCACTAAATACGTGACTATGCAACATTTGTAAATCTAGAAACAATGAGGAAATCAAATAATTTCCTATTTGGATGACATAGACATCTAGTTTAAATAAAACAATACTCTAGATTAATATGACTGCAAGAATGTCATAATGAGTACTCAAGATCATTGGTTCAAATATAAAATTTATAAGTACTTTTACAATGTACAAAATCATGCTCGATAGAAGTATTATATCTACAATATACTTATATATTTGTAACCAGGTAGAATTTGGAATTTTGGGTAAAAGAGAAGTACAATATGATTGCATACCAAAAGATTAATTGTGCAATTTCTAACAAAAACGACCTTGACATCTTCATAAGATGTCTATTGAGACTTTACAAATTTTATATATATATCTTAGTACAATAGGACAAGAATAAACAATAAAGTCCTTTTATGGATGCCATATGATCACAAGATGTGCACACAAATATATGGTAATATAAGATTAATAAGTCTTGAGACATAACAAAAAATTACCTACTCCCATTAATCCTTTATGCAAAAATAAAATTAGGATTCCTATTAGATCCCACTGTATTGAAAATACTCTAACGGTGTAATATTTAATATAGTGGGATCATTACTTTGTAGTATAACATCCAATATGAGTCCAAAAACTCATCAATTTTCTCCCTTCAAGAGTAGGTTAAAAATTAGAGATAAATAGACTAGTATAGAATTATTAAGAGAAATGGTTGTAGAACTTACCAATTACACAATTATACAAAATTTAACCACAAATTTTGCATACAAAACAGAGTATAACAAAATTATTAAAACAAGTGGTTACATGATGACAATACAAAACCCAATATGGCAGATTTTAACTAAATTTCAATTTAATTGTTAACCACATATTTTGCATATAGAATTAAGGGAATTATAAGTGTTCAACTTGACACTTATGATCATGATGATAGGGAGCATTAGCGATATATCAGTGGGAAGCAATGTTAAATTAAACTAAAAGAGTAATAATGGGAAGGTAACAGACAAAAAACCTTTAGAGCTTCATAGAGTAGAAGGAAAGAAGAACTTAAACTTCAAAATGGTTGAAATAGTCATGATGGTAGGATGAGAAGAAAGGAACATAATAAGGTTGAGTATGTCGAAATTAAGAAATGGTAGAAGTGGCAATATAAGAGTAAAGTTGAGAAAAAGAAGGGCGAGTGAATCCAGAGGTAACTCGCATATGAATTCTTAGTCACAACGAAGACGAATGAATCCCTATAGGTTTTGAGAGCTGTCTCCATGAACTTTTTAGTCTTTAGCCTTAACATGGAAAGTTAATTTAATTTCTTATTGAAAGTCCCTTGTGGTCATCTTTAAGCTTCTTCAATGATTCAATTCACCATATTTGAAAACTTACCAATGCTTTTGAGCTAAAGTAATACGATAGGAGGAAATCTTCATAAGAGAATATCAACAATGGTGACTTAGCATAAGGAGAATAACATGAAGACGTGATATGTCCCACTCCTATTAACATCGGAACCGAAAATGGAATAAAAGGTATGATCCATGAATATTGATGTGTATATTCCATATAATCAAAAAAAAAATCTGATGAATTTTGTTTCTTATTCATCGCTTTTTATTATCTTTTTTGTGAAGAAGGGGTTTGGTTAATAAAAAAGTAAACATAGAATTAAAGTAGAATGATATATTCTTAATTACTCTAAATCTTTGTACAACATAGAAACAAGACTGAGCAAATGTTAGGGATGAAATTTCTTTTTAGGGAGGTAATGATGTAACATTCCTTTTTGTCTTTGTTTGTCTATATGTGCGTGTAATGAAATTAGGAGTGTAAATGAGCTAAGCTATTCGTAAACTATTTGAGCTCGATTCGTTAAATGCTCGTTTAAGCTTGTTTGTTTAATTAAATAAACAAACTCAAGCTAAATTTGGCTTGATTATTTAAATGAACCAAGTCCAAGCTTTACGAGCTCAACATTAATGGCTCGTGAATAACTCATTTATTTAAATTGATGATTGTGGACTTTACTATCCTTTGCTATTTTTATATTCATTATGGAAATATGTAGAACTTTGTTGAGACCAATAAATTGATTTTGAAGTTTCCTTTTTACAATAGTCGATAAGCTATAAAATTTTTATTTACTGGATTATGAAAATGTAATAGTCTTGAATGTTTGAGTTTCACATGTCACATGTTAAGCACATATTTCTATTTATATATTATCATATAGTATTTAAATTTTTATTAAATATTAAACTAATAAAGTTAAAAAATGTAAGAATTTTTTTCATAAAACAAAAATAATTAAGTTATAAATGAGCTAAACAAGCCAACCTTAAGCCTTTTATTTTTTAAGACAAGTTCAAGCTTTCAATTCGACTCGTTTAAATAAATAAGCCAAGCTTGAGCAACTAATTTTTTTCAAAAGTCAAGCCTAAACTTTAAGTGCTTGGCTCAGCTCGACTCGTTTACACCTCTAATGGAAATCTTAGTATTTTCAAAAAAAATGTTTTTCTATTAGTTAAGTTTATAAAGGCAGTCTGATATTATTGTCATTTTAATTAAGTATATTGTAACTATATTATGTTAATAAATTGAAAAAATATATTTATTTATATCCTTACTATAAGCGGGATTGTAATTGCTATTTGAAATTTTTGTTAATATTGGATAATATTATTATTTTAAATAATTGCCTTGAATTTATAGTGTTCTGTCAATAAATGTATTATGCCATTAGTAATTGCTAGAATTATAAGTGTTATTTGATATTTTGCTACTATTGAGTAACATTAGTATTTTTATGTGCAAATTATACTTTTGGTCCCTTATCTTTTAGTAAAATTCATTTTGGTTATTTATCTTTTAAAAATTCATTTTAGTTCTTTATCTTTTAAATTTAGGTCAAAATTACCCTTCTTTTAAAACTAACGTTGTTGGTGTCTAATGTTTAAAATAATAGATTTTAACAAAGTCACAGTTTTTAACTCGCACTATTCGTAGACCACCTAAGAACCCCAAACATCCACAAATTCATTTACTCAGAAATGGAGCAAAATTGATTGAGGGCCTTTCTATGTTTCGTAGAGGCGATCAAAAGCCCTTAATGTTTACAACAAATTGCTTTTTGAATCAAGAAAATTTTATGGCTATTTGTTGCTAGTGTCTACATTTTTAAAATTTAATAAAATAAGAGTAAATTATATTGACATCTCTTGTAATTTCGTCAAATTTTGTTAGATACCCCTCCTTTTATTACTCTTACACTAACCTTTTTAACTGTTTGATAAACATTACACTGACACTCCTTATACATTATATTAACCCCTTTGATTGTTTGAAAAATATTACACTATATACTCCTATAAAGGAGGTTATTGTAAACATTAAAAAAATAAGGGGTTATGTACAATCTCAAAAAATCTCAAGAGGTGTCAATATAATTTATTCATAAAACAAAATTATTATAGTGACAGTTAAAAACTATCACTATGTTAAATTTAATTATTTTAAAAATCATTGAAACTCAAGTTCTTCTTTTTCAGAACCACATTGATTGACGATTTCAAATATGATGCCTCTATTACTCCCAATTCAAGGAATGACTAAAATATGTTGCATTACCTATCCTAAACACATGGATGGACTAAGATGATTGTTACACTCTACAACCAATAGTAAAAGGAAAAAGAAAAAAAAAAGAGAAGTAAAGGACATAATATCTGGACCACCATAAACTCCAAAACATTCAAATAATTCGTGTAAGCCTAATAGTGACAATATTGGCAGATATCATGGGATAGCTCCTTTCTTGCTTCTCCCCCCATTTGACCTTGTTTTTCCTCTTGTACGTAAAAACCACATTTTTTTCTGCCAAGTTAGCAAAAAGATTGGTCATCACCCACCGACCTCCTCCACAGTAATGTAGAATAATAAATTTTAAAAAATAAAAATGAAAAAGCAAACTCCATGTTGCTAACATGAAATGCAGATAGCCAAGGCAGACTCCATCATGATTCTCACATATCCTCTCGTTGCGCAAGGAGTGTTAGGGTGAGCAGGCTCAAGTGAAAGGGGAGAGATGTGAGAAAAAAAGGAGGAAGAAAGGAAGAGGAGAGAAAAGAAAAAGAGATATTGTTTTGTGACAATTTTTGACCATTATTATTAAAATTATTAATGGTGTTAGTTCTAAGCTACATTTAAAAAATAAAGGTCCTAAACAAAAATTTTAAAAGAGAAAGGACCAAAACAAGTTTGACTAAAGAGATAAGTGACCAAAAATGTATTTATGTGCTTTTGCTAATTGGTTGAATTATAAGAGTTATTTGATATTTTGCTACTATTGAGTAAATTAGTATTTTAGTTAATTAAATGAAAATTACAATATTTTGTTCTGTTGGAATCAAAGGCATGTGATAACAAAGGTTATTAAAATTTCATATCCAAACAAACTACAAGTTTTATAGTTAACAAACACACTTTTATAAAATAGAACTTGTTTTTAACATGGACAGTTCACATATGCTTTCTTTAACTAAGTTTTTGATAACCGTCTAAAGAGTTTTATCAAGCATCCAATACCGTTTTAGACAAGTGTCCAACACAAAGCATCCAATGAACAATTTTTCAATGCATCTCTTATACGTTTAACGTCCATATTAATGCTCACACTAAAATGAATTTCAAAATTGACTAAGTTTTGAGATGACTTAAGACGAACATTGCTCGTAGTGACATATTTGATATTGTATTATTCTTAGCTGTCATGAGAATATTCCATTTGTTTCTTCTTATCCTTATAAACAACAATGACACATTTTCACAAAAGGATTACAAACAGGAATTTCATGCCACAAAAATCAACTTTTAGCCGTTATGTAGCAGTGTATGACCTAACATCTTTTTCTCTCTACAGTGTGCTAAAGGACAAACCCTGTTGGCTAAAAAAGGATTGTACGAATTCATTTTTGGAGCTACACCTCGACACATTTGCCTTCTTCTTCCTACATGGTCATTTTCTCCGTGAAGAATCAATCATCAAAGTTTTGCGAATCTGTTATGAAGAAACTTTGTTGGATGATCCTAAACTTTTATACTCTTTTTAACCAAAGTTATTTCATTATGTCTAACTTTCATATCCTCATTCTACGAGTAGCTTCCGTTGTATATCCTAAATCAGAATTGATCTGTGTGAGCTTGAAGAGACTTGGCAAGAAAGAATACTTGGCTGTGTTAAGTAATCTCATTGTAGATTATCGGTTGTTGTAAGCATGAAGAGGCAGAAAATAATACTTGTTGTAACTTGGAACAGTTAGTGGAATACCTTCAAGATTGAAGGGACTGGATGTAGCTCTAAGTTGTAGAGTGAAGTAGTATAAGTGTTCTTGATTCCTACCCTTTATCTCTTTCCACAAGTTTTTAAACTTGCTTTTCAAAAGTTTATTTTAGAACTTAGATCTATGATTTCGAAAAGGTTTTTCCAAAAAAGTTTTCCAAGAGACACTAGCACACAATTCAACCTCCCTTCTTGTGTGCTGACCTGTTTATTTCATGTTATTATTATTATTATTATTAACCTTTCTCTAAAATGTTTAACAAAGATCATTTATATAAGAGTTTTATGAAAGGATATATATAGTTAGACTTGAAATGATAGTTCAATGTATGTTAGATTATATTTTATTTTACCATAAGCATATACATAAGTTTGATATCATAATTTACTACTAGGAAAATCATAAATAGAGACAAACAGTTTTCGCTCTAAAGACATTATTTTCTGTCTTTAAGTAGTTTAGAGACAGACTTAGAAACAAACAAAAATCCGTCACAGTTTTGCGCGTCTCTAAGTATTTAGAGATGAATCATTAAACTCTGTCTCTATTTAGAGACAAACAATTCCGTCTCTGGTTTTAATATAATCCGTCTCTAATACCAAACAAGAAAAGATACAATCCGTCTCTATCAAAGATAGATATTTTTGTCTCTGAAATATATTGTTCGTCTCTATATCAAGATAGATTAATTTCCGTCTAAAAAATATGACAATATTCATCCATCTCTATACAATACTATTCTGTCTCTGATCAAAGACAGACAACTCCATCTCTAATGTCGCCTATTTATTTAGAAACAATTTTCAAGTTTGTCTCTAC
Organism: Spatholobus suberectus; assembly: GCA_004329165.1. Classification (NCBI taxonomy): domain Eukaryota; kingdom Viridiplantae; phylum Streptophyta; class Magnoliopsida; order Fabales; family Fabaceae; genus Spatholobus; species Spatholobus suberectus. Next base: position 11,416,265 of record CM014731.1, on the reverse strand, counting down.
TTATTTGTTTTTTTTTTAATTACCCAACTTTTTAAACTTTTGTTAATTGAAAGCAACCCTAACTATTAATACATTTTAAGCATCAAATAATCTAATTGACAACTGTTAAAGCATACATGAATATGAAAATAATAACACATCATTAATAATAAGTTAAAAAAATCATTAATAAGTCAAAAGATAATACTACTAAGCTTCAAAAGATAAATCAATGGCAATCCTAAATTTGAAAAAATAAACCAATCACGCTACAATGTTCCAAAAGTAATTTACCCTTAATATAAATAGCATTGTTTTCACAAGAATATGAAAATAAAACAAATCATAACACATGACAATCATTCATGTCTTCATTGTCATTATTGTTCTCTCCTCCAACTTCAAGTGATGAATCATTCAAATTACTTTGTAACATAAGCTTTTTATGTTGGTTCCATGTCCATCTCCATCCTCTACAAAGATAGCACACAAGTGTTATGTTTTGTTAGATAGTAAAACTTAGTTGAAACTTGGCATAAAAGGGAAACTTGGTTGATTTGAACTAATATCCACCACCTATTTTTAAGGGTTGCACTAAACCAACTTAGGTAATAGTAGAATATAATTGGACATTGCAACAAAAATAAAATAAAATTAGTAGCCCACAACAAATTACTAGCTGAGTTTATAACTTCCTTACATAAGATTTGTGGGAGCATTGGATCAATTGTGGATGATTATGTGTGCCAAATATATTCCTGCAAGTTTAGAAAAATAATCAACTTAGAGTGAATAAGACCCATATGAAGTTGTATTAATCATAGAACTCAATGTAGCTTTCAATTTTGACACTAATGTGACAAATAGGTTCCATTTATCATGATTCAAATCAATGTAGTGATTCCATTTCTTTTATTTCAATCAAAACAACATTAAACAAATCAAGTTTATATGCAAACTAAAATTTTACATATCATAGCCACAACATGATCCTTAGCAGCCAAAGTTATATGTTCAAACCAATCAAGAATAGCATAAAAAACATCTTGAGCAAGAGTTTAGACATCCAAACACACCAATGCTTTTCAATTAACAATTCAAGTAAAAATTTAGAACAAGACTCCTAGTAGCTAATAATTGATATCAATTTAGGCTTATTTTCTATTTTTGAACACCAAGACCATTCACAAAAATGAAGTTGCAGCCATTTATTTAAACTTTTGAACCAAGATTTACACAACTCTCTAATTTAAAACTTGCTCACAGTGGTTTCCTTATTTAAATTCATGAATAAGAAACATCTCAATCAAATCAACTCAAAGATCATGAATTTAATTCTGTAACTAAGATAGAGAATCAAATGTTGGCTAAAAGAAATCAATCACTGCATAGCCATATTGAAACCACTTTACTAACACAACTTTTGCACACCATATGTTAGGAGACAGAAGGAAAGCCTAGAAAATTGGAATAAATTAATTATCCTTTTATTTTATCCTTATCTAGAAAAGTAGAAATAAATTATCTATTTTTTTAATTTATCTTTATCTAGAAAAATAAGAATAAGTTAGTTATCCTTTTTATCTTTCTCTACCTTTATCCTTTTTATTATTTATCCTTATCTTTATGAAAAGACGAGAGAGGAACCACTATGTATAGGGGACTGGCAGAACTAAGAAATCAAATACAGGTATTCTAGTTTTTTTGAAAATAACAGGGAAAGGAATCTCCATCATTTACATAGGATCACTATTGGAAGTTTGTTCTTTGTACTTTTTTATCCATTTATTTCAAAAAATAAATAAAGGTTTCCTGTTCCTACTCAGCATTAATTGATAGACATTAAATCTCTATCATTATAATTCAGTCACGTACAAAAGTTCACAGTTACAACATGGTTAATTATAGAAGAATTAATAATTGTTACATGGTCCCGTTAACTAATCATTTCTATGCAGCCATCAACTCATGCAAAGCATATTTATCACTTATCAAATCAATTAACATAAAGCTTTATAATAAACATCAATCAATTATATCAAATTATGAAATATTGCTCCTAACATTATTTCTCACATTAATTTATCAAATACACAATAAATCACGTGCAATCAAAAGTAACAATCTAACACCATAGAGAAGAGCCCTAAATTCCAGTTAAAATAGTCATATATACATCTTTGTGCTTGCTACAAGTTTAAGATTTAAATAGAGCTATTAAATAGGTATCAATAACACCGCCTATGGTGCCATATAGTTGATCCCAATGAATCTATCAGGATTCTATTTGTTGTTTACTCTAAGAAAATAATATATACAAACAAAACATTGATAGGGAGATATATTTGTTTACCTGACTTCATCTTGCTTCAAGTATCTAATTTCATGCTTTAGGTACCATATCTTTACAGAGTCATGATTTTCACATTCAACAACACTTGCAAGATCATAACACAATTCCATTTAAAAAATTTTCACTTTCGCATCAAACCCTTCATTGACACTAAATCTGCTTCTTTTTAATCCATTTCTCTTAAAAAAAAAACAACATAAGGACATTCATTTCCATCTTTCCCATTACAAATAAGGTGATATATCCCCATTCACAAGGTGATATAATAATTATTGAAAGAAGAAAGCAGAGCTGGAAAAGGGTAAGGAGAGAAAAAATGTGGAAGTTATTACATACTAGGAAGCACAATCTTAATCCAAAAACAATTGGTTGAAGCTTTACATTCTGCATGACACATTATATTGGCTAAGAAAACCAACACATCTCATCAAGCTGAAATTCAAAAATCATATGTTATGCACAAACTTATATATGCGACTCTGATTCAACATCTTCTCATGCATGCAAGGTTTTTTTCTTTTAGTTTCGCTAGAAAACAAACCATATTCATGAAGCACTTGCTACTCAATCCCTTATGGGAATAAGATTGTCAGGTTTGTTGTTTTTAGGAATATTTTTTGAAACTTGAACTTGTTTGCTTATTAGAATAGGTGGAAAATAGGTGAAACAAGTAAAGAGAGTTTCTTCCATTAAAGTAAATAATTGCAAAGCTTTAGCCACCTAAGAGTAGCTAATAATACATAAAATTCCTATATAACTTTTGCAATAGGATGACCAAGCATAATATTATTTACAGTAAAATAAAAAAGAAGCACAAATGATTATAGATTCATATCGTGACTCTGTCAAAGGCTGAGAATATCAATCGCTTATTTTCTCATGATCTTATTCCTTTCTAGTAATAATACCATTCAGTTTTAATAATACATAACCTCTACTGTTCATATTGTCTAAGAGAGTTTATAATCTCGAGCAATAACAACATAAAACCAAGGAAAAACCTCTTCGAAATAATCAAGAGGTATACATCTTCTAATTCATTTGCACCCATACCGTGTCATGTTTCTCGATTTGTCCTTCATATTAACTTGAGAAAATTAATTTGATCAGTATTAAAAGCACAAGTTCAAAAAGAAAATATCCATAACCTTTTAGTATGCTTACTTCAGTTCTCTCTTCAAATTTCCTGTGCCAAATCTGCATACATATTAAAACAAACTTTAATTAGAAAAGGAAATAATGATGAAACTTTAATTAATTCTATTTATATTCTCCAATGAAGTAGAAAGGGTATCATAGTTGCAGCAAGCAACTTAAAACACTTGTAGTGGTAAAATCTTAGTACAAGCACATACTTGTATAATCGAAATCCATAATGAAAAATATGATTTGAGTAGTTTAGAACAAGTACATGCTTGTCTACAACAGTCTTTAGAGTCTCCTCTTCCAACTGACTCCATTTTTTTTTGCTTTTCTCCTCTTTGTAATGCTTGCTAGTTCATACTTCTTTGATGGAGAAATTTTTCTTCAATTTCTATTATAGACACTAAAAATAGTAAACCAAAAAAATGGAATCCACTAAAATAGTAAATAAAAAATTGAAATCCATAATTTAACAAAATGAACCTCTCTTAGTGTTGGGCCTCCAAGTGATTCGCTCTTAAGGTCTTGTCTGCGTGCCTCGACTCCCCTACATGAAGAAAGGAAAGACCCATATGGCCCTACTTCGGTCAAATAAACCTTGTGCTTGTGGATGGCGTTCCTACTGGTATCGATGGAGGCCAACCTCTCCCTTACTTGTGAGTCTGAAAAGGAAGCTTCGATGTGGCTTCTCCACCGCTTCGACTTCGCCAAGAACAGAACGCTGGAATCGTTCATGTGAAGCAAACCTTACTGCACCATATCTTGTCCAAGGCTAGGGTTTAGAAATCAATCGCCATTGACAAGGCTTAAAAATCTGAAGTTGTTGATGGCATAAAACGAAGGCCTAGTATCTATTGGAGTGTGAGAACATTATGAAGAAAAGAGAGCAAAATTTAGGGGAAGAGAATTTGGGGCTTTTCTCTCAATCTCCAGCGGCTATGAAAATTTAGTGGAGTGGGAATAGAAATTTGGGGCAGCACGATTCTTATCTTTTTCTTTTTCTTTTTGATAAATAAGTGAGTCTTATCTTTAACATCTTAATTAATAATTAATATAATATATTAATATATTAATATATTTACAATAAATGGAAACCTTTTAGAGTCGATGGATCGTAGATCTTCTCTCAGTTTTATTTACAATATATTTAATTATTCTAAACCTTAGTTTTAGAGTATTTTATAAAATTAAATCCCATTTAAATATATATTTATATTTTAATGTTGGTATACACACACACACACACATTATTAACTGAGTCTTTAAAAAAATGTATATATTATAATCTTTGAATCTATATCAATAAGTATATTACATAATTTTTATGATATTTTAAAAGTAAAATTTATTCAAAATTAAGTAAATTAGCAAGTATTCTACTTATTGCATTAATATTTTTTAAATGTATGGAAAATATGTAAAATATAAATTAATTGAGATAAACCTTAGCAAAACAATTTCTTAAAATTTGAACGAATTAAACATTAATAATGAACTAAAATCTTAAAATTATCTCTAACGATATTTTAAATTGGATTAATTCTTAAATAACGATATAGGGATGGATTTCAGACACAAAATATTTGAGATGCTAGAGTTTAAGAATTAAGCTGAGCCTAATACAACAACTTTTTTTCTCTTTAATTAATTACGTTTTTACTCTATTATAACTAATGAATATTTTTGTTCTTAGAATTTTAAGAAAAAAAATGTTCTTCCAATACTTTTAATTTTTAATTTCATTGTTTGATAATTCGATTATTATTATTATTATTATTATTAAATGCTACAATTTTTTAATTGTAAAAAATTAAGTAATTTAATTAATTTCTTTACTTTTTTACTTAAAATTCTTAAATCTTCATATTTTTAAAACTTCATTGATTTAAACTTATTAAATTATTTTAAATCCTATTTTATCAATTAAAATATAACATTTTATCCTAAATTAAAAATTTTAACATTTTTTTATTCAAAATCTTAATCTTACATCTTATAAAATCTTTCAAATTATATTAATTTTTTATTTTTTAATATTTTAAATTATCTTCTATCTCAAACTTAAAATTATAATTAAAATAAGAATTTAATAATTTTATATAAAGAAAATATCGCAATCTGTTTGGATAAGAAATTTTAAGATTATAGAAAATTTGAATTGCTTTGATTTACATTTCCTTATTGTGTTTGGATCAAGAAATTTAAAATTTCAAAGAATTTGAAATGTTTGAAATTTGAATTGCTTTAATTTGAATTTTCTTCAATTATTAAATACTCTGTTTGGATAAGTTAATTCAAATTTTTTAAATTTCAAATTCTAAATTTGGATGACATTTTAATTTCCACCACATACAAAAATTAATTTTTAAATATATATTTTAAAATTAAAATTTTAATATTAAACTTTTTCAAAATAAAAATTAGTTAATTTTTAAATATTTAATAATTCACAAATAATTTTATTATTAAATAATATTTAATAATTCAAAAATATAAATATTGATACTTTTTACGTCAATATTGATACAGATAAGAGAAAGAAGATAGAGGGAAAGAAGAGAGAGATGGGGAGAAGAGAGAAGAAAGAGAGTGAAGAGAGGGAGATGAGAGAGAGAAGAGTGAGGCCATAGAGAGATAGAGAACAAAAAGAACAAAGAGAGGGAGAGGAGAGAGAGAGATAAAAAAGAGAGGAGAGAGAGGAAGAGAAGAAAGAAAGAGGAGAAAGCAAGAGAGAGGAGAGAGAAAATAGACATAGCGAGAGAAAGTGAGTATGAAAATTTTCAAATTTTTACTTTTTTGGTGAAATTTGAAATTCTACAATTTTAGGTAATCAAAATACCTTCATAAATTACTACAATTTCCATTTCTTATTAAATTCCCTATTCAAACAACATATTTCACGATAGAGTATTTTAAATTCCCTATAAAAATGAATTACCCTCTTAAAATTCCTCATCCAAACACAAGGTTGTTTTCTAAATGATTTGTTTGGATGAATCAATTCAAATTTCTAAAATTTCAAATTCTTAGTTTGGAAAAGGCAATTTAATTTCTACCATATGCAAAATTTTATTTTTAAATATATTTTAAAAAATTGAATTTTTAATATTAAACTTTATCAAAGATAAATATTAGCTAGTTTTTAAATGTTTAATAATTCAAAATAATTTCAATATTAGACAATATTTAATAATTTAAAAATAATTTTAAATATTTAAAAATTCAAAAATACAAATATTAATAATTTTTACATGATAGATTGAGAGAGAAATGGGGAGAAAAGAGTGAGAGAAAGAGAAATGAGAAAACAAAAAGAGAAGGAAGAGAGGTCACAAAGAACGGAGAGAGACAAAAGGAAGATAAAGAGACAAAAGGAAGGGAGAGAAAGAGGTGAGAGAGAGAAAGTAAGCATAAAGAATTTCAAATTTTTACTTTTTTGTGAAATTTGAAATTTTATAATTTTAGATAATCAAATTATATTTACAAATTATTAAAATTTTAAATACTTTTTAAATACACTACCCAAACAACATATTTTAATACAAAGAATTTTAAATTCTCACTTAATGATGTAAATGTTGCCTTAATTTAGGGGAAGAAATCAAGGGACAATTCCCTTGATTATATTCTCCTTTATTTCTTTTGTACCTTTTCCATAAAAGGGACATGATTACGACCAGAGACATGGCTTAATGTAGTTGTGTAATAGTATCATTATATTCAATTGATTGTAAGTTAGTTAGAGTGCATAAGATTAATAACCATATTGGTATGGTTTGCAGGTCATCAAATTTGATCAGTTTGTAGGTACACTCTTTAGGTAGGCACATAGTCCCCCCTAACGTTAGGTGTGGGATGCAAAAGAACTTAATACCCAACCCAAACATGATTGGAAGGTGTGTAGCCCCCAAACCTAAAAGGTTACATAATGGGTTAGAATAATACAAATTATCCAATCAACTATTTCATTAATTAAATTGATTTAGGTTAGAATAATATAAATTATTTAATTAATTTAATTGAATGAGATATAATTGGGTAAATAATTTAATTAATAACTTATTTAATAAGTAATTGTCAAAAGAGTTTATGTCATAAGATAACTTTCAAAATAATATTAGAGAAGATAAAAATTTATAGGTTTATGATAAACTATTCAGGTCATAACATATACAAATTGTTAAAAAATATAATTTCAATATATAATATTTAAATAATACTTTTTAAAAATTTAAAGGATATATACATTATTATTGATTATAATTTAAAAAATATACATTTTTTAAAATTAATTAAAAATTTAAAATAATGCATATACACCTTTATATTATTATATAATAAAATATATTATTAACACCTAATAATACTTTTGAACTCTTATTAATTTTCAATTTCTCCTTAAATCATGCATATATTTGCGAGATCTATCATATTATATTATAAATAATAATATTGAGTCATCATGCCTTTAGGCAAAATATATTTACATTTTTTATAGGAGACTTTGATTTTGATGGAATAGTTAAAATAACATGATAATAAAATTTTGTTGTCATAATTAAAAAGAATAATTAGAGACGGAACAATTTCTGTCTCTAATACATTAGAATTTTTAATTTCATCAAATTGATAATCAGAACAGATTCAGAGACAAATTACACTAACATCTACAGACACGGAATGATTTTGTCTCAATCCGTCTCTACTATCAATTAAAGCATTTAGAGACAGACAGAGACGGAAGAAAAATAGAGACAGACACGTCCGTCTCTAAATAATGTCTCTGAAATATTATTTTTTTGTTCCGTCTCTGATAATTAAAATTTGTCTCTGTTTCTGTCTCTAAGAGAGACGAAAATTTTTCTGTCTCTAAATTCCGTCTTTATAACAAACTTTTCTAGTAGTGATTATTATTATTAATATAATTATCATTTTAAATGTGTATAACATATCTAAAATATTCTCTTTGTATGTATACCCTCATTCAAATTGACTATATAATTAAGTGCGCGCACGCACACACATACACACATATATACACACATAGTTTTTATTTTCTTAAATAGTTCTATTATGAGAATTTACTAAATTCCTAGGATGGGTCATTTCTTATTGCATGCTATAATTCTAAAAACTCTAAGGTTAACTTTATTAACCTTATTCCCTACTCTTCAATAATCAAACGGGTATCCTTTCAAAACTCTTTTTAACCTCTAAATTCATTATAGACTCTTGAATATTAATCACTTGGATTAGTATTTTATACTTGTAAGTATATCGACCTTTAAAATATCATATAGCTTATTCTCCTATTTTCTTCCTTGTTTTGATGTCTTTTGTGTGACAAAATTATACCCATTATAGTATCTAATTAATATAAGTACTCTTTCACCAAGTTAATTACGTTGCCATTATATTATTATTTTTATTATGATTAATATTAATTATTAGTCAAAAAGGTTTTATATGCCATAATTAAGAAAAATATAATTCTTATAGATTAATTCCTTTATAAAGTTCAATTAATGGCCTTAATATATATCATTAACTAATTAAGGAAATTAAGTTGTTATAAAAATTGTTTCAAACCAAAATTTCATTTCCTTGTACGATTTATCTTCCAGCGGGAATCCTAATAGTTAATTAATACTTCATAAAGTTTTAATTGCTTCAACTTTATAAAATTGCTCTACCTAAACACTACCCGAGTACTTGATTAATTTCTAAAACCCTTACACTCGTGTAACTTGTCACCTAAGTCACTAAACCCTTACAATTAAATAGCAAACTTAGACTCTCCCCTCCATTATTTCCTCTACACGCAAAACCCCCCTCCATACTACATCAATTTTTTTCAATCTTTTTCCTCCACAAGCAAGTTCCATGGACTCTCAAGAAGGTCCCATGACTGAAACCTTCTCTCCTCCTCTCTTACATTATCTTTCAACTTTCTCCTTAAGTTACAAGCATTTCCATGGACTCTTCATCCTCCTCCACGGTCGTGGTTACCTCCTACCACCTTTGAAGATTGATTTTGTCTCCTCCAAGCTCTTCCACCACCATTGATCAAGGTAGTGAGCTCTCTCTCTTTCCCTCCTTAGCCACACGTACACATAGACACACCCCTTGGGAGGCTTGCGTGTTGGTTTTCCCATGGAGGGAAGCCACATGCAAGCACATTTTTGTGATCCCATCATCGCAATCTTCATTTCGGTAGGTCCTGATCGTCGTTCCGCTCGCTCAAAGGCTTTATGCACGTGAGGACTCAGTGATTTGCAATCTCCCTCTCTCCTCTTCTCTCTTTACCAAACCACTAAGTAAGGGGGAGAGCTTAGGTTTTGAGAAGTTAGGATCCCCAATCCTATTGACTTTTAATTACATGCGGATTCGATGTTTTGAGCACTGGCCTCTCTTTATTTGGTTGGATGTGGAAGCTTGTTTAATTAATGTTTAGAATCTGTTTTGGATGTATATTGAGTCTCTATTACATTCTACAAATATGGGTTTAGGGGCAGCTAAGGTGGTTGCCTTGGAATTTATTCAAGATTGGCTAAGGATTAGTGTCGTAATTAGAGCTTTTTCAAATTGATTTCTTTCTCTTGAATTGCTTACTGTTGGTGAATCTGTGAAATTGGGAGATTTAGATGCAGGGACTTCCTATAATGTTTGATATATGATGTTAAGTGATGGTATTAATTGTTGGTTTGAGCCCTAAGTAAAATTGGATCAAATGGATGAGAGTTGATCATGTAAATATTGAGTAAACTTTACTGCGAAATACCTCTATATTTTGCTGATATTACGTGAATCATGTGAACTGTGTGTTTAATATTTTGAATTGGTAATTGGTGACAAGGTGTAGTTATATGTCTATGTTCAAATGAAATAATAGTGAACGTTTTAGCATGTCGATACGGTTTTTAATGAATTTTTAACCTGACTCTGCTAGTTGCCGTTACGAAAAGGTTGTGACTTGGCTAAATATCTGCTGTGTGTGTAATTTGCTCTGTTCATATTTTTGCTTTGAAAAGGACAGATTAATGAGTAAAATAGAGTTGGAATGGTTGAAAAATAACATGTGAGGAATTTAATAGAAGTCTTACAATTTGCGTGTGTTAGTGGATTCCAAAAGCTAAATTCCCTGTCAACCCTGTTTTCTTCGCCCATTTTGGATCAGCTGTGTAGTCAGTTGAACTTTGGTAAAATTTGAGATTGCTTCTGGACACGTAAGGATAATGTCTAAGAAAGGGAATCCCCAAATTCCATGTTTACAAATTTCTATGATTTTTACAAGAACAATACCAAAATTTGTCCTATTTTTTAGTTAAACTTTGTTTTGTGACAATTTACCCTATTAGACCATTTTAGAAAATTCTGTGAAAATATAGATTATATCTTACACAAGTTTATGTTCATTCCCACCAAAGTCAGTCCCTTGAAAAAATATTTTAGGTATAAAAATGATTTTTTAAAACTGTAGGTATAAAAAGATAGTTGAAACTTTCAATTTAAATTTGATTGGGTAAAGCCACACATACATGGAAAAGTGTACTTAAATTATTCTCTTTTTTATTTTTATCCAGATATTTGATCTTCTTAATCATTCATTCTTTTAAATCCACCATTGTTTATTTCTATCTATAAATTAAATTTTAATTTTTTTAGAAATGTCAATAATTAAACAAAATTTTCACATTTTAGATTGTTTATTATAAATTTTAAATACAATTTATATTTTTAAATAATAGTTATTTATTATAAATTTTAACTATATAAAAATACTCACCGACTAAAATACTAGTTAGGTTTAATTACTTATTTGGTCCCTATATTTGCAAAATTTTTACGTTTTAGTCCCTATACTTAAAAACTATTCATTTTAGTCCTTATAATTGTATAAACTTTACCTTTTAGTTTCTGTCATTAAAAAAAGTTAACACCGTTAACGGTGGTTGATGTGGCGTTGACGTGGCACTGATGCAGTGCTAATGTGGCACTGATGTGTTTTAAACTTTACATTTAGTCCCTATACTTACACTATTTTTATGTTTTGGTCCCTATACTCGCATAGTTTTTACCTTTTAGTCCCTACACTTAAAAAAACTATCTGTTTTAGTCCCTATACGAGCAATTTTTTCCTTTTATGTTTTAGCCCCTATCAACACCTCTTCTTCCTCCTCCTTCTTCCCCTCTCCCCTTTTTGTTTCCTTCTCTTCTTCTTCCTTATCAACACCTCATTCCTCCTTTTATTTTGCGAGTTCTACTAATTCTTTTAAATTCTCTTGCATCAACTAATTCTCATTGACCTTAAATTGGAGAGTCTCGAGGTTGTAGATTGTAGATACACTTCTTAGACAAGACGAGGTAGCATACATGTAGCGATTTGTATTGACACTCCTTGCAATGGCGGGGACTTGTTGCATCATTGTATTCTCGTTGCATAAAATGCTAGGAAAGATGAAAGTTGGTATTTAATTTGTTTTCAAGATCATATAATGCTTTCACCACGCACTGCCACCAAAAATCACCTCTAGCAACGATGCGTGGCCAAAGCAATTTATGGTAGCGTTAGAAAACCTAGAGCTGATGGAGTTACATGGCAATTGATGACAAGGACTAAAGCATAAAATAATTATTCATATAGTAGTGGCACAAATACTCAAGCATTTGATACAGTAAGATTAAATTGATTAAGTGTGTGTTTGGATGAGCATTGGCAAAATTTATTTTGGTTAAAATTGATTTTGAAATGATGTGATTTATGTTTGGATATTTTTATTATAAAAGCAAGTTAGTAGTAAAATTCAGTGTAAAATTTTTGATCTAACGCAAAAGTTACCTAAAGTTACTTCAACTCAGAATCAATTTTGGACCAAGAATCAATTCTTTAATGTAGAACCAAACATGTAAAAATTTACCTAAAATCACATCAACTAGTATCTCAATGTGGTTATGAAGAATCCAACTTGAAACCAACACACACTAAAACGATGTAGTAATGGTTTGATGCATTGTATATCCCAAGCATTTTATGCAGCAAGATTAAAACAAATCCAACAAGTCTCACCGTTACAAGGAGTGCCAACACAAATCGTTACTTGTAGGCTACCTCGTCTTGTCCTAAAAATGTGTCTGAACTCTACAACTTTCGAGACTCTCCAATGTAAGGTCAATGAAAATTAGTTGATGTAAAAGGATTTAAAAGAAATAGAACCCATAAAATAAAAGGAGGAGAGAGGTGTTGATGAGGAAAAAGGAAAAAAGGAAACAAAGAGGGAATAGGAGAAGAATGAGGAGGAAGAAGAAAGAGGAAAGGTGTTGATAAGAACTAAAACACAAAAAAAAATGACTTGTATAGGGACTAAAATGGATAATTTTTAAGTGTAAGGACTAAAAGATAAAGATTGTGTAAGTATAGAGACCAAAATGCAAAAATAGTGCAAGTATAGGGACTAAAACGAAAAGCGCAACAAACGCCAATGCCACGTCAGAGCCATATACGCGTCGCATCAATGTTACGTCAACCACCATTGATGATGTTAACTTTCTTTTTCTTTTTGAAAGACAAGGACTAAAATGTAAGTTTGTATAACTATAATGACTAAAACATATGATTTTTAAGTGTAGAAATTAAAATGTGAAGTTTATGCAACTATAGGGACCAAATGAGTAATTAAACTTGCACTATATGAGAAATTATTAAGACAAAAGAAAATTAAATAAAAGGCAAGAGAATGTCGTAAAATTGCAATGCAAGACAGCAGGCATGCTCATGCTCTTTCTTCAATACAAACTAAAATCTCCAGATAACATGTTTCACATCTCTAGTGAAACAAATAAGAGCTCCAAATCCATCAATCATCACAAAGTCCTTCACGAAATAGATCACTAAAGAGATCCATCTCATGTTTATTCAAAACAAGTCCAACTTCAACCTCATCGCTCCCATCCTTGCTCTTTGCTAACCCAATGGTTAAATCTCTATCCATTGATGTTATCTCCACCTTAGCATGCTTTCCCCAACCAAAATCAGTCCTATAAACACCAAACCAATTAGACCCCGCTAACCCCATCATTTCATCTCCAAGTCTTTAAAACCCATGTATCCAGAAGATTGTTGAAAATCATCCTTATGATCCAACATCTTTACCTTATTATGAATACTTTTAGCAACAATGACCGCCCCTTCTTTCTTTATAAAGTCCAAAGGTTTTGTATCCAACATATTGCCCCACACACAGTTGCCACAATAGTTATTGGGGATTGGAGGCTCTGACCTAGCCCTGCAATCCACCGTGAACCCAAAAGCAAACTTGTGTTTCTCCCTTTCAACTTCGTGAATGGCTTTTGCCATGCAAACTAGTGCTTGAGCACAGGTGAGAACAAAGGATGATAAATTAGTTGGCTTTGAAGATTCAGAAATGGTTGATTTTGATTTTGGTTCTTATTCTGCTCTTTCTTCCATTACATCCCACTTGGATAACACCCTTTTCTTTATCTTCTCCGAATCACCATTTGTGAGCACAAAAGTGGCTCGAATCGCGTCCTTAACTTTTGGTGGGAAAGGTAGAATCTTCAAACATCTTCTGTCATTATCATTAGGGAACAATTTAGATAAGATCCCAATCAAACTATTTGTGGACTTAAAATGAGTTGGGTCTATGATAAGGGTTCTATTAAAGAAAGGCTCTAACTCTGGCACCAAAGATGGTGTTACTATTTGTGTTTCATCATTGGTTTGGCAGAGAAAAGCCCAAGCCTTGATGAAAAAAGTTGAAGACTTTCCATTAAGGACGACATGGTGGGTGTTAATGCCTATGTTGAATCCTTGGTTTGGGAAGAATGTACGTGATCTGGAGAGAAAGAATGGAAGCAAGAGAATCCGATGTGTGATGCTTCATGGGGTGAGTAATCTATCATGTGATTGAATTTAGCATCAGACACTGCAACCATAAAGGAAACAGTGTAACCGGGGGTGTATTGGATGATGAGTTTTGGGGAATTGGAAGGCCAAACAATGGTGCCAACGAGAGAGGGGAAGTGTTGGAGGGTGTGTGAGAGAGAGGTTTTGAGGTTTGGAACCACGTTAACAAAGAAAAAAAATGGGTATGATTGTGGAATAGGGAAGGAATAGAAGAAGATGTGCTCAACAGGATGGATCCTGAGCCAAATCAAGTCAAAAAAGTGAGAAGGAGGGATAATGTTTGGGTTTCTGATGATAGGGGAAACATTGCAATGCTTGTCGATTTTGATGTTGTGGGAAACCATTTGAACCAACCAGAGGATGTGGTGTTTTTGACGTGTATAGTAAACTCTAGTTTACACTTATAGAGGGCGTCAAGAAATAAAGATTAGATATGATAGGTAAAGAAAGATAAAGAGAAGTAATACATATTCATAGAGTGATTATAAATACAGATGTTTAGGGTAGTTGTGTACTTATTTAGTGAGAGTGAATTGTGTAACTGTCTATAACCTTCTGACACTAGCTTTGAAAGGTGTATGTGTTTTAATATTTCATTTTAAAAGTGAAAAGCTTGTTTTGCACGTGGAAGAATAAAATATTAGTTTAATGATATGTATACTGGTGTAAAACTTTTTACACTAAGAGCAATTAAATTTTTTAATTTTACAAATTAGATCATATTATTTTAATTAAATTAAAAATAAAAAACCTTAAAAACCTATAAAATAGGGTTTGAGTTTTGAGATGAAAAGGTGGAGTGAAGGAGGTTGGGCAAAAAAAAAAAAGGTTTTAAGATGTATAAGAGAGTGAGGCGGCTGAGGGTGACCGCTAAAATGAGAGTTAGGCTTTGAGATGGGGGAGTAGGGCAAATGAGGGTGACCAGAAAAAAATGAGAGGCTAGGGTTTTGAGATGAGGAAGTGGAGCAGAAGGTGACCAGAAAAAAGAAAAAAAGAGGGTTAGAGTTTTGAGATGAGAGATAGTGGGATGAAAGAGGGTGATAAATGTAATGCCATGTTTTCTTAATGTTTGATTTTGTGGTTTAATAACTAAAAGTGGAAATATAATGTGTAATATTGGTGATTAAATGAATAAATAAGTTGTTGTGTGGTTGTTGTCTTGGAATTCCTGTCTAAATTTAAGGAACTGGTGGAAAATATTCTTGAGCCAAAGTGAGAATGTTGGTTAAGTTATATGGGTTGTTGAGAAAAACAGCGATATTGAGCCATTTGTAAGGCTTGGGGAGTGAGTAGACGGACCATGGGCCTTAATGGGCTCGAAGCCTTTGTGAGGCTTAGGAAGATTTTAAAGACACCAAAACCTTCCCCTATCATTTTTTCTTACTTTTACCAAACTAAACTCTTTCATTCTTTCAATCTCTCTCAAACCACCAAGTGAGACGCAAGATTTGTAGCCCATCTCATTCCTTTTGGCGAGAAGCATTGTCTTCCTTAAGGATTTGGCTCAAGAGTTCACATTCTCACATTCTCTCCTTTTTCCCAAATTTGGATTTCGAGAGCTCTAAGAGGTAACAGAAGCTTACATTAATTGGATAATTGTTGTATGAGTGTGGTAGTAGGTATATGTTATTGTGGATTGAGCTATAGGACGTGATTTAGCTGAGTTTTGGGTTGAAATATGTTGGAAATGGGTTTCTAGATTTTCATGGTTGATTCTTATTGATGTGTTGTATGGATTGCTATGCCTGTTGAGTATGTCGTTGAGAATTGTTGTGTGTTGCTATTTGAACCTTGTGGGGTTGATTTGGGGTAAGGGTGAGTAAAAGTTTGGATTTTTGGAGTTTTTCGAAGAGAGTTTTGTCGCTATTGTCTAATGGTCGTTGAGTGACTGTGGCTCTCGCTGAGCAAGAATGCCCACTGGGAGTGGAGTTAAGATGTTGAGTTGAGGGTTCGTTGATCGACCCATCGTGTCGCTAAGCAAGTGTTCTTGAATTGTGGGGATGGCTGAAGTGTAGGAGCAATTCACTGAGTGAAATGTTGTTTGCTGAGCGAGTGTTCATGGGAATTTGGAAATTTTTCAGAAGAGAGTTTGCTAAGCGAGTGTATGGCTCGCCGAGCGAGCGTGGGCATTACAAAATGCTTGGGAGCAATTCACTAAGTGAGTACTAAGCTTGTTGAGCGAATTAGGGCCCTAGAATGTTGTTGCTCTCTATTGCAAGTAAGTAGCTGGGCAAACACCGTGCTCGCGAAGCGAAGAGTGTGTGTAGATTCTGACTGCTCTCTAGAGTGGCTATTTGCTGAGCGAGTAGACGACTTGCTGAGCAAAATGTAGTCGATAAAAATTTGGAGAAAGTCACTGGAACAAACTCGCTGAGTGAGAGACTCTGGGGACAATATATTCGCTGAGCGAGACTCATGATCGCTGAGCGAGAACCTTTGTAGGGGAAAGTTGGTCCTCTATAAGGAAGGTCTTCGCTGAGCAAGCATGTGGGTCACTAAGCGAACGTATTATTCTGTTGTTGATCAATTTTGAAAGTATAGTTGTGTGAAACATGGTTGAGAAGGACTCCTAGTGTGAGTCTAATGTGAAGAATATGGGAAGAGTGGTGGGTTGCTTGGATAGGGCCTCCACCTGTCTTAAGTGTTGTTGCTTGGGTTTTACCCATGAGATGTGGGCTGCTTGGAAGGGGCCTTGGGGTGGCAAGTTGCTTTGATAAGACCTCCACTGGTTGTGAATGAATTTGTTGTGTGAGGTTTCTCATGAGGTATGGGTTGCTTGAATAGGGCCTTACTTGTTGACCATGCTTGAGGCAGGATTGGACCTGCATAGTGTTGGTAGTGGTTGTAGACCACGTGTGGTGTTGTGTTGCTACAACACACACACACACACATATACATATATTGACTTGTTGGGTTGGTGTGGTGTTGAAATACATGCATTTCATGCATATGTTGTTGGCTGAGGTTGCGTGATGGGCCTCATGTTGTTGTGCAGGACAAGCACGTAAGTTGGATGGTTGACAGGAGCTACAGCTCAAACGGGCCTCCAATCTAGTGTCTAGATGAGATGTGGAGTCTTAAAGATGGGCCTATAGGGATGAGTGGATGAGCGATTTCGTAAGGGTCCAAGGTAATGCAAACCTTGTGTCACAGTGAGTCACCACCCACATACACTTATCTCGACACACCACTAAGCTTAATCTACATATCAGAGTTTGACAATCCCTGAATGGTGCTTGGATAGGCCATGGTAGGGGGTGAAACCTAGTTGATCGCCTGAGGTGTTGTGAATATCTCGAGAGTCATGTCATCTTGCATTGACATAGTTGTTATGGAATTATTGTAACGTGGGGTTCTAAGTTGAGGATCCCTTGCTGTATGAATGCATGTCGTATATACATGTGCGTGGGTGCTGAGAATTCTTGATATATGATGGTGTGTTGTATGTTTGTGATTGAATGCTGAAGAAATTCCTAATTATATGTTATACCATTGTTTTCATAAGCTTACCCTTGCCTTGTTTGGTTATTGTTTGGTTGCCTTGTTGCTGTTGTTGTGTTGGTGTGATTGTGATAATCAAGTCTTATGGTATGGGAGTAGATGGCAATGCTTCAATGGATTCGGCCTAAGGATGGAGCTGCGACTTAGAGATGTATGGCTTGAGTAGCCTAGCTTTTATTCCTTTTGTCATGTATTTAGTTTCATTCTTTTGATGGGGTTGTATAGTGTGACCGGCCATAGGGAGTACGTTTTGTACCCCTCTCCCCCGCTGATGTATATTTATTTTGTTATATGGCTACGAGGTCATCCCCTATTCTTTTGTTTTTTTTTTTTTTTTTGAAAACTTGTAAAGACAATTATGTTGGCAGTTTTAGAGATGGATAAATCTCTCAACATGTGTGGGTTTCATATATATGTTTATGTTATGATTTTATTTATGTTTATATGCCAAGAGTAGGATTAGTAAGGTTGTTCAGTAGCGACAGTTGGGTCGTTACAATAAAAAAAAATAGGGAATTAGAGTTTTGAGATGAAGGAGTGAGGAGGAGGAGAGTGACTGGAAAAAGACGAGGGTTAGGGTTTTAAGATGGGAGAGCAGGGTCCAAGAGATTAATAAAAAAAAAAATGAGGAGTTGAGGTTTTCAAAATGGGGAAGTGCGAGGGAGGAGGATGATTAGAAAAAATGTGGGGTTTGGGTTTTGAGATGGGGGAACCCAAAGGAGGGTAACCAAAAAAAATGAGAGGTTGGGATTTTGTGATTTGGGCGTAAGGCGGACGAAGAAGTGGTTGGAAAAAATGAGGGTTAGACTTTTGGGATGGGGGAGTGGGGTAAAAAGGATAGGTAGAAAAAATAAAGTGTTGGTGTTTTGAGATGAATTAGGAGTGAAGTAAAGGAGAGTAATTGAAAAAAGTGACACGTTGATTAACTTTTTAAAAAAAAAATTAAATAAATTATTTAACAATTAATCTGATGTGGCTAAGTGTTTAAATTTTATTGAATGCAACTAAATGGTTAGATTTTACACTCCCCATACACATCTTATTTTCTCATAAAATATTGTGTGTGTGTGTGTGTGTGTGTGTGTGTGTGTGTGTGTGTGTGTGTGTGTGTGTGTGTGTGTGTGTGTGTGTGTGTGTGTGTGTGTGTGTGTGTGTGTTGTCTTTAATTTTGGTTTTATTTTTATCTCTTGTAAACAAAACATGAATTTAATTTATTAACAAACAAGTTTTCTGTGCATCAGAATATTGTTAGGAAAAAATTTAAAACTTAAATTGAAAAAATATATAAAAATTTTCAAACACATATACATGGTTAAAAAGTACTAACATTTTTTTAATTAGTTGTTAATTATTTTTACATATATATTAATTTTGAATTGAAAAAGTAAACATTAGGTAAATTAATCTGATTTCACCTTTTCAACTTTTTTATTATTAATTAGAAACCCTTTTTTTAAAATAAAAATTATATAAAATATTAAAATAAAAAATATAAACCCTTAATTTAAAATAGATTAAATTTATAAAAGTTGTTTTCAGTGTTTTCTATACAAATATTTGAAAACAAGAAACAGAATTAAAATAAAGTGACGGATTTGTAATTAAAAATAAAATAGAAAATGAAAACATAAAATAAAAACAAAAGTAATTGGGCCCCGTTATTATGAGAACTATAAATACACACACTTAACTTTTACTACATAAGAATATGTAATTTATATACATGTACACCAAATTATATATGTTATGTTTAAAAATAAAAAGTATATAATATATTTGATTTAAATTGTATATCTTGATATGAATTACCGACAATATTACTTGACTTCTAAATTTCATGTTATTTTGTAATTCTACAAAGAGTTTTAAGAAAAAAAAAAAAACCTTTGAAAATTATGAAATAATGTATTGAGTTTTTGACAAAACAATATAGTTTCTACATTATATTTTATCTTGTAAATCCATAAATGCAATGCTAATAATATTTGCATATAAATTAAATATATGTGTGAATATGTATTGTTAGTATAAAAAGGCTTTTAAGATCGATTATTTTGGCATTCTAGATGGTTTCATGCATATAAATTAAATATATGTGTGAATATGTATGCTGTTTCATTTCATTTTATTGTTATCTTGTTATCGGCTGCTGGCCTAACACGGTTTTGTGGGCTTAATTTTGGCTTGCCATCCTCGTGTGAATTTTTTTTTTTTAAATTGTTTTTCTAGTTTCTTATTTTAAAAAAAAAATTGTTTCTGCAAAAATAAATGAATAAATATGAAAAATAAAATTTTAAATCTCACGCAACGAGTGCGTTGAGTAAAACATGAATAATATTAATCCAAATTAAAAGGTTATCAAACAAAGAATTAAACAAATAATACAAAAAAGAATAAAGAAAATGTAATAATAAAAAAGGGATGAGTTGCTTGTACAAACGGTCCTGATCCTGAGTGAAGCAGGTAAGGGTTTGCTATTCGTGATTGACACGACAATATAATGCACGATGATGAAGGTAAAGGTCATATTGGTGAATGGTTTCAGTGAGTGATGAAAGGTGTTGTGCAATGTTTTTGTGGGGTAAGTGTTTGTACATTTTCAGAAATAGTGGGCCTGGCCACCTAGCTGTTTGGTTACGAACACAGCATGCATGGTGGTTGTTGGTGTTTATGTGATTGGAGAAACTCGCTTCCGTGGCGTGGTGGTTTGAAGATGGTCTCTATTAATGAAGATCAAGGCAGAGGACGTGAAGTGGCTTCCATGGTTAAGGTCTGTGGGATCAGAGTGATTGACTTTTTTGGTGGTTTCTTGGTTGCAGAGAAGGTAGGCCCTGTTTTTTTTTTGGTTGTTGTGGTTCAATGATGGTGGCTTTAATGATTCTGCTACGGTGGCTTTTGGAAGCACTGTGCCATGGCCTTTTGTTATCGGAGAAGACGGTAAAAAATGATATCTGTCTCCCTTCCCCTTTTTCTTTGCTTGTTGATCAAAGGGTGAATATCCTTTTTCATCATAGAGAGGGGCTGCTGATTTTTTCCTGGTTCAATAGGGTGTGTGTGTACGTGAGAGAAATAGAGAAGGTGTTGTGTGTATGTGAATGTCGTGCTTGAAGTGATAGAAGGCAACTCATGCTTTGTGTTAGAGAGAAAAAAAAAATGAAAAAAAAATATTGCATCAACATGTAGAGAGAGGGAGAAAGAAAGAGAAGTGCAAGTATAATAGAGAGAGATGTTGAATAGCGTAGAGTATTTATAACGGATGATATAATATGATAGAAAAAAGAAAAAGCAAAAAAATTATAGGCATTTATGAAGTGTTTATAAAAGGGAAATATTCATATATAGGTTTAAATATATTTTAATCCTTATAATTTGAGTATTTTGTCTTTTTAGTTCCAATAGAATTATTTCAATCATTTTAGTTCCTGATTTTTTATTTTTTTTTGTGTTTTCTAGTCCCTATTGTTAAAGTTCCGTTAAATGATGATGTGGAAGAGTATCACGTCAGTGCGCCACATGTTGTCCACATAAGCATATGTTTCAAGGACTAAAATAACAAAAATAATTTTATGGGGACTAAAAATGAAATACCAAACTATAGGGACTAAAATAACCAAAATAATTTTATGAAGACTAAAAAAATAAAATACCAAATATAGCGACTAAAAGGATGTTTAAGCCAAATTAAAATCAGAAAAAAATACAATTAAAAACCCTCATTCACCACTACCATTGCAGACCCTCTATTTTCTCCTTCTACCATCTTTCTTCTCCTTCCATCATCCCAACCATAGAAGCCACTATACTAAGCAAGCCAACCTAGAATCTAAACTCACTCAAGTCAAACTACAACCTAAAACCATGAGCTCTTTTGGTAACAACTTTGGCGACATGCAACAGGTCGCGTTCTTTGATTCAACACATTGCATGGTTGGTGGAAACTGTGAATCGCATCACTAAAATTGCTCATGGTTTTGGGTTGCAATTTTGCTCAAGTAAGTTTAAGTTTTGAGTTGGCTTGCTTAGTGTGGTGGCTTCTGTGGTTAGGATGGTGGAGAGAAAAGATAGATGGTGAAAGGAGAAAACAAAGGGTTTACAACGATAGTGGCAAATGAGAGTTTTTAATTATTTTTTTTATTTTAATTTGGTGTAATTATCTTTTTAGTCTCCATAATTTGGTATTTTAATATTTTAGTCTCTATAAAATTATTTTAGTTATTTTAGTCCCTATAATTTGATATTTTAATTTTTTTAGTCCCCATATAATTATTTGTCATTTTAATTCCTACAACATATGTGACATGGTAATGTGATACTTCATTTACCATGTCATTATTTAACGAAACTTCTTTAATGGTAGGAATTTAAAAAACACAAAAAATATTTCAAGGACTAAAATAACTGAAATAATTTTACAAGAACTAAAAAAATAAATTAAAATTCCCAAATTATAAGGACTAAAAAATATTTAAACCTCCTATATATATCACCACTTAAAAAGAGAATCATAGATAAAGTAACTCTGATCTTTACCCAAAAAGAGAATCACGATATTTTTAATCAGAGTACATGTTTTTGTCTTATTTTTTTATTTTATTTCCTTTTGTTCCTTTTTCATTTTAATTTTTTTATTTTCTCATTTTATTTAATTATTAATATCATTTTTGGTGACTTTAATAATAATTTTATTATTATTTTTAAGTTTTTAAATATTTTTTATATGTTTTAAATTAATAATAAAAAATTTAATAGATTTTAGCTTTTGTAATTTTTAATACAAATTAGATACAACAAATAAAAAAAGATAAAAAAAAAAGGGTTAAGGGAAGTGTTCACACATTATAAGAAATTATTTTCCCACTAATAAGAATTTTGCATTTATTCCATTAGGCTAATAGCACTTCATATCCAAAATCGACAAAGAAATTAGAGATAAGTGCACCTCGTTTATTAAGTTTCAGAGCATACACACAACGTATTGATAAAATAATTAAGGCGTTAATCAAACTTATACATAATAACATGATAATTTTTTTTAAGAAAAAAAAATAAGCAATTCCAATTATCCAAACAAATATAAGAATTTTGACTTATATTTAGGTGAGGAGCACACTAATGTTTTGTTTTGTCAGGAATTTTCCGTAGCTGCTTTGAGAATCATTTGGAATGCACTTTGCATGCATGACTTCAATTTCTGTTCATCTATAAAGTCCTTTTCCGTTTTTAGGGTAACTCTAAGCACTCCCACATAGCTCATAATTGAAATGGCAAGGCTCTGCAATCCACAAAATTAAACGATGTTTAAATAGAGGTCATGCATTTAACTTCGCTACGACTAAATCTTTTGGGTAAAAAATTGCCTTAAAGCAAATAAATGACAAAGTCTTCTTCAAATGTCTATTATAATTTTTGCTATTATTAGATTACTCTATAACATTTTTTTCCCCTAAAACCACGTTTCAATTGTAGTGAGATTTTGAAGGAAAGAAAATGAAGGCCGAATTTTTTTTAATTTTAAATTAAAAGGATATATAATATTTATGAAAATAAAAAAATTAAGATATCAAATTTATGTAAAAATATTGCTTATTTATCTCATTTTAAAAAGATTATCAAATTATGAAATATTTAATAAAAATGAAAACTTTACCTATCTTTTTGTTTCCCTCTAAAACCTCACACTCAAATATTTCCTAAATGAAGGGAGTTGTTTTGAGTAAACAACTACTTTAGTCTCTAAAAATGGAAGATGTTGTCACATTAGTCCCTGAATTGAAGGAAATTAAAAAGTTTCTAGACTGTCAAATAAGTTCCTCAATTTAATTATTTACTATCATTTTAGTTCTTAAATATATGTGGTATTATTACTTTAATCACACATTTTTTTGAATTTTGGACTAATATGATTGTCAATTTTTTTTTCAAGAACCTTTTTTTCTTTTAATTTTTTCAATTCAAAGACTAAAGTGACTGATTACTCGAATCATTTTGTTCCATCTACCTTAACATACCCCACACCATTACCACTTCTTCTCACATGATTAGTTATGTAAAGTTGGTAGGAGTTTTAGGATACCTCAGCTCCACCAGCTAATGTGAAGTACAAGCCTTTCACAGGATGATTAACTAAAGACATTTGTTGTATCGGTCCGACCAAACTTGAAATCACTGCACTTGACTTCGCTACTGTCCCTCGAAGGTGTTTAGCTACTGCCTACAACAACATTAACCAAATCTGTTGAAGCATTCTCATTGAAGTTCTTTTATGCGTCATTTTCAAGCAAACACAACACATGCTGAGACAGAGACGTGAAGTTGAGAAGATAAAAGCTAAATGTACAACAACACCGACAGAACATATAATAACATCATGATATATAATTCAATTTAACTAAAGGTACCAACCTCTTGTCCTCTGATTTTGCTCTCCATGACCAAAAGAGTCCCAGTGAGGGCAACAGCTAAAGATTGTTTCTTTCTCTTGATTATATTATGACAGTCCAAAATAAACTCTAGAGGGTTTGAAATTTTGTCTTGATTTAATTTGGGAATTGGTACATGCAAGAAGGAAATTTTGTTCCCCCATGAACCCTTGGCTTTAGTGTTGAGCATATCATTTACTGATTGGTAACCTTCGATGTTTCTCGTATTCAGTAGGACCAACGCAGTGGAGTCTGCCGTCTTAGACTTGAAGTCCATTTCTTGCATATATAACCGAGTCCCATAGAAGACGATTCCAGTAATCACATCGTTTACAGTCTGCCATTAGAGAATCATGCAAGGGAAACAAGAAAATGCACCAAGAAAAGTTCTTGACGTTATTAAAAGTTTGTATTAGCGTTTAAAAAACACTTTTCACTGTTAAAAGTGTATAATAATAAGCATGCATGTATTTGAACTGATAAAATTCAGATCTTAGTCATGGTTGACCAATGAGGTGAAAGATTTTTCTTTCTCTTTTTTTGAGTGGTCAATGAACCCTACCATATACTTGAAGATTTTGTAGATAATTTCTCATGTAAGATGATGGGCAGGTTTTGGCTTAAATAGGTTTTTAGTCTTTGAAGTTTGGAGTAAGTTTGTTTTTAGTCTCCTAAATTTAAAATTAATCTTTTTAGTTCTTGTAATTCGAAAAAAAAACATGTTGTAGTCTCTCTGCTCAAATGCCATTAGTGCATCTGTCATACAAAACCTATCTATTACTAAATTTGTTACATAAAACCTATCTACTAGTATCCCTATTAGTGAAAATATCACACCAAACTATAATTAACTCCATATGTCCCTGTTAATAATGTTGCAAGTGGTCTTAAAGGACTAAAACAGATTTTTTTCAAATTACAAAGATTAAAAGGATTAATTTTAAATTTGAGGAATGAAAAATAAACTTATCCTAAATTTGAAAAACTAAAAACATATTTAAGTTGTAGGTTTTTGTATTTAGTCTAATATTAAGGGTTGGAGTACCTCTTGCACCCTGTGTGTGTATATATATATATATATATATATATATATATATATTATTTTCTTTGGCTGACAAAAAAAAAACAAAAAAGCATGCATGTATTATTTTCCTAAACTTTTGAGGCACTAATAGATTTCAAGAGCAAATCATATTTTTAAGTAATGCTAAGTAGCGGACACCTCTTTTAACTAGATTTTATGTTAAACTATGTACAAAATTATTCAAATCAGTTTGCAGTTGAGACGTAAAATTAATTGCATAAAAATGTGAAAAAAAAATATTATTTTATATATCACCTAATTTCGTACGGCTTAAAAAATATGTGTACGCTCATGTCCATAATGTAATTTAGAGTTATGGTATAAAGCGCGACAACAAACAAATCAAGGTCCTACTACCACCTTCACAATTTGAAAAAATTATTATATCTTGGATGCATCTACATATATGTATTCTGAAAAGTAGGTGCTCTAATAAAAAATAGCATACGGGCATTTAAAAAGTTGAAAGCCAAAAAGAAAATTTCAAGAATAAAAAATTTGTATCATACCACCCCGAGCCTGGACTTGATGTCCTTGATATGGTCAATGGAGAATTCCATACATGATATGGAAATTGGGCGAAACTCGGTTCCTTCATCTCCGGACCTTATTGGTGTTTTATCATCACTAATGATGCTACTCTTCAATATACTCCATCCAAAATCTGAGACAGTATTGAAGGCAGAGGACAACATGCAAGAAAATCTTCTCCAAATGTTTTTGGTTGATGATTCTGGCTTTGATGGTTTGAGAGAAGGAAAGGACAAGGGAAGAGAGGGGTCATCAGCTCGTTGTAGACAAGAAAGAAGTGCACCAACGAGAGAATAACCGTCTCCAAGTGCATGGTGAAGCTTAAATATTACACTGCTAGATGCATCATTTGTGGGGTAATTGATTATGTGAATTTCCCATAAAGGTCTGCTTTGTGGTAATTGCTCCATTGCTATGCTTGATAAATAATCATGAAAATCTTTGTCATAGGATTCCACCGTTTTGCCTTCGGGGAATATGGGAAAGTGGACATGGTCTTTCAAATTCACATCAACTTGCTTCCATAGTTTCTCTCCATCTTTATCTTGGACCTGGTTTCATATAGTTGAACAGTGCCATAGTCAAGATAAACCATATGAATGCGACTATCAGACAACTTAAAAATTAATGATCAAGCTTGGTACTGATGAGATGTTGATATGGTGTAAACAAAAAAAAAATTAAAGCAAAATTATAATGCAAACTGTCTATAAAAATTAATTAATAGCCTTGTGGAATTAATTAAAAATTTTGTGTGTCATCTGAAATTATCATCTCGTTAATTATATATATATAGTATTCTTATGCTCATAATCCAATTATAGATATGAAAATAAATTAAACAATATTCGTACCAAAATAAAATAAAATAAGACAATATAACAAGGGAAGCAAAAGAGAGAGAACCATGACGGAGGAGAAGCGTGGATTGATGGGAAGGAGAACATCTTTAACAAGAGCGAAGGTTTGCAAGTCATCTATGGGAACTTCAAATTCTAAAACTCCAATTATATATATGCATAGCACAGAGCTGTTGAAGTATTGTCCCATAGGACTAACTGGTTCTACTTGCTCCTCATTTAGGTGTTCCATAGGGCTATATTTTTTGGTTTACGTTCAGATAGAGAGAGAGAGAGAGAGAGAGATGAAAGCTTCGAAACCGCTGAAGTTTTACCTGTGAATTAAGCGGGAATATGGAACATATATATAGTAAATAGATTAGAGAGGAAATTAATTAAGTAAACTAGGGTGAGAACGAAACACAAATGATAGAGACGTGTCAGCCATACCTTGCTACAGCAATGTGTAATTTACATTTAAAATTGAATAACTGGTTTTACTTTGATGATAAGAACACGGCAGGGAGCAAGAGTGACCGTCTGACCGATCAGCGACAACCACCAGAAATTTAGGTGCCCGTCAAATAATATTGAGAAGATTAAAAGGTTAAGAGAGAATATGATAAAGACAATAGATAAAGAATTATTTCGGATAAGACATTAGATAAAGAATTAAAAATTGTAGATTTTTTTACGAAAATGAGTGACTATATATACATCATGATTTTGAGTGAACTTCCACCAAATTCTTCAATAATAATATCTATTTGTTAATTTTTTAAGAACAAAACTTAAATACAGTTTTTTATATATTGTTGGTACTGTTTTCAGATCAAAATAAGAGTTTTATCTTGATAATCTGTATAATAAAAATATGCATTAAAAGATTACATGGATTGCCAAGATAAAACTTGCGTTCTAATTAGATAACAACATCAACAATACATAAAAATTGTATTTAAGTTTTGTCTTTTTTTTATTGGTGCCCTTAAGACTCTTATTAGCATGGCCTTTTCTAATTACTATATTGTGTAATTCCAAATAATTAGTTGGACAAAGCTTAAGTCTAAAATCATAAATGTTTTTAGTATTCTTCTCTAATCAAAATTAAACATTCATTTTATTAACTATATATTACTTAAATGAAATTATAATTTTAATTATAGAATTATTAGCAAATTCAAAATAGTAGTGTACACATACGTACCACCACTGCCAACGTCACCTCCAATTTATTATTTATCACTATCTATTACATTAATTTTAAGGTACATGTGAGGAATAAACATCTTAATGGATTAGTTGGTACGTGTAACAAAATTAAAAAGATAATAACAAAATTATAGTTATTTACCTGAAATATGTATACAATTTTCCTTGACTTTATTTAACAATTTTCGATGGCATGTTTTATTTTAGCAACTCTCTTAAAACATCCGGCAGTAGTTTTTTAAAAGTCAAAATATGCGTATTTCATACATTCTGTAAAAGGAGCTTGAGTGATTTCAGCGATTAGGATAATATACTTTCAAAATGGCTTCTTACTTTAAAGACGCTGTGCTAGGTTCACCAATCGCCACCGAAGATCGCTGGCTAGCTATATATACCACTGGAAATTAAATAACGAAAGCTGACCGTGTAGAATATATATCTGTCCAATATGTTTGTCAGTACACAGCCGTCATGCAGTACGACATATATTTGCTTATAAATTTAAGTATTCAACCATTAATTTCACACTGTAGAATTGTTCAAGATGAATGGCAGAGTTAGCTTGGTTAGATGATCCTCCTTTCTGAGCTAGTTTGTGGATCTTAAAAATCATTTAGTATTTGGGAGAGTTTTATAAAAATAGCTTATGATATATGTTCATAAGTTGTTTTCAACTTATTTTTCTATTCTCCAGAGTATCTTATGAAAATAGTTTACAACTTATATGAAACAATTCAATCATATTTTTTCTTTAATTATGGAAAATAATTATTTTTATATGATAAATGTTTATTTAATATGTGCTTAACTAAGTTATTTTACCTAAACACATCTTAAGAATTTACTTTTCTTACACTATTAGTATAAAGAATATTATGCTGTAAACCAATTAGAAACCATCCTAAAGTATGATTTTTAAAGTACTTATTACAAAAGTCATTAATCTTACCATACATGATCATTTATAGTTGGATGATAGAATAATAATTTTTACATTGTCAATGTATTCTAATTAAATTCGTTTGAGCAATCTGTTTTTGAGCCACTATTTTAGGCCATTTGTCATCAACTGGACAGGCTTACTGAAAATCAGGAATGGCACAAGATCAGCATAACCTTGAAGATAAAAAAAAATAAAAATGGAAGGAAGAATAACATTCATGAGATTCAAAAATAAAGTTCATGCCAGAGACACTCTTGAATTCTCTACTTACCATCATATGATTCGCCTGTTACATATACTACAAAAACTGCTGGTATTTTCACCTTTGAATTAATAGCAACTAAAATAGATAGACCGATGTTGAATTAAGCCTGAGGTTGATTTGACTTGCGGGTAAGGTGCAAAGAATTGCATATAAAAGGCCATAACCTACAAGCTTTTGTGACAATCGAAATTGATATGATTTATTTGGATAATTTTTCATAAGCACTTATAAGAGTAAAAAATAAAAATAAAATGAAATAAACTTTTCTATTAGTTAAAATTAACTTATGCATAAGTTAAAAATTAAATTTTGAAAAAATTAATATGAAAAAGCTTCTATAAATTAACTTATGCATAGAAGCTAATTTTACTTTTTGTTCTTATTTTTTTCTCGCATAAGCGCTTATAATTTTTTTTATCCAAACAGGCCCATATTTGTAGCTTAAAAAAAAAGTATGTAAGATTTGATTTAGTTTTGTAGTGCTTTTTGTGAGGAAGCAAAAAGTGTTCAACAAGAGAAGGTAAAAGTTGGGCGAAAAACAAGCGGTTTTGGTAGTAGGGGTTTTCTTGTGTGTTTTGTAGTTTAATTAAAATCAGGACTATGACGTACTGCAGAAGAAAGGTTATATTTTAATGTTTTGGTAGAATGGGAAGATTTGACGGGGAGGAAAAAAAGTGTCCATGTCTCTAAGGATGAGATTAACCGATCACTATTATGTAAACGCATTGTCATAATAATGTCATTTACGTTCCTTTTCCGCTGTTCCTTATTTCCTTATTTCACTCGTACTCGCAGCACATATATAATTAGTATTATCAATTATCTGATATAGTTATAAACAATGTTTTCAAAATTGGACTCGTCATTAAACTGATCAAGATACTAATTTAAAGTTTAATGGTTCAACTGTGATTGAACCATGATTAAACCTGTATTAATAGAATAATAATAATAATAATAATTAAATTAAATAATATATAAAATAACATTAAAGAAACATAATATCATAACTGTATAATACTAAAAACTAAAAATAACACATAATTTTATAGTTTTTTAACATTCAAAATATACATAAAAATTCAAATCAAACACTATATTATAATATTTAGGTTTAAGTTTCAACACTATACAACAATATTAATTAACAATAACAAGTTTACATCTAGAATAAAAAAGAAAATGACAAATATTTTAGGTTAATTTTTATTTTTTAAGACAAAAATTAAAATAATATTGTATTAAGCATTTTTTATTGATCCATTGTGAACCCTTTTTTTTGCCAATTTTTGACCATTTTTTCTTTTAGGTTGATTCTGTGGTTTATTTAATCCAAACACCTGATCAGTTCACCGGTTTTTAAGACTGATTCAATACGAGTTTCAAAAAACTGGTTCTAAATGTATCAGTGAGTTGGGAACGTTTTAATTAGGGATGTAATGGCATCAAAGTCGGGTTTTGAAAAAAAATAAATAAAATCAAAACAATGGTTCACTCTAGGACTGTGTATAGGATGTATTTCAATAGGTTTCTATCAAAGGATTGTCTAAATTACCTCAAGTAAAAATAAGTTAAACAATTCTATAAAAAATGATTGGTGTAATTTTTCATGTTGTACTAACCATCTTTAAATATATAAACAATTTCACCAATCATCTTTGATGGGGTTATTTAATCCTATTTTTACTTGGGATAAGTTAGATAACCCCTTCTACCAAATATGAAATTTTGATAAAAACATTTATCAAAACATGGACTCATATCTAACCTGACCGAAAAAAGGAACTTGATAATGTATGAAGCAGGATCCGGGTCAATCTGATTTGTACATTATATATAAATTTTAATATTATGTATAAATTAAATAAATTACATTTTGGACTTATCAAACTAAAATTAAAGTATGCTTTATAATATAGATTTCAAAACAAATAATACCAATATAAATACAATGCCAAGTTCTGTAAAATGTGTATTGATTAAATCAAGAAATTTTATTATTAATGTATAATTGTTAAAAAAATATATAAACTTTAAAAGAATGTGGAACACTGAATCAGATTGATATGACCTAAAATATAACTTGAACACGTCCTTAAAATATGTTAAATCTAATTTCTACATTTTAAAACATTAAAATAATTTTAACGAAAACTAGTTGGACAAGACTAGTCTTAATTAAACACCGCTAATCATGATTGTTGAATGAAAAAGAATTCTTCGTATCTTAGTGCTTTGATTCTTCATGCTATAAATTAACCTTTACACGAACAAACTTAATACATATTATATATGAGATGTTGGAATATCATATTAGCTTATAATGATGACAAATTGTATCTATGCGTTGCTTAAAATGTTAGGTTACCTATTATTTGTCCAAAGAAAATAAGTTGCCTGTCATTTACAAGTGTTTTGAGATATTTTAAGCACGTCCTTCATACAGTAAAATCAATGGAAGAGGATCATGTTGGAATATGACCTTTGAAAAAGTGGAGAAAATATCAGTGTTTCTTAGAATGTGGGTTTGAGCTTAGCTTAACCTTACAAAACCAGCTTGTAAGGTAAGGGTTGGCCTCACTTATATACACTTATTTAGCCATATTACTAGTCGATGTGGGATCTCCACTACACCCCCCTCACACCGAGAACTGGATATCTTGAGCGTGAAGTTTGCAAGACTAGACATTTATAGGTGGTTTGATAACGGCTCGATAGTGAGTGGCCCGATAGGCCTAACAACAATCGTTAGAATAGGCTCTGATACTATCTTAGAATATGGATTTGGGCCTAACTTAATTTTAACCTTACAAAATCGGCTTGTAAGGTGAGAGTTGACCCCACTTATATATATTTATTTGGCCATATCACTAGTCAATGTGAGAACTCCAATAGCGTTGTTATTACAATTTTGTCTTGATTCGTAAATTAAATGATGTAGCACTTGTTTGGTTAAGAAAGTAAAAGAAAAAAAAATTGCAAAAGTATAAAGAAAACGAATTAATAAAGGGAGAAAACAGAGAATATGGACAGACGTGTCGTCAAGCTTGGGTGAGCAAGATGCAAATGTCATGTCTTCATAAATCTCTGTGTATATAACCTGCACGAAAAGAAACTTTACGTGTAAATTAACTGCAAGAAAGGAAACACGGTTTGCGCTGCAGGTTTTGTGAAAATGGGGAATTGCATGGCATGGGCAAATGCAAAAGGTGGATTTTTTTTTTTTTTGGTCAAAAGAAACTGGTGTCCGTATCTTTTTTATTTACCCACCTGGCAAGTGAAATTACTGGATGCTTTCAACTCTTTAGTTAAGATAACTACAAAGATATAGTACGAAAATTTTGTGTACATCCAAAAAAGAAAAGGTTGACAATTTTAGAATTTTGTAAGAATCTCGCAAGCACTAGCTGTCCATGGTTAGAGTTTGTTTTTCATCGGTTGGATTTAAGTTATATTTTTTTGTAAGTAAAAGAAATTTAATTAGAGTATTGGACTTAACACCTTACAAAAATACATTAAACCTTCACGCATCCTATTGGATTGATACACCAATCAAAGAAAAGAATATTTAACCCCGCCCCCTCCCTTGTCTAGGAGAAAAGATAAGGAGTATTTGTTATATGTTCAAATGTTCATAGTACATGGCTGTGTGTAGATTATACTGATTGACACATAACAAAAACTAAAGTTGTTACAAGAGATAAGAGATAATAGCATAAACTCAAATTTGAAATATTAACAAAGGGATTAATTTGTGTAGAGACCAATCCCGATATAACCTGTTACAGCAAACAACAAGAAGAAACAGAAATCTACAGAGCCAAGAAAATTTAGAAGCAAGATTTTCTAATAGAAAATAAAATTTTAGAATTAAATATATCAAAAATTGGGAGAGAGAAGAGAGAAAGGAGACACAAATTTTTTATTTTCTGGACACCAGATTCTAAAACCCTTTACACCATCAAGATAACCAACAAAATACCCCTTCTTTGCCCTTGGAACCAACTTTCCCTCATTTACATGGTAATATGCAGCACATCCAAACACTTTTAGATGACCATAGCTCGTAGGCCTTCCTGTCCACATCTCTTGAGAAGTTTTCAGATTAATAGTAGTAGAAGGACTTATATTAATCAAATAACAAGTTGTGTGAACAGCTTCTCTCCAAAAACTTATAGGCATTCCAGCGTTAGACAACAAACATCTCATTCTTTCTAGTAGTGTTTTGTTCATTCTCTCTACTAAACCATTTTGCTAAGATGTCTTTCTAACTATTTTATGTCTATAAATGCCATGTTCTCTACAATAACTTGAGAACACATCTCCACAAAACTCTAGGCCATTATCAGTTCTTAAATTCTTTATCTTCCTTTTAGTTCTATTCTTAATCATAACTTTCCACTGTTTGAAAGCTATAAAAGCAACATCTTTAGTTTTTAGAAGATAAATCTTGACTTTCCTACTAGAGTCATCAAGAAAAGTAACAAAGTACTTATTACCTCCATGAGTAGGTACCCTGGATGCCCCCCACAAGTCACTGTGAACATAGGCCAGAAAACCCTTTGTGTTGTGCTGTGAAGTGGAGAATTTAACTCCATGCATTTTCGCGAACACGCAATGCTCACAAAATTTCAGGTTTCCAACTTTGTCTCCACACAAACTCCAAGCTTCCCCAATATCTTTAGGCCTTTGAGACTGACATGACCCAACCTTTAATGCCATATACTGGTTTTATCTACCTTATTCGAAGTCACAATAGCAACATTCCCTGAAATTGCATGTTCTTTAAGAGTGTAGATTCCATTTTCTTTATGACCCTCATGACCACAAGAGAACCTTTTATCACCTTTAAGACACCATCTTCTGTCTTATAGGAGCAACCAGCCTCTTTTAACATGCCTAGAGAAATTAAGTTCCACTTTAGATTAGGAACATGTTTGACTTTTGACAGAATCGTTTCGGTCCCATCCTCAAGTCTCAACTTGATTGACCCATGCCTACAACATTGCACACAAAATTGTTTCCCATGACTACTGTGCCTCCACCAGTCTCCTTATAGCCCATGAACCATTCTTTTACAGGAGTCATATGGAAAGAACACCTTGAGCCAAGAACCCAATCCTTTTTTGATATGCTAGTTGTAGCCATCAACACATCTACACTTTCATATCCATCTGAAACAATAGAGACACTCCCTACATCGTCTTCATTATCATTCTTATTCTTAGATTTTCTTTCTGGACAATTCTTTTTAAAATGCCTTCTTGCTTGCATTGGAAACACTTCTTCTTTGACTTGTCTTTATCCTTTTCTTTGGATTTAGACTTGTTTTTACTTAATACTCTTCTTCTTAGCCTTCCCCTTCACAGATAACCCTTCCCCACTACTTTCCTCCTTACCTTCAAATTTCTTCCTTAATTCTTTTGAGATCAAAGCAAATTGGACTTCCTCTAAGGATAGTGAATCCCTTCCATAAACCAAGGTGTCACACAAATTTTCATAGGAACCCGAAAAAGAGTTGATTAAAAGTAGTGCCTGGTCTTCATCATCTACTTTGACATCAATGTTTTCAAGATCCAGCATGATCTTGTTGAACTTATCCATATGGTCTTCAATAGAATTCCCTGAGTGCATCTTGAAGGTATAAATCCTTTATTTCAGGTAGAGCCTGGTCACCAATGATTTTGTCATGTATAGATGCTCCAACTTGAGCCAGATGCCTACTACTGATCCTTCTTTTGAAACTTCTCTCAACACCTTGTCTCTCAGACTCAAGATCAGAGCGTTATGAGCCCTATCAAGAACTTCCTTCTTCTCCTTATTAGAAAGAGTTGAAGAGAGATTCTTCTCCCCTGTTAGGGCATCGACAAGGCCCTATTGAACAAGGAAAGCCTTCATCTTGAGACACCAAAGTCCAAAATCATTCTTCTCAGTGAACTTCTCTTAATCGTACTTTGTAGATGCCATGCCTCCCAGAATCACAGAACCCAACTCTTGATACTAGTTGTAGAGACTAATCCCAATATAACCTGTTATAGTAAACAACAAGAAGAAACAAAAATCTATAGAGTCAAGAAAATAAAAAATACATCATCAGCAGGGATGTCACTTTTCACGAGGCAGAGTTGTATAAATCTCTAAGAAGTCTTGAAGATCAAGCTATTGATCAAAGGGACTTAAAGAAGTTTAAACTCGAGGTGGAGCCTAAGGAAGGCAAAGATGTTGAGCTAGCAACAAAAGTACCAACTGAAAGTTCTAATTCACTGAAAGGGAACCAGTCAATACTGCAAGATTACAAACTTGCTAGAGACAGAATCAGAAGGGATATTAGGGCACTCAAAGATATGGCTACGCTAATATGATCAATTATGCTTTTCAAGTTGTAGAGGACATTAGTAACAATGAACTAAAGAGCTTTGCAAAAGCTATGAAGAGCAAGGACAGGGAAAGATGGATGATGGCCATGACTAAAGAGCTAAATTCCCTTGAAAAGAAAGATAGTGAAATTACAAGACTCTTTCAACTCTTTAGCTAAGATAACTACGAACATATAGTATGAAAATTTTGTGTACATCCAAAGAGAAAAGATTGATAATTTAAGAATTTTGCTAGAATCTCACAAGCATTGGCTTTCCATGGTATAGAGTTGTTTTCCTTTTCTTCAGTTGTATTTAAATTATATTTTTTTATAAGTAAAAGAAAATTAGAGTATTAGAAGTACTCTACCTCAAATACAAAATTCGCAACCTTAACACCTTACAAAACTGCATTAACTCAACATGAATCATATCGAATTGATACACCAATTAGGAAAAGAATATTTGATCCCCGGCCCCTCCATTGTAGAGGAGAAAGGATGAAGAGCATTTTCTATATGTTCAAATGTTCATAGTACATGGTCATATATAGATTACACTGATTGTCATATAACAAAAACTAAAGTTGTTACAAGAGATAAGCGATAATAAGATAAACTCAAATTTGAAATATTAACAAAGAGATTAATTAGATTGACTAAGTACTCCTACACGCCTCTGCATCACTACAAGGATTTTGAGTTTTATCGTTAACCAAAAGTTGGCGCTAAAACGCAAAAGTAGATACTAAATCAGCTATATTGTCGACTTTGCATTTGCCAAGCATCCGACGCTACAAAGCTCAAAGATAAGCATTTGCGTCCAATTTTTCAGCACTATGTAGCATCAGCCAAAAATGGACGTTATATTGGAAGCCGAAGGAAAAAAATTGGTCAACGCTACGTTTAGTGTCTGCTACGTGGCAGACGCTAAATCGATGCAACTTGCATCGGTTTTGTGGTTGACACAACTTGCATCAAATTTGAGGTCGACGCTACACATACCACCACTAAAACCCTCCCAACTCAATTCCTTTGTCCTAACTTGAATCTAAACCTTACTGACCAATCTCGAATCATTACTTTTGGAAGTAAAAGACTTGCAAGTAAACAACTTAACCATGATCGAAGAAAATGGAAAAAGAGAAGAAAATAATCAATCTATGTGGCAGTTCTGATTTTGTTGTACTTCATTACTAAACACAAATCCCTAAAAATTCTTGATAAAATAATAGGTGCAAGAGCTATTTTAATCTCTCTAGGTTGATGTATTGTAATAGAAAAAACAGTTTTTAAAATGAATTTGTGTGATCTAGTAGGAAAAACAAACCTTGACAACTATTGCGACAAGAACCCCCTATGCTCCACTTGGCTGTCATTCCTTATGGAATGCTTCATCCATAGAGTATGGTCTTCACTTTTGGCCAAATACCTGAAACAATATAAACATTGCAATTAATTCTTGTTCTTTTTTGGGGGGGAGGGGGACTAAATCCTTATCTTAATTAAGCAACCATGCCAATACAAAAATATTCCACAATTTGTCTGCTTCTACTCTAATTGACTAAATCCTATAATTAATTCAATAGGCCTTTCAAATATCTCACCTATTTCAATTACTATTTTTGTCTTTGCTCAAGTTAAAAGTCAGCCACTAGCAAATTTCCTAACTCAAATTGTTATTGAAATTGGTGAAATATTTGAAAGGCTTATTGAATTAATTATGAGATTTAGTCAATTAGAATGGGAGTGGGCAAATGTGGAATATTTTTTTATTAGCATGGTTCCTTAATATATGTATGGGGTTAGTCCAAGAAAAAAGAAATAAAACAAGAACTTATTGTAGTGTTTAAATTGTTTCAAACATTTAGCCAAAAGGGCAAACCATTCCTTATGGGTGAAGCATTTTATGAGGAATGAGACCCAATGGAGCATGGGGCATTCTTGTCACTATGATTGTCAAGGTTTGTTTTCCCTGCTAGGTCATACAAAGCCATTTTGAAAAGTATTTTCTCTATTGCTATACATCAACCTAGAGCAACTAAAATAGCTTTTGCACTTCTTTTAGCAAGAATTTATAGGGACTTCAGTTTACTAAACAACAAAATCAAAAATGCCACAAAGGTTACTTACTTTATTCTATTCTTCATTTTCTTTGACCATGGCTATGTTGTTTACCTGCATGACTTTTACTTTCAAAAGCAATGGTTCTAAAATGGTGAGCATAGATGGAGATTCAAGTAGGGGCAGAGGATTTAAGTTGGGTGGGTGGTTTAAGTAGTGGAACCTACTAGATGCGATGGTGGACATGACAATGACATTGAAGAAGATGAAGAGGTAAGAAGAGTTGGAGCACAAGATGAAGAAGCTCCAAATGTTGCCTAGGGAGATGGATGGCGATGATTGGAAGAGACAACTTAAGGCCCTCCAAATTAAGCACTAATATATAAGACCCTTACTTAATTTGAAACCTCCCCAAAGAGAGGCATAAATTGGTAAATAGAAAAGGTTGGTTATTCACTCCAACACTTTCTCCTACCCAATTGGCATGATTGGGAAGAAAGAAACCTTGCTAGTTTTCTTTTAACTCACACCCCCCAAAAGTGAGTGTTGAGCTTTTGTTTAATTAAAAACCTCCTTAAAATGGAGGCTTAAACTGAGAAGGGAAAAGAATTGGTTATTTACTCCAACAGTTTTCCCCTCCCAATTGGCACGATTCAAATAAATTTTTAAAAAAATTAAAACAATATTCAAGTAATAACAAGATGGAACAAAATTCAAGCATGAAATTCCAACATCGAAGTCCATCATCAATAATTAGAACATGGAGCAAAAGTAAATCATCAAAATTCAACTAAGAACAATGTCAAAATCAATTAAGAGCAAAATATTAGCATCAAAGAGCACCTCACACTCAAAGCAACAACAACAACAACAACAAACATCAACTAATGTAATTAGAGCACCAACAAACAACAAAATAGAGCAAATTTCAATTAACACATAACGTACCTCAAACCCACAAAAAGCAAAAATACATAAAGCGAAAACAATAATAGAGAAATAGATGAAGGGGTTACCTGTGGTGGTGTCACAATGTTGGTATGTTGATGCGATAGTGGTGACGAGGTAGCAATGTGGTGGGATGTTGATGGTGGCGTGATGGTGGTGACGCATTGGTGCTACGAATCTAGGACAGAGAGGGAGAAGATAGTGGTGGCACGACGATCCGTGGAAAAAAGAAAAAAGAGGAAGGAGAATGGTGGCTAGGAAGCACAACGATGATGGTGGAGCACCATGGAAAAAAATGAAGAATAAGAATGAGGGAGATAGGTCCAAGAGGGGCATATATAGGTAGACGCTAAACTGACACAAGCACATTAATTATGAGTTAGCATAACCAAATCGATGCTAATGTGTAATTAATGCACTTAACCATTTTGAATTAGCTTTTAATGTAGCGTCAATCTAGCCAACGCTAAGTAAAATATATGTTTTAGTAGACACTAGCTTGGTGCTTATTTGAAATGGTCAAATCAGTCAACTGCATTAATTATCATGTACGTAGACTAGGCAAACACTATCATAAATATTGTAACACCCCTACTTTTACTTAATTAATTGTTTTATTTATTTATTTATTCTATATTTAATTCTGAAAAATCAAGAAGGAATCTAAAAATTTGATCCACACAGTTAAACTCAGAATATCAAAAACTATCTAATTGTGATTTTTAATAATTTTTCCGAACCGAAGTTCGGAGAAATTAGGAAATGACGATTTTATCCTTATTTGTCAATATTAAGGATTGACATGAGAAAAAGATTCAATTGATATTAAAATGTAAATTTGAGTTTAAAATCATGTTATATGTATTAAAATATAATTTTGAAATTTTCTGGGAATTTTCTGAAATTCCTATACAAAATGACTAAAATACCCTTAGTTGTCAAATAACCAACTCAGTATTGGTTTGACATCCAAAAATGGTGAAAATAATATTTTTAGTACATTTCTAGATAAAATATGTAATTTTATAATTTTCATAAAAATTTGAGCATTTATTGAATTAAAATGGATTTAATATGATTTTTCTAAGCTTAAAATATATAATATATAATTTATAATTCGAAAAAAATAATAAAAACTTAAAATTTATTTTTAGAAATTATTTTTGATGAAAAATAATACATTTGTTCAGATGTATATTTAAATTAATTATTTTGATATTAAAAGTTAATTTATTCAAGTTTAGGTGATTTTATCGGTACCGGCTAATTAATTAACAGTCAAAATTTATACTGAGATTGTTTGGGACAATTGCTATCCCACGTTGCAACTCTAAAGGGGAGGTGATTCACTACCTATGTAATATTTGTCCCTAATTAAGCTAAAAAGAAAAATAAAATTTAAATTATTACGTAATATATGTGTAATCAATATGGACACCTAAGCCTTTTTTTTTCCTATAAATAGCCATGAACTTGAAGTGAGTTCTCATTCCTCTTCTCAGTCATAAGTCTCCATAGAGAAGCTATCTTCCTCTAGAAAAAATTCTTACTTTGGTTTTATGCTAAAATTCTACTAGTTTTCCAATAACTAGTAAAAATCCTCTTCCTAGGAGCTCTGCACAAACAACTTCACCAACTTTTTGAGGTAATGGGGGGAGTGGGGTTGGTTCTAATTTTCAATTACTTTGCATGTTGATAGAAAGGTTTTTCCCCTAAACCTTTCGATGTTTAAGTTTATTAAGTTTTATAAATATTATAATGTTTAGTATTAAATTCAAGCTTTTACTAAGTTGTTATGCTTTAGATAATTAAAATACACTTATTAAGTAGTTATGCTACTCAAATTTAGACAATTATTGTATAATTATTAAGTTGTTATACTGCTTAAATTCAAACAACTATAGTAGAATTACTAAGTTGTTATACTGTCCAAATTTAGATAAAATATTTTTAGCTATTATAATAGATAATTAAATTATTATATTTCCAAATTTTAGTAATACTCAATTAGTTTAGTAAAAATAATTGAAGAAATAAACTATAAATCTCATAATATGAAACTAAGCACAAAAATTATTTTATGAGTTATCTATGAACTATGTGAATGATATGTATGGATTAAATCTTTGTAATATAAGACAGAGACATTAGTAGGAATTGTACTGGTGCTCAAATTTTTAAGACTAGAGTGAACATTTAGAAATCAATAGATCAGTGAGTAATGTAAAGCAAGGGACATGCAGTGGCATGACACCCTATTAGGGAAACTACAGTTTGGTACACTGAGGAATGAAAGGCAAGGACCCATTTAGGGAGGTCTCGGGGTAGGCATCGAGTGGTGAAAGTCCTAATAGCCAGGGTAGCGCCCGTGAGCTGGAATATTCACCTAACCAAGCTCAATAAC
Source organism: Spatholobus suberectus (assembly GCA_004329165.1). Taxonomy (NCBI): domain Eukaryota; kingdom Viridiplantae; phylum Streptophyta; class Magnoliopsida; order Fabales; family Fabaceae; genus Spatholobus; species Spatholobus suberectus. The sequence goes on along the minus strand of CM014731.1, from coordinate 11,375,301 downwards.
CCTGACAACTACTCAACATTCTAGGATTGGTTTGAGAGTATACCTCTATAAATGGACGTCCTAACTGATATTTGTTCCTCATTGATGGTGAGGACTGTACCATGTGATGATGTTGATGAGGTATATGTATTCCTAGTCACTTTCCAAGTTCTGTTGAGAACTATTACTCATTAATGGGAAGTATGGATTCATACTAAGTCAAGGGTAGTGTAATATGATTTAGAATAAGCCCTAGGTTCCCTTTGTAAATTGTGTTTTAATTCCTACCATATATGTGAAAGTGATTTAGAACAAATCACCTCACCTCATTATTTTTGTTACGCATGTTCAATCGTGATTATTGAAGATGACGGCAATGCCTGATGTTGCTGAGGATGAGTCAGAGGATACTCCTCCAGATTTGAAGACCTAGTTTATAATATTTTCTTAAGAGATAGGAGAGATAAATACTGCTCTGTATAGGATCTTTTTTATGTATATATTGGGTTAGGTAGTATATGTCTTTTGATGTACTTTTGTTTTCTCTTTGACTATTATGTATTACTCAAACTACGATGTACAGTTGGATATATATATATATATATATACATAAGCAGTTTTTATCATTTCACTTCTATTTTCAAATTCTGTTCAATTTAGAATTTTTTCTATTATAAAAAAAAATTACTCACATTTTCATCAACTTAAAGTAATAATTAAATTAATATGAATTATATTTAGAATTAAAGGAGTGTTACAAATATCATTGATAACGTCGACTTTGGCTGATGCAAATGCAAATTAGTGATAATTTAGGCTGACACTAATTAGTTTCATTTAAATTTTTTTTTGAAACTTTGTATCAGGCTTGGGTTGGCCCAACCGACAACATTAGTGTAGGTGTTGGGGTCAATGTTATTTTTTGCGTTTCTTATAATATAAGGAATCAATGACACCAATCTTGGACATAAGGAAATTATGGTGCGATGTTAGGAAAGGTTTTGTAAGCAGATCAACCAATTATGCAGTTGAAGGAATATGAAGAACCTGAAGCTCCTTGTCTACCAAATCTTGAACAAAATGGTAACAAATGGCAAGGTGGTTCCTTCGCAAATGGAAGTTTGGATTTGCAGAGATACAAATGGAAGTTTGGATTTGCAGAGATAAGTGGTACCAAGGTTGTCTAAATGAATAAGAGTTGTTGTGGTTGTAATAACTCCATAGCAATTGAGGTAATGGTCATATACTCAACCTCTGGTCAAGACTTTGTCACTGTGGACTACTTCTTGCAAGACCAAGAGACCAAATTTGAGTTAAAGTAAACTATGTAAATTGTCATTGATTTTGTGTTAAAAGTGTAATCTGCCAATCAAAATCACAGTAAGCATTAAACAAGAAGGATGAGTCCTTGACAAGGTGAAGGCCATGTGTAAGAGAACCCTCATGAGATAGTGTAAAACCTTTTTTGCAACCTGCATGTGAATGTCAGTAGAAGATTGCACGTACTAAGAGAGTTTGTTAATTAAGAAAAGTAATGTCTGGTCATGATAAGTCGTGGTACTACAATGAGCCAACTAGTTTACGATAAGAAGTAGCATCACAACTAGAGGCATTGGATGTTGGAGTTAAAGACAATGTAGTGGACATTAGAGTACGGACATTAGAGTACTCAATGGTTTAAGGTTAATAAACTACTTGAATAAAGATATAACTTATTAGTTTTTTTTTTTAAATTTATTGTTGTATAAATGATATAATATATTTTTAATGTTTTACAGCGTGTGTGTATAAATTATATAATTTTTTTAATTAACGTTGTAATTCTTCCGACAGTAAATACATTAAAAACTAGAAAATATATAATTTTGGTTAAATATGTAAGTTAAAGAATAAAAGAGTATACAAAGCTAAAGCGCTACTCTCAATCTAAACATCATCATTCGGCCCAATTTCGCTCAATCTCAAAAGCCCATTTTTTCCTTTTCCGCCCGCCCCCACCCCCCCACTAATTCCATTTTTTTTCCTTATCTGACAGCAGAAACACTGCCATCGAATGGCAACTGGTGCTCTCACGTAGAGTACAGCTGTAGAGGGTAAAGAAAGGAGCAACATGATGCTCAAGAGGGAAATATGACCATTGTGGTTTCCAAATGAACAGCTAAAGTTTTATCTATATATCAATATTTTCCACGGGTCGAGCAAATCCACCGTAGCAGCCAATAAATTGAAGTAATACAAACAAAGCGTAAAGCGATAAGTTGGTTATAGTAAGCTAATTTCTAAACTAAAGTTAGTTATCTTCTGTTATTATTTTGTTACTAGTAGCCATGTAACAGCATTTACTATGTATAGATGTATCATCCACTGGAATTAATGAGAATCATTCAATTGAGTCCAGTATTCGTAGTTCTCTTGCCTTGTTCGTTTCTTATTTCTTTCTGTTAAATTTTTTATGAATGGAGTTATCTAATTTACCTTAAGTAAAAATAGGATTAAATAACTTTATATTTTTTATGTTGTACTAATTATTTTTAAGTACATAAAAATTACATTAATCATTTTTGATAGAATTGTTATTTAACTCATTTTTACTTGAGGTAAGTTAGATAAAGTCAGTCACCCTTTTATTCTCATACCCCAGCTTGACTACCACAGGCAAAAACGGAGAATTCGAGGCTTTGCCCCATTGACGGTGCCTACACATTTGCCACGGTATTGGTTGACTTAGAGTCAACTTTGAAGAATTGAATGCAGGCATTTCTCTGTGGTTGCTTCTGCTTAGAAATTAAGCTTGAGAACAACCAGAGGGGCCCCCACAAGTTTAGGTCCCAAGAGAAATTAAATCAATCAGGGTTGTCTAACTCACCCTTTTATTCTCACACTCCAGCTTGCCTACCACAGGCCAAAACATAGAATTCAAGGCTTTGCCCCATTGACGGTGCCTACACATTTGCCACGGCATTGGTTGACTTAGAGTCCACTTTGAAGAATTGAATGCAGGCATTTGCCTGTGGTAGTCAAGCTGGGGTGTGAGAATAAAAGAGTGACCAACTAACATATTAGTCACAGAACATAATAAAAGTTCAGTTTTTGATGTATCTCACAAACAAACCTTTTATCTCTATACCATTAACCAGTTAGCTCATAATTGAATTTAGATATTTTTGTCTGCAAAGGATGCAGCAATTTGTTTCCAATTTTTATGGGACCACCTTTCTTATTATTTATGGTATGGTTACTATGGGCATTGTGTTGGAGTTAGGAGCCCCACCTGCGCCTGCGCTGCGCCTGCACCATCATTGTCTCCATCACCTGCACCTGCACCATCGCTGTCTCCATTGGAAGCAAATGCTATACTCAATAGTGGATTGTGGAATCTATCGCAGTTAGATCCAGATCATATCTGCTCGTGGGATGGTATTGTTTGCTACAGCGCTGGAAGCATAACAGGAATCACATTATTATTACCATATCAGAATATTGGAAAAAGAATTCAATTTGAAAGACTAAACCTCTCTGCTTTCAAGAATTTAGAATGGCTAGAGCTCCCCGAAGCTGGACTAGAAGGGACTATCCCACCTGAAATTGGTACTCTCTCCAAACTCACTCATCTGGATTTGACAGCCAATTGGCTTTCAGGTGAGATACCTCCATCACTGGGAAATCTTAGCCAATTAAAGGACCTAATCATCTCTAACAATTTCATTCATGGCTCCATTCCTCGTGAATTAATGTTCCTGAAAAATCTTACTGTACTAGATCTATCTTATAACAGAATCAATGGGACCTTGCCCATTTCACTTACTAATCTCACAAAATTACAAAAGCTTGACATTTCCAACAATCACCTCGTTGGTTCCCTAAAACCCTTGTCATTTGGAAACCATGCACAGCTAACCACTATCGACCTCAGTAATAACTTCATTAGTGGTGAAATACCACCAGAGCTTGGATATTTGCCACCCTTAAATAGTCTGGATCTAAGCTACAATAATCTTACCGGAACTGTTCCTCTATTTCAGAAACAGTTCCTTGATGTGAACCTTTCCTACAACAATTTGAAGGGTCCCATTCCAGATCGTTTCCCTCTGACTGCTCTAATAGGCAACAAGGGTGTTTGTAGCGACATATTGGATATCCAAACCGAATTCCAATTCCAGCCTTGTTCAGTCCATGGCAACAAAGTAATGAACAATCTGGTCATAGTTTTTCCTATCCTCATTTTTCTAATCATGGCCTTCTTACTACTTCTGTATCTGAGGCATATTCACATTGCAATTAAGAACAAACATGCAAAGACAACGGCAACGACTAAGAATGGGGACTTGTTCTGTATATGGAACTATGATGGAAGCATAGCCTATGAAGACATCATTAGAGTAACTGAAGACTTTCACATGAAATATTGTATTGGAACAGGAGCTTATGGGAGTGTTTATAAGGCACAATTACCAAGTGACAAGATTATTGCCTTGAAAAAACTTCATGGCTTTGAAGCAGAGGTGCCAGCTTTTGATGAGAGTTTCAGAAATGAGGTCAAAGTATTATCAGAAATAAAGCATCGAAATATTGTCAAGCTCTATGGATTCTGCTTGCACCAAAGAATCATGTTTTTGATCTATGAGTACATGGAGAAAGGAAGCTTGTTTTCTGTCTTGTTTGACGATGTGGAAGCAATGGAATTGGATTGGAGAAAGAGGGTTAACATTGTGAAAGGCACTGCACATGCTCTGTCATATCTGCATCATGACTGCACCCCTCCAATAGTCCATAGAGACATTTCAGCCAGCAATGTCTTGCTTAACTCAGAGTGGGAGCCCACTGTTTCTGACTTTGGCACTGCCCGATTCCTCAGCCTTGATTCATCTTATCAAACTATGGTTGCTGGAACCATTGGATATATAGCTCCAGGTAAATTATTCATATCTTTCTTTTTTTATTCTTCTTGTTTTTGTTCCTTTCCCTTTTACCTATGTTCTCTGGTCTATATGCTTTGATGCAGAACTAGTTTGTAATACTGACTTTATACAAATTGTAGATTTTAATATAGTTATTTTTCAACTATTTTCCTTTTGATCTTTGAATCTGCTTCTGTTATTCTAATTAATACAGAGCTTGCCTACACTATGATTGTGAATGAAAAGTGTGATGTGTTTAGCTTTGGAGTGGTGGCACTTGAAACTTTGGTGGGAAGGCATCCTAACGAAGTATTGTTGTCACTTCAATCAGCTTCTACTGATAACGGCATCACATTATGTGAAGTATTGGACCAGCGCCTCCCACAGCCAACAATGTCAGATTTACTGGACATAGTTCATCTTGCTGTGGTGGCATTTGCGTGCTTAAATCCCAATCCTTGCTCTCGCCCAACCATGAAATACGTCTCTCACTGTTTTCTTACTCAGCTCACACTATTAAGCATTCCTTTGCGTGAAATTTCATTGCATCAGCTCATGAGTCAAGAACTCAAGCATTATTTAAATTTGTGAACTCCTGGAAGTAAAACTTGTAATTGAAGTAAGATGATATCAGCATTCAATAAAAAGTCTAAAGATTCTCAATATTTTCCCTTATGTGTGTTTTGTTCATGTTACATTTTAGTAATTAAGTTTCATTTTTTATTTTGTTAGTCATGCACTTTCTTACCATTCTTTTACAGTTGTTAAAAGATAGATGAATAGCTTGTGTCACCATCCTAGAGTAAGCAAATCGTGATAGGTGGAATGTTTTATTTATTTTCTAATTGTTTTAATAGACTTATAGTAAAATGCACAATTTAAAATGAAGGTGGAATTTAAAATGCACGCACAAAGTAAAATATATATCATGATTTTATATCGTTTGAATTTAGCTTTTTTAAAGTGAGAGAGAAGTGTAAAGTAAATCAAGTAAAGTTAAATCTATCATTAATTTGAATTAATGTAACTTATAAACTTAATTCATTTTAAATCAATGGTAGATACATTATTAATTGCTTTCACTCTTTATATATTTGTTTACGTTAAAAGAGATCATATTTTTTGAATATCCCCTTATTATATGCTATTGGAAAAAAAAGTAAATTATCATTTAATTTTAAAAAATTACAAATGCATGTTAATATCTTAAGAGTTTTAACATCCATATATTCTTTAAGTATAGAAAATAACCCTAGAATCATTAAAGGCACATTTGGTGGTCAGGATATGATAAGATAGAATAAGATATGAGAATAGGATAAGAACATGATATGATAAGAGGAGGATAAGCTATAATCTTATTTAATGTTTAGTACACATCAGATAACAAACCAAGTAATGATAGGATAAAATATAAATTATGTTTAAATGACAAAATTACTGTTTCATAAAATTACATATAATTTTCTAATAGTAACTTTAAATTTAATTTTTATTTTCTTACAAAAAATTAAAATTTCAACTAAACTATACATTATTATTTTTTATTTATGTAGTTACTTTTCTTAAAATTATAAAAAAATTATATAAGAATTTTAAAATATTATATATATATATATATATATCCTATCATGTCGCTTCCTAACCCAACTCTTTTCTTAAGATAAGAAATATACTGGAACAACAGATAGGATAAGGGATATAATAGCATTATCATATCCTACTAGCCTAAGTAAACAACGGATTACAATAAGATAGAATAGTTTTTATCTTATCCTATCATATCTTAGCCACCAAATGAGCTCTAATATTCTACATACATACAACGAAGTTTAAAAACTAAATCAATGTAAACTTTATATGTTTAAAGCATTAAAATAATATTATTTTTGATAATTAAATTAAATTTATTTTATAATTAAAAGATTAAATAATAATAATAATAAACGATCAAGATTTCTTATAGATTGATTTATAAAAAATAAATAAAAAGATTTAATGGTAAAATTTGTTATACATCAATTGTCAGGACTCCATTTGTGTTAATGGGTTATCTCTAGGTTAACAAAAGGACTTACTAGAATAATGTCTTTAATTTTAGAATTAAATAATTGGTGGGATGGATATTAAATTTACAGTTTTTGAATTTTTATATTATTATAATTTTAATGCATTTTTCTTTTCTTTTTTTAAGTTTTTTACAGATAAATATCAGTTACAGCAGTGAAAGTATGTTGTTTAATTTGTTGAATAGTATATAAATTTTTACAAAAATATAGATAAATAATTATGAATATATACTGATACATATTCAAATAATTTTATATTTATAAATATTTTATTTAATTTATATAAATATGATTTTTAAAAGAAATTAGCTTTATAAATATATTTGCTTTTGTGTATAACTTATATATATATATATATATATATATATATATATAATTTTAATAATAATGAACAATATTTTGAATTATACTTTTAATTATTGACTTTTCCTTCAAAAAGCATGTTTGCATCACAAAGAAAAGAAGTGAATAACATTAATAAAAAAAAAACAAAATAGATTGTGGTTAGTGAATAACTTATAGATTAAAATAAAAAAAATAACGATGAATAAAAAGATATATGGCATGATACTTGTATAACAATTTTGCTAATTATATTTTGTTTTGACTGTTAATGATTAAGAAACCCCTAAATTGTTCTTTGGTGACATAACACGTGCCATCAATATTAAACAAATAAAGAACAATCAAATCATCGGCCACCAGTAGCAAATAAGGAAGAATCAAATGACATATAAATTCTATAGCGTGAAGATAAACTCAAAAAAAGGAATAGTTGAATTATTGCCGGCTTCAACGTTGTTATTGTCTTAAAATATAGTTTATATGGATGATTGATTGGCTTGTACTTGTCCGTATCTAGAGCTGCTTATAGATTGTGTAGCTCACAACACTTCACCTTTAATGGTGTGTCAAACCAACAATTTTTTTTAAAATTATTTATTTTAGAAAATAATTTAGCAAAACGGTGAGCAAGGTCGAATCCATAAGTACCGATAAAGATTTACTTATTTTATTAAAATTAAAATCAAGAAAAATAAAAAGAGATGGGGGAATTGGGTAGGCAATCAAATAAAATAAAACAAGCTAGAATTCAAATAATAAACAAAATAATAACAAGATAAAATTATGCTAAAAGACTCTAGCCCAAGCCATAATATCAGCTGTAATTTTCAAGACCAATCATTCTTACAAAGATGTGTCTTTTTCTTTTTTGATAAATTAGTTATAATTATTGATCCAATTGTACTTTTTAGATAACCAATAGAAGTTCATTATTACTTCTTTTACCTATAGATAATCATAAACAAGTTCTTAGCATTTACTTTACAAATAACATTAGGTTTCTAAACAAACTTAATTTTAACCAATAAACTTGTAAGCTTAGTTTGTTTAAGTTAGTTTATGTTTCTACATAACAACAACTATTGTTCGCCCTAATTATTAGAACTAGTAGATAATTACGGATCTATAACTTTAATTAGTTTTATATAGTTTCATAAATTGGATATAGGGCCCTTTCGCATAACTCACAAACTAATGTTGGTGTGAGGAACAGTAAAAATATAAATACCTAAAAAAAAAAGGGATAGAAAATATTTAGAACTCAATCCTTGAAAAACCCTAACTTTGACTATCCTTGAACTAAAAGAAAAGTTTAGCTCCTTATAGAAGCATGTGAGCACAGGAACAAGAAAAGAAAAAAGAAAACTCTAGTCGTGGCAAGGGAGGCTAAAGGGAAAAAAGTTCTCCTCAAAAGTTTCTAAACCCTTTCTATTCTTAAGGTTTAGAAAATGAGCCTAATACTCACTAAAGCTAGAAAGGTATTTTCTAAAGCCCAAAAATACAAAATAATAATTAAAAATATTCCTTATTAGCGAAAAACATGTAATTTGTGCCGTTGCAAGAGTCAAGGAACACCCAAACGGATTTAGCAGACAAAAAAAGATTGGTGACTCACTTTTTCTAGAGGCTTCTAATGCCTATTCCTTTTTGTCAATTTTGTTCAATTAATAACAATTCCTCTCTTCTGGGTTGCTTTCTTCTATCTTTTATCTTCTTTTATTCCTTTTTCTCTGATTTTTGAGGTTAGATTATGGATTCAAAACCATTTTTGTTTGCCCAAACAAATTTACATACACTAAATAAAAACGAAATGATATAAAATAAAAATAAGTGAACAAGTAAATAAATAAAATAAAGTAAAACAAAAATTAGATAAATGCATAGAAAATTAACATAGAAAGAAAAGAAAGAATAGGAAAAATTACATACACTAAATAAAAACGAAATGATATAAATAAAAAATAAGTGAACAAGTAAATAAATAAAATAAAGTAAAACAAAAATTAGATAAAATGTATAAAAATTAACGTAGAAAGAAAAGAAAGAATAGGAAAAAAAATATAGAACATGAAAATAAATAAATCATTAAATAAGTAAATAAATAAAAGATGAATAAAATTGAGTGTTCAGACTAAAAATAATGAGGCCAGATTTTTCAAACTCATAGCATTCCTCGCAAATTAACGGTAAAGAAATAGAAACACCATCTCAATTGGCTGGTTTCTCGCTCTAACCATCCCATCCTCACCTCTTCTCTAACCCTTCCTCCAACAATGTCGTGAATCTTCAAGGACAATGGCAACAAGCTGAGAGTAAGGGAACTTGTTCATGTTCACAAAACTTACTTACAAAACAGAGCTCTCTGCCTTGGAGTTAAGCCATTAACATTATGCCACCCTTTTAGTTCTTATGCTACTTCTGCTTTGGCATACCCTCTTGCAGCCTTGGCCAAAGCATCTTGGTTTGCCCATAACTAGATTGATCCTATTCCCCAACTATTGGTTTCCATGATCCTCTTGTAATGCTCATAGTAACCACTCTTGAGCTCGTAGAAACTGTTGAAAAATGATTCATATCTCTTATTCTCTGATTCCTTAATCGTTTTCATCAACTAGGTGCATGGATTCAGAGATATAAAGCCAATCCGGTAACTGCGAACAAGGAAGGGATGAAACCGTAACAGCAATAATACTGCTTAATAAACTACATGAATACAGATTTAACTTATTAGTTTTTTTAAAATTAATTGTTACATAAATGATATAATATTTTTTAATGTTTTACAGCGTGTGTGTATAAAGTATATGATTTGTTTAATTATCGCTGTAATTCTTCCAACAGTAAATACATTAAAAACTAGAAAATATATAATTTTGGTAAAATATAAAGTTAAAGAATAAGAGAGTACAACTGGAGAAGTCCAAAGCCGAAGCCCTACTCACAATTCCAAAATCATCATTCGGCCCAGTTCCTGCTCTATATCAAAAGCCCATTTTCTATCTTCTTTTTGGTCCTTTTGTTTCATTCTTTTTTCCTTAGCTACGTGCTCTCCCGTAGAGTAGAGGGTAATGAAAGGAGCAACATGAGGTTTAATAGGGAAATACGACCATTGTGGTTGCCAAATGAACTGATTAAGTTATATATATATATATATATATATATATCATCATGTTCAACGGGTCGAGCAAAAGCACCATAGCACCAAATCAATTGAAGTAACACAAAGAAAGTGTAAAGGGATGATTTAGTTATAGTTAGTTTATGAACTACTGTAAGTTATATTTTGTTGTTTCTAGTAGCCATGTAGCAACAATTACTACATATAGATGTATCATTCACTTTTATCAATGAGAATCATTCAATTGAGTTCAGTATTCATAATTTTCTCTCCACAACTTTCAATCTCTTCTCTGTTCCTTCTTCATCTACTGCTCAGATACCTTTAGAAAGAAACCTTGAAGAACTTATACTCACCAGTGCTTTCCGATTCACACAACATGGTGTATGCTCCAAACTCGTGTCCTATTTTCGTATGTTAAAAAAAATTGTGATCAATCCCGACGACTATTCTGGTCCCTTGTTCCCTTATCACTTTCCGTGAAATTCCTTATGATTTCTAAACTTGTGGCTCCTCCGGGACATCATCTGACAACAATTTCCATGCATTACCCTTCATAAAACACGTTAGTCTAAGCAGACAGCGGAGAAATGTTTGCATTCAATTTGTCAAAGTTGACTAAGTCAAACAATGCCGTGACAAATGCATAGGTACGGTCAATGGGGCAAAGCGTCAAATTCTATGTTTATGGCTGCTGTAGTCAAACTGGGATGTGAGAATAAAATAGTGACCAACTAGCATGTTAGTCACAGAACATTATAAAAGTTCAGTTTCTGACAAATCTCAGAAGCTCATAGCAGAGTTTAAATATTTTGGTCTGCAAAGGATGCAGCTCTTAGTTTTTAATTTCTATGGGATCACTTTTCTTGTTATTTGTTGTATGGTTATTATGGGGATTGTATTGGAGTTAGAAGCCGCTTCTGCACCATTGCAGCTTCAATTGGAAGCAAATGCAATAATCAATAGTGGATGGTGGAATAGATCGCAGTCAGAATCACACAATATCTGTTTATGGGATGGTATAGTTTGCAACAACGCCGGAAGCATAACTAGAATCAGATATCCGTATTTTACAGAAGGGATTCAATTAACAACACTGAATCTCTCTGCTTTCAAGAGTTTAGAACGGCTAGAGGTCTCGCACGGTGGACTTAAAGGGACTATCCCAGCTGAAATTGGTAATCTCCCCAAACTCACTCATCTCGATTTGTCCTTCAATTTTCTTTATGGTGAGATACCTCCTTCACTTGGAAATCTTACCCAATTAGAGAGCCTAATCATCTCTAGCAACACCATTCAAGGCTCCATTCCTCGTGAATTGCTGTTCCTGAAAAATCTTACCGTATTAGATCTATCTCTCAACCAAATCAATGGGACCTTGCCCATTTCACTAACAAATCTCACAAAATTAGAAAAGCTTGACATTTCCTGGAATCAGATATCCCTAAAACCCTTGTCAGTTGGAAGCCATGCACAACTAACCACTACCATCCCTAAATACCACCTGAGCTTGGATATCCTACCGACAATTGGTAATCTCCCCAAACTCACTCATCTCAATTTGTCTGGCAATATTCTTGATGGTGAGATACATCTTTCACTGGGAAATCTTAGCCAATTAGAAAGCCTAATAATCTCTCAGACCAACTTTCAAGGTTCCATTCCTCGTGAATTAGTGTCCCTGAAAAATCTTACTGTCTTAGATCTATCTTTCAACAAGATTCAAGGTTCCATTCCTCGTGAATTAGTGTCCCTGAAAAATCTTACTGTCTTAGATCTATCTTTCAACAAGATTCAAGGTTCCATTCCTCGTGAATTGGTGTCCTTGAAAAATCTTACTGTCTTACATCTATCTGGCAACGAGATTCAAGGTTCCATTCCTCGTGAATTGGTGTCCCTGAAAAGTCTTACTGTCTTAGATCTATCTCTCAACAAGATTCAAGGTTCCATTCCTCGTGAATTGGTGTCCTTGAAAAATCTTACTGTCTTAGATCTATCTTACAACGAGATTCAAGGTTCCATTCCTCGTGAATTGGTGTCCCTGAAAAGTCTTACTGTCTTAGATCTATCTTACAACAAGATTCAAGGTTCCATTCCTCGTGAATTGGTGTCCCTGAAAAGTCTTACTGTCTTAGATCTATCTTACAACAAGATTCAAGGTTCCATTCCTCGTGAATTGGTGTCCCTGAAAAGTCTTACTGTCTTGGATCTATCTCACAACAAGATTCAAAGTTCCATTCCTCATGAGTTGGTGTCTTTGAAAAATCTTATTGTCTTAGATCTATCTTACAACAGAATCAATGGGACCTTGCCCATTTCATTTTCAAATCTCACAAAATTGGAAAGGCTTGACATTTCCCACAATCTACTCATTGGATCTCTAAAATCCTCGTCAATTGGAAGCCAAGCACAGCTCACCACTCTCGACCTCAGTCACCACCTCACTTCTCTCGATTTGTCCTACAATTTTCTTGATGGTGAGATACCTCCTTCACTGGGAAATCTTACCCATTTAGAGAGCCTAATCATCTCTAACAACATCATTCAAGGCTCCATTCCTCGTGAATTGTTTTTGTTCCAGAAAAATCTTACTTTATTAGATCTATCTTACAACAAAATCAGTGGGACCTTGCCCATTTCAGTTTCAAATCTCACAAAATTACAAAAGCTTGACATTTCCAACAATCTACTCGTTGGTTCCCTAAAACCCTTGTCAGTTGGAAGCCACGTACAGCTAACCACTGTTCACCTCAGTCACAACCTCATTAGTGGTGAGATACCACCAGAGCTTGCATACTTGATATCCTTAGAAAGTCTGGATCTAAGCTATAATAATCTTACCGGAGCTGTTCCTCTGACTCTGGGATATGTCTCTCTTGTGAACATTTCCTATAATTATTTGAAGGGTGTCATTCCAGATGGTTTTCGTCCGGATGCGCTAATAGGTAACAAGGGCGTATGTAGCGACATTTTGAATATCCAAACCAAATTCCAATTCCAGCCTTGTTCAGCCCATGGCAACAAAGTAATCATGGTCCGTGGCAACAAAGTAAGGCTCAGTCAACTTGTCATAGTTCTTTCTATCTCCATTTTTCTAGTCATGGTCCTTTTACTGCTTGTGTATCTGAGGCTTATTCGCATTCCAATTAAGAACAAACATACAAAGACGACGACGACTAAGAATGGGGACTTGTTCTGTATATGGAACTATGATGGAATCATAGCCTATGAAGACATCATTACAGTAACCGAAGACTTCGACATGAAATATTGTATTGGAACAGGTGCTTATGGGAGTGTTTATAAGGCACAATTACCAAGTGGCAAGATTGTTGCCTTGAAAAAACTTCATGGCTTTGAAGCAGAGCTACCAGCTTTTGATGAGAGTTTCAAAAATGAGGTCAAAGTATTATCAGAAATAAAGCACCGACATATCGTGAAGCTTTATGGATTCTGTTTGCATAAAAGAATCATGTTTTTAATCTATGAGTACATGGAGAAAGGAAGCTTGTTTTCTGTCTTGTTTGATGACGTGGAAGCAACGGAATTGGATTGGAAAAAAAGGGTTAACATTGTGAAAGGCAGTGCACATGCTCTGTCATATCTTCATCATGATTGTACCCCTCCAATAGTGCATAGAGACATATCAGCCAGCAATATCTTGCTTAACTCAGAGTGGGAACCTAGTGTTGGTGACTTTGGCACTGCCCGATTCCTCAGCCTTGATTCATCCAATCGAACTATAGTTGCTGGAACCATTGGATATATAGCTCCAGGTAAATTGTTCATATCTTTCTTGGTTCTATTCCCTTTCCCTTTTACCTATGTCCTTTTTGTTTTTATGATTTGATGCAGAGCACGCCTAATCCATTCATACAGCAGACAGATGAGCTAGTTTATAATACTGAGTTTATATAAATTGTAGATTTTAATATTGTTATTTTTCAACTATTTTCCTTTTCATTTTTGAATAAGCTCATGTTAATGTTAAAAATGCAGAGCTTGCGTATAGTATGGTTGTGAGTGAAAAGTGTGATGTGTATAGCTTCGGAGTGGTGGCACTTGAAACTTTGGTGGGAAGGCATCCTAAGGAAATACTGTCATCACTTCAATCAGCTTCAACTGATAATGGCATCACATTATGTGAAGTATTGGACCAACGCCTCCCACAGCCAACAATGTCAGGGTTACTGGACATAGTTCGTCTTGCCATAGTGGCATTTGCATGCTTAAATCCCAATCCTTCCTCTCGGCCAACAATGAAATGTGTCTCTCAATGTTTTCTTACTCAGCTTAAACCATTAAGCATTCCCTTGATTGAAATTTCATTGCAGCAGCTCATGAGCCAAGAACTCAAGCATTGGTTAAATTTGCAAACTCCTGAAGGTGGAACTTCTAATTGAAGTTGGACCATGTCAACATTCAATAAAGATTTTGTAGTTGTTTATTTGGGCGTATTGTTAGAAAATCATGAAGTTCTGTTTTCCAGTTAAAGTAGTTTTCGTTATATGTTTAAAATGGATTATAATAATTGTTAAATTAAAATATATATTTTTTTGGTCTAGATTAGTGGTATCCTCCACAGGATTGAGGCAATCCTGCTCGAACCGATAAGACTACTATGGATGTTTGAATATTTAATATAACTGCATATGTAGGACTCGAATTCTAGACCACTAATTAAGCTGAAATAACTCCGCTCCAATTGAATCACTTACTGGGTGGTTATTAAATTAGAATTTGTATATCAGTCTAAAATTTTTGGAGTTATTGGTGAACATAACGTCATCAGTGAGGTAGAAATGTGTTTTAATTAGGGATGTAATGGTGTCGGAGTCGAGTTTAAAAGAAAAAAACCATGTCAAGTTGAATGCAACGGTGCACTCTTGGGCTGCGGATAGGATGTGTTTAGACAAAGTTTGACTTTGTTTTTACCTTATTTGAAATTTTGATAAAACTAATATTTAATCCAGTACATTGTATAGAATAAATATTTATTTTATATAACTTAAATTTATAATAAATAAATACTTCTTAATATATATATTATAATATAATTAAAATTTATAATAAATAATTCTTTTTGAACATATAAATTATATTTTAAATTTATAATAAATAATTATTATAATATAATGTTAATTTTAATTATTGATAACTTTTTAAAAAATATTGAAATTTAATTTAGAATTAAAGATATTAAAAATTATAGATGGAAAGAGATAAGAGGTTAAAAAAATCTCTAAAAATGTTCTTATTGAAGAATGACAATTAAAAACGTTCTTGTTGAAGAATAACAGCTAAAAATGCTCTCATTCAAGTTAATTATTTTAATCCACCCCATATATTAAATGAGAACCTTTATCTATCACCAGAAGAGCTCACTTTCCTCACTCTCCGTCAGATTTATTTTCGTTTGAATTTTTTTTGTGGAGAAGTGGTATAATTCGCGTGATGTAATTCACTCTCCCACAGTGCAATGTTTCTGTTTTTATTTTTTCTTTCTCTTCCTAACCGCTCCTCTCCTTCTCAACAAAATTAGCAACAAAAATTCTCATATCATATTCTCCAGTTATTTTTCACATTCTTGGCTTATCTTCTTTCATCAATTACTTTATTTTCTTATTTTAAATCATTGCATATAAAATCATCTTTGTAATTTGTCATTTATCCCTATTCATCTATTTTTATTCTTCTTATTTATCAACCCCCTCCCAAGATCTAAACAAATCATCAATCTTTATCTCTCAAACTTTTCAAATTTTAAATGGCAGATAGTAATTATAAAAACATGATTAGCTACAAAAATTGGGTGCTAAAAGACTTCCCTCACATCTTCCATTTCTTAATTGGTATGGGTTTTGATTTTCTTCATTTCTTTAATTTTTTTTTATTTTCAACTATTGCTTATAAAATTAAGATAGCACTATGCACTAATTTGATTTGTGAAGAGCTGTAAGTGACTAATACAATGCTATGTCCTCTCTCTATTTTTTGTTTTCTTTAAAATTTTATGATCATGTAATTATGATATTTTAAAGAATTTGGTTGTTGTGCTACATGAGTTTTTATTTTTTATTCCTTTAAGATGGTTGACTAGTTACACTTTTCTCTAGATTCAAGAAATCAAATACAAAAAAGAAATTAATCTGTTTGCTGCAAAATCTTCTTCTCAATCATTTGCATATTTGTTGATCTTGTGAAATAATCATCCTCATTCTTAGTAATCTTGGCTATTATATTATAACACTTGAGGAGATATGGCATCCATGATAATTATATATATATATATATATATATATATATATATTAACAATAATAATAAATATTAATAAGTGTTAGTTTAATTTTTATGTTAAGAAACCATTTACTTAAATTTATACTTCAATTTGATTCTCTTTTAGATTAGTTGGACACAATGACTCATGGATGAATAGAATTTATATTACTCTATTGTTGCTTTCTAAACAAAGGAGGCACTGAACCACGTTAAAACACTTGGTTTTGCTATAAACCGTAGTGTTATATAGGATGAGAATAATATAATTGATTATGATAAAAAAAAATGGGACTTCTATCTTTTTTGTTTTTTGATATCAGCTTATATCTCTTTAATTTAATTAATACAGCATAACAAGAATGTTTGAGTGAATTATATTTTACAAAATAATTTAAAAATCAAATAATTAAAAAAATCAAATGTGCACAAATGTGACCATTTATTTGTTTATGAGTTTAATTCATATATTGTTAGTAAAATTTTTTTTTTAAGTATTAGTAAATTAAAAATTATTTGAAGTATGGTTTTTTAAATAATTATTATTAAAAGAGTGACTATAAAAACAGGGTAGTGAAAGTTTTCTCACTTACTAAGATTGTTATTACATTTATCGTCACTTTGGTATGGGTTTTTTTTTTTAATTATTCTGTTTGTTTTTTAAATAATAAGATTGCAATTTGAATGCTCAAGTAGTGTTCCTTTTTAAAGTAAAAATTATTGGAATATCTACTACTTTATCCTCTTTATATATAAATAATAATAGTCATCTAACTTGTGAGAGTTTTATTTTCCAACTTTTTATATTCGATTTCATTTAAATTTTCTTCTATCAAGCAAAGGTGGACTATACTCTATTCATTTTCAAAAAATATATTCCTCTCCTAAGATTTTTCTTCCTCTTTTTTCCATATTTAAATTTCTTTATCTATTATCTTATTCCTTCATCTCTTCTTCCCTCATTCATTCATCTCTTTCCTAATTTAAACTAATTTGTCCATCTCATCTCTAATTTCATGAGGATTTTATCTGATTTCATCCTTATCTTTTTTAACTTGCATATTGATTTAAATTCTTTTATCTCTTACCTAAATTAAATTCTTTTATCTCTTATCTCATTTTAACTATCTTGCCTATTCTTCAGAAAAAAAAAAAAACTATCTTGCCTTTCTCATCTCTGATTCTATGGGGATAAATTTTTTTCAGTTTTTTAAGGATAATGATTTATTATTATTATTCTTTCTACTATTATGAAAATATCAAACTATTGTTTCTCTATTTAAATTTCTATCACTCTATTGTTATCATTAAATAGAATTGCAAAAGCCAAAATTATTATTGAATTTTAATTATTTTAATTTATTATGTTGACAATTATTATATTTATATATATTTAATATTTTTCTATAAACAAATTTATTAAATGATATGAAGTTTCTTTTTTAGTTTTTTATGATAAAAACTTATAATCATAAAATTTACATATTAAATTTGACCCATGCAATACACAAATTAAAATACTAGTTTATATATAGAGAGGATTATTCATAAGGAATGTGTTTATCCTGACTAAAACAAGGGACTTAATAATTTATGAGATAGGATTGGGTGAATTTTATCCATTGACATATATAAATTTTAGCATTATGTATAGACAAATTATATAATTAGATATATAAAATTAAAAATTAAGGCAAATTTTTTAATTAAAATTAAGGTATATTTTATATTATAAATTCTAAAATAAATAATATTAATATAAATATAATATCATGTTTTACTCACTTTAGAAGGTAAGGTAAATAATGTTAGCCATGAAAGGAAAAATCTACATTTGATGTCTATAATCTACACAAAGTAAAATGTTTTTAAATAGGAAAGTTCTATATGTTAATCTTTGGAGCAATTTCACATTAAATCTTATCCCACTTGGCAACACCATAACATTTCCCTCTATTTTCTACTTAGCTGTCATCGGCCACACATTCATTTGCACACAAATCAATTTATGAACAATAATGACACAATTATTTGCACACAATAATTTATGGACAATTATGACACAAAAAAGTAGGAAATTAATTTTATTGTATGTTTTGATTTAGCACAATTTCATAATCACCCTTATACACAATCACGAGTCATCTCCATTGTGTTGATACCTTCTATTATCTTTGTATGTTCCATGTCTTTGTTAAGGTGAGAAAATATATTGTCAAATTGAGATGCATATACTGTTAGAACCAAAGACGTATGAAGTGTTTAACCCCTCAAATTTTAAAGATAACAAAAGTTATTAAATTTTAGAGTCTGTATATAATTGTTTTTATATCAGCGTCCAGATATCGCTTTTCAGTAAAAAGTTTTTGAAAACATCCAATATGTTTTAAGAAAATCTAGTATCCAATGGGCCATTTTAAACTAAGCGTCCAATTGCTTTACTCAAACATATGTGCTCTTTTGAAAACCGTGCAATACCTTATCTGAGACTTTTTAAAATTCAACTAAGTGTTAAAAGTTCAAAACGCTTATCCTTGTACACCTTGAAAATGAATGTTTTATTCCTTTTATGAGATCTAACGTTCATATATATCTTGCATTAAATGAAAAGTAGATATAAATTCTTGTATAAGTACAGCTTTGTAGAAAAGAAAGTCAACTTATCAAGCTATCAAACCAGAATAAGGGATGTTTAGAAAAATCAACTTTGAAGAACAGAATTGCACCTCTTTTTTTGGTGCAAATACAAAAGTCATTTTTTTCTGTTCCTTCTACAAGCTCGATACATGCACTACCTACATGACAAAGTTTTACAACATGTCTCTAAAGCTTGAAGCTTGTCTACTTCAACGGCTATCTTTCCAAGGATATATATATATATATATATACTATATATATATATATATATATATCAAGCTTGAAGTTTCAAAGACAACAAGAATGAAGTAGTGACGAACTTTTTCAAAATCTTTCTAGACGAGCTTACATATTCTTTCAATTTTCATACTTTTTGCAAAAGCAAAGATTTTGTAAATTGCTCTTAACTTTCATATCCTCACTTTATGAATAGATTTCTATAAAACACTCTTTTGTGTTGTAAAAGCCTAGAAAGGCTTTGTGACTAAAGAACACTTGGGTTGTTCAAGTGATTTGGGTTGATCACTGTTGTAGGCCTGAAGAAGCAGTAAGAATTTGTTTGTAACCAAAGGTTGGTTAGTTGAAATCCTTCTGGACGAAGGGACTAGACGTAGCTTAAGTTGAGTGAACCAGTATAAAAATTCCTTGTGTGCTTTTCTTTCCTTATCCTTTCTTGGTTGGCTTTTATTTGCGCTTTTTATCTACTTTCAAAAGTTTAACAAAAAGTTTTCTAAAACACACAATTCAATCCCTCTTCTTGTGTGTTCACGTTTAGTTCAAGTATCAGAGCTTGGCCTTTAGGGGTTGAGCATTTAACAGTGCAGGGGTAAAAGATCCTAAGCATCCATGTATAAAGAAGGACAAGCTGTCAACAAACCGCCTTTGTTCAAAGGTTAAAACTACAACTATTAGAAACAATGTATGATAGCCTTCTTTGACGCATGTCACATCAAAATGTCGGATGTCATAGAGATAGGTGACTATTAATCCATTGATGAAAATGGAGTCGAGCTGCCAAGAGATCAGTGGACAAAAGCACATAAACAAAGGTATCTATTAAACTCTAAAGCTAGAAATGTTATTATGTGTGCTCTGTCTAAATCTGGGTATGAAAAAGTACATAGCTTAAGAAGTGCCAAAAAGATGTGGGACACTCTAGCTTTTGCTTGTGAGGGTACCTTACAAGTAAAAGGTCTAAGATAAGTTTACTTGTACGACAATACAAGTTATTTACAATGGAAGAAAATGAAACTATTGAACTTATGTTTGGTAGATTTCAAACTATTGTAAATAACTTAAAATCTCTAGGTAAAACATACGATAATTATGATCATATTGGCAAAATTTTAAGAAGTTTTCCTAGACAATGAAGACCACAGGTTATAGCCTTGAGAGCGTCCAAAGATCTGACTATTCTCTCCATGGAAGAGCTTCTTGGTACACTCAAGGTACATGAATTAGAGCTGAAGCAGGATGAAGGACTTAGAAGAGGAAAGTCCTTGGCCCTAAGCGTCCAACGCCCAATAAAAAGGTCGTCATCCAAAGCTCTCAATGTGGAAGAATCTTCTAGGGAAGGATCCGAAGAAAAAGATTTAGATGAGGACGAGATCTCCTTGATATCAAGGAAGATCCAAGCAATGTCGAAAAAGAAAGGAGGGTCCCAGAGCCAGAAACTTCACCAAAAAGTTCAACAAGGAACCCAATGAGAAAAGTCCACCAATCTGCTTCGAATGTAAAAGCCTGGACACTTCAAAGCTAAATGTCCAAGCTTACAAAAGGAAAAGAAGAAGATCTTCTCATGGGAAGATATGAACCTATCCTCCTATGTGTCTCGTGGCAGATACAAGTCCAAAAAGCTCAAAGAATGAGCAATAAGAAGATAAGGTAAACTTCAATGACTTAATCTCTCTTCAAAAAGCATATAATGAACTGCTTCCTAACTCTTTTATGCTCTCTGTTGCTTACAAATATTTAAAAAGAAAGTTTTCAAAAACATCAAAAGAACTTGACTCACTTAAAAAGAATCGTGAAGATCGTTTAAGAAAGAATGAAAAATTGTAAGCAGAAAAATCCTAAGGAAGCGTTAGAACTTCATAATGAGGTAAATCACTTGAAAGAAAGTCTATCCAAGTTTGTTAGTGGATCTAAAAACCTGAACAAAATTATGTCTTATAAAAGAAGTCCATATGACAAATCTGGTTTTGGTTTTAAGAAAGAAGCCTTTTGAATAGTTAAAGTTATTACGTACTTTTTATAAGTTTTGTGCAAAAGTGGACATGAATCATCCAAATGTGTTCATCGTCCATTAAAGAAGACATCTAGTGCCTTCAGAACTAACAAAAAAAGACCCAAGTCCATTTGGGTACCTAAATCTATAATTATTCTTATTGTAGATCTGCTTGACAACAAAAAGGAAACCCCAATCATGGTACCTAGACAATGGCTGCTCACGACACATGACAGGAGAAAAGTCTATGTTCCAAAGCCTCCAACAAAAGAATGGTGGATGGGTCACTTTCGAAGGAAATCATAAAGGAAAGATAAAGGGAATAGGTAAAATTGGTAAGCATCATTTACCTTCTATACGTTGAAGGACTCAAACATAATCTACTAAGCATAAATCAATTATGTGATAATGGACATAATGTCTCCTTCAATAAAGATGAGTGTATAGTCAAAAACATGGATGGATCCCTTTTGTTTTTTGCAAAAAGGCAAAGTAATCTTTACAAGATTGATTTGACAAATCAAAACGTATCATTCTAAATGTCTATCAAAGAGAATCAATTAATTTGGCATAAGAATCTGGAACATGCAAGCTTGAGATTAATCTCAAAGATGAATAAGCATAACCTTGTGAAAGGACTTCCTAATCTTATATCTAAATCTGATGTTCTCTATAATGCATATTAGAAAGGGAAACAAGTCAAAAACTCTTTTGATTCAAAAAATATTGTTTCCACTTCTAGACCCCTTGAATTATTACATATTGATCTATTTGGACCAACTAGAATGGTCTTGCTTGGTGGAAAACGACATGGATTAGTTGTAGTGGACGACTATGCTAGATGGACATGGGTTATATTCTTAAAACACAAGGATGAGTCTTTTAGAGTCTTCTCTATATTCTGTAAAAGAATTTAAAATGAAAAAGGTGTTTGCATAACCTCAATCAGAAGTGATCATGGAGGAGATTTGAAAACAAAAGTTTTGTGAGGAGAATGAAATTCTCTACAACTTTTTTGTACCTCGTACACCTCAACAAAATGGTGTGGTAGAGAGAAAGAATAAGTCATTGCAAGAAATGGCTAGAACCATGCTTAATGATAACTTAAATCCTAAACACTTCTAGGCTAAAGCTGTAAACATAGCATGTTATTTACAGAACAGAATATACATTAGATCTATTCTGAAAAAGCCTCCGTAAGAATTATGGAAGGGATGAAAACCCAACAAAGCATACTTTCACCCTTTTGGATGTCAATGTTCACCCTGAACACTAGGGACAATCTTGGAAAGTTTGATTCTAAGTGTGATAGTGGAATATTGTTAGACTATTCTGAAACGTCCAAGGCATATAGAGTTTATAACTTTAGAATCTTAATAGTTGGAGAAGCCATTCATGTCAAATTTAATGACAATAAGCTTGACGAAGATCTATTAGAGCTAGATGAATCTTTTGCATATATGAAGTTGGATGATAATAAAGAACCAGCGTCCAGATCACCATTGGACGACTCATCAAAGGATGAACTTAGAGAGCTAACTAGATGGAACTGACAGATGAAGAATTATCATCCAAAAAAGCAAATTCTAGGAGAAGTGCAAGATCGCATTCAAGATCAACCTTCAAGGAGCAAGCTCATGCTGCTTCGATTTCTCAGATGGAACCAAAGACGGTAGATGAAGCCTTATAAGACAAAGGATGGGTTAAGGTTATGGGAGATGTGCTAAACCAACTCGAGAAGAATGACATGTGGAAGTTAGTCCCTTTACCCAAAGACAAGTTAGTAATAGGAACAAAATGGGTATTCAGACACAAGCTAAACAAGGCAGATAAAATAATGAAAAATAAAGCTAGACTTGTAGTTCAAGTTTACTTACAACAAGAAGGTATCGACTTCACTGAAACTTTGCTAGATTAGAAGCCATTCACATTTTACTTTCATTTGTTGCTTATAGTAATATGAAGCTTTATCAAATGGATGTAAAAAATACATTTCTGAATGGTATAATAAATGAAGAAGCTTATGTGAAATAACCTCCTAGTTTTGAGAATGATATTTTTCCTAAACATGTTTTCAAACTCAAAAAGGCTTTATATGGACTCAAACAAGCTCCTAGAGCTTGGTATGAGAAACTAAGTTCGTTTCTTTTAAAAATGGTTTCACAAGAGGAAAAATAGACACCACTCTGTTTCACAAAAAACGTAAATTCACACTTTATTATTGTGCAGATATACGTGGATGATATTATATTTAGTACTATTAATGAAGCTCTATGCAAGGATTTTTCTAAGCTTATGATGACAAAATTTGAAATGAGCCTGGTGGGAGAATTAAAGTTCTCCTTGGGATTGCAAATAAAGCAGACAAGTAATGACATCTACATACATCAAACAAAATATGCTAAGGAATTGCTCGAGAAGTTTAAGATGAATGACTCCAAAGAGATGAGCACTCCTATGCATCCATCATCAGTACTTGGACTAGACGATACATCTAAAAAGGTAGACCAAACCACACACCGAGGTATGATTGGATCTCTACTATATCTAACTACGTCTAGACCAGATATTATGTTTAGCGTATGCCTATGTGCTCATTTTCAATCTAATCCCAAAAAAGTTCATCACACTGTTGTTAAAAGGATTTTCAGATACTTAAAAGGAACTACTAACCTTGGTCTATGCTTTAAGCCAAGTAAAAAATATAGATTAGTTGGTTTCTGTGATGCTGACTATATCGAAAACAGAATAGACGAATAAGCACTAGAGGGGGATGTCACCTCATTGGAGGCAATCTTGTCTCCTAAACTAGCAAAAGGCAAGGAACAACTACCTTATCCACAGCAGAAGCAAAATATATATCAACAGCGTGCTATTGCTCACAGCTTTTGTGGATCAAACATCAACTAGAAGACTACAGCATATACGAGAGTAAAATTCCTATTCTTTGTGATAATACTACTATCATTAATCTTTCAAAAAATCCCACACTGCATTCTAGAGCTAAGCATATTGAAATTAAACATCACTTTATAAAGAATTATGTTCAGAAAAGGATTATTGATATTCAGTTCATTAACACTGAAAATCAACTAGCAAATATATTTACAAAATTCCTTTCTGAAGATAAACTCTTTCATATAAAAAAAAGTCTTGGTATAGATTTTATAAAGGAATGAATAATTTCATTCGTCCAAAGGACTGAGCGTCCAATAGAATGTAGTGTCCATTTGCATAACAATGTCCATTACACTAGCATTCATTTTAGAATGAATATTAAACTCTCTTTTTCATTGTTATTAGCATTCATGTACAACTGGTCATGTTACATTTTAGAAAATAAGTTTTAAACTTTTTTTAGTCATTCACTTTTACTACAATTCCTTTCAGCATTGTCAGTCACTACACCAGTACTTGTCGCCAACCATGCGGACCCCGCGACATTAAAGAAGGCTGGGAATGCTAAGAACATCTCCAACCATGGTTGTTTATATAAAGTTGCTTATATCAAATTTGTGGGCCCCACAATGCCACCTAAGTTTAAGAACTCTACCCAAAAATTTGCTCCAATGCTAAAGTTGCTTAAAGTGGGTTCTTAACTTATTTAAGTGGGTCTTACAATTAACCCCACATATTAATACTTATATTTATATATTTTTATTTTAGATTAAAATATTATTTGAATTATAATTTTAAAATAATAAATATGTAAAAGATTAAAGAAAAATAGAATAATACTAATTTATTTTATTTATGACAATAAGATAAAAAACACATAAATGACAAGTACATAACATTATAATAATTAAAAAATTAATGCTCGTTATCTTCTTGTCTGAAACGTTCCCAAATATGCATCCTTTGACATGTTGAGCCATGATTGGATAAGAAGTGTATCCTCTTCGGTTAAGAATCTGACTTTGGATTTTTTTTTACTAGAATTGTCTCCTCCTTCATTGTGTTCAATGCTTTCTATGCCGACTTGAGTGGTAAATGGTGGAATTTAAGACTCCGATATAGAGACAACCGGTGTTTCGAGCTCCTCATTAGTGGAGTTGAGTCCACTTATAGGGGTTTGGTTGGTTGGAGGAAGGGTTGGAAACATAGGCCAAGATGGAGGAAACATGGTGGGGTATGGTGGTAGGGTTGGAAACATAGAAAAAGATTGAGGATTTTGAGAATTTTCACCCACAGAAGGTTGGTGATTTTGCATAAAATTCCATAAAGAAAAATTAAATTGATTGTTATCCATTTGAGGACAACAAAAAAGAAAAAAAATACAAATTTGCAGAAAATAACAGTGAGTAAAATTAATTGAGAGAAGTAACAATAGTAGATAATTTTGCTTGAGATCAATTGTGAGTTGAAACACATTTGTTCCACAATTTATAGGAAATTTTTACACTCAAAATAACTCACTATTCTAACTCAATGGTAACTTTGTTACCGTTTTTTGTAACGTTGGATGCTTTCAACGGCTACATTTGCACAATTTACATTAAATTTATTCAAATTATTTTTATTTCCGCTGCCTCGTCTCTCTACTTTATTCTCATCCCCCTTTCACGTTTATTTCCGTTGCCTCCTCTCCCCACTTCTTCTCCACCTTTTCTCCTCCCCCCTCTCACCTTTCCGCTGGCCTTTCTCCTAGCAGCGTCCCCATGTTTTCTCCTAAACCCCGCACCTTCTCTGGATTTTCTCCCAAACCCAGCCTTCGACGGCGAGCCCACCCTCCGACGGCAAGATGATGCTGCCGTTTGCGAAGACGAACAACGTCTCTGCATTTTCTCACAAACCCAGCCTCTGACGGCGAGCCCAGCTTCCCACGGCGAGATGACACCGCCATTTGCGAAGACGAACAACATCTTAGCGTTGATCGATGGCATCTCAGTGTCTCACCGCGCGCCCTCTCCATTTCACCTTTCTTGCTGATTCTTTGTCATAGATCGGGCCTTTCCGGTGTAGATCAGGCCTTAACGGTGCAGATCCAGCCATTCCTGGTGTAGATCTGGTCGTTCCTAGTGTAGATCCGGCCATTCCCGAGAAGATCCGACCATTCCTGAGCAGAGTTTGGCTCTTTTTTTTTTAATTTGTTTCATGATTTTGTTTTCACAGTTGTATTATGACTGGTACAGATTATGTTTGTTTTTGATTCTATGTATTGTGACCGTTATGTTTTCCTCTTTTTTGTTGATTTTTGGCCTAAAAAGTGTCTTTTTTCTGCCAAAAAACGATTAAGCAGTGTTGCTTGTATAAGCAACTCCACTTCAAATGCTCCAACACCAACTTTGGTTAAGTAACGTTCTTACACATTTAGCAACTCCCTTAAACAACTGCGTTGGAGATGCTCTAATTAAGGCAGCTAACCTTCCCTATTCATGTGGAGAGTAAGGCAAAAGGGAAGCAGGTGACGGCTTCAAAAGCTACACCTCCAAACAGTGTTTAGAAGCAAGCAGTAGCGTGATAGACGATAACTGATCAGGAAAGCAAGTGAAATAAAATAAAATAAAATTAAACGTACATGTTAAAAATATATTAGTAAATTATATTGTCTTCTCCTGAAATATGTAAATATTACTTTGCTCTTTTTTTTTACTAGTGTAATAACCCATACCATACACAGGTGTTAAATTTATAATTTATAATATTTATATCATTATAATTATTTAATATATTTTTTAATTTTTTTAAATAAATATCTGCTAGTGTATATATATATATAATTATGAATATTAATATAAATTCAAATAATTTTATATTCATACACATCTCACATTATTTTAAGTTATAAAAATGTGTGTTTTAAAAAATATTATCTTTATCAATATTTTCTCATTTCTATATAATTTTGGTTTATACAAAATTTAATAAGAGATATTAATATTAAAAAATATTTAAATTAAATTTTGCAATTATTAGTTTTTTTTAAATCAATTTAATAGGCATTCAATGTCAATGTAAAAATTTTGCATAGTTAATTATATATATATATATATATATATATATATATATATATATTAATTTTAGTTTCCTAATTAGAATATTTTTCTACGACAATCAATATTTGTTTTGTTATTTTTTGTCTTACATCAAAGCTATTCCTTTAAATTAAAGGACACTAATACTTAATTTCAAAGAAACATATAATATGTCATAGTCCTAACATTGATGTTTGAAATATTTTCAAGCAATCATTCCTGTTTTTATTTATTGTATGATATTAAGTATGAGGTACTACTTATATTGCTTTAAATCTTAAATGTTACGTTTTGTCTGAATTTTATTTATAAATATGTATGAATATAGAGTAGACTTATATATATACTAGTCTTATCTTAATACTTGTACAAATAAAAAATTAGACGTAATTATATTTTGTAATAATTGATTTATCATTTAAATTTCAATTTCTATTGGAACAAAAATAAGAGAGAATGATAACATCAATCAAATGAAAGATCAATTAAATTTATAAGTACTTGAATAAATTATTGATGTTTAAGTATATGTTTTATTGTTATTTTTTTGTTTCATATGTATAGTAACTATTTATTATGATATCATTTTAAAATTTTAAACTAATTAAAAAATTTGATAACATTATGTAATATCTTGTTCTAAACATAATATTCATGATATGTAAATCATTGTTTTATTAAAGCATTTTTTTATTAATCATTGAAAAGATAATAAAATGAAAATTACATATAGAGGAAAAAAATGAGTATGGTAATAAAAAAAAAACTTGTAAAGCCTGTTTTTTTAAGTCTTTTACTCCTATCCATCTTAGTAGTTGAAATAGTAAAATCTATAAAGTAATGTTAGCAACTTAGGATGCATCCTAATTCAAATACTAAATATTATATTTTTTAAGAATTATTTAAAGAAAATAAAAATGATAAAATAAATGAATTCAATAATAATAAAAGAAATATACATTAAAAAATGAAGCAAATAAAATTAAAAAAAAATGAAAGCTCTAAAGTTTGAAGATTATACAAATAAATAATCTTGAACAATAATGTTTACAATGGAGTCAAAATTGAAAAACAAGTTACAATAAGTTCTCACAAAGTTAAATGTTCCCTTAATAAATTATTTATAATAATATTTAAATATTATACCTTAATTTGAATATGTTATAACTTAATTAAAATATACACAATTCATAATTGCCTTAATTAATTCATATCACAATATATATATATATGTCATAATTACCATGATTAATAGAATTTTGTATTTTAACATATAAAAATAGTATTTTTTAGCAATATTTAAAAATTATATTTTATAAAAAATAAATTATATATGAAAACTACATATAATTATTTCAATTATATATATTTAATAATTACATTAACCAATTCAATTACATCAACAAAGATTTCTAATAAATTTAATAATAGATGAAATAAAAAACTAAATTATATATAATATGTGTCATGTGTCTCTCATCTTATAATTTATGTCAAGAATTTTCATATTAAATAAGATCAAATTAACGTTAATTTTTCTTAATTTATTATTCAAATAAAGCAGAATTCTAATTTCTATCCAAATGTTTAAATTTCTTCAATCGATATTAAATATAATTAAATATTTATAAATTAACTAATTTGATTATAATTTGATACAATTATCTTAATTATATATATTTATTAGTTACATTAATTACTTTAATTATACACTTTAAATAATATATTTATCTTAAATTAAAATAATCTTACAATTTTTTCTAATATTTATGTCATAATTATGTTATTTTATTCAAATTAGAATATATACTGATTATAATTACCTTAATTATTATAATTTTTCAAATGGATAGGGATGTTAATTTCATTTGAGTTTGAAGAAAAAATCAATTTATTTCCATTTAAAATGCTATTTATAACAAAAAGTCAACAAGAAATTTTGCCTCATTACAATTTTAATAAATGAACAGTCCATATTTATGTCAAATTAATTGTTAATTATAAATTAATGGTTCATTTTAAGTTTTGGTCTATCAAAATACTATTAAATTATTGTGAATTGATGTGTGATAAATAAATAAATATATAAACAGTGCGATAATAAATGAACAATTTAATATGAAAATAATTTAAATAAAAATTCCATATTTAGGTCAAAATTAATGATCCTTTTTAAATTAGTTGTTCTTTTGAAATTTAAAATTATATTAATATTGATTATAATTACCTTTATTAATTCATATCAATATATTTACTAGTCATAATTACCATGATTAACAAAATTATGTATTTTAACATATAAAAATAGCATATTTTAGAAATATTTAGTAATTATATTTCATATAAAAATAAATTATATAACAATTACATGTTATTATCTTAACTACATAAATTTAATAATTATATTAATTACTTTAATTATATCAATAAAAATTTTCAGCAAATATAATAATACATTAAATAAAAAACTAAAATATATATAATATGTGTCATGTGACTCCCATCTTAGCATACATGTCATGAAATTTCACATTAAATCAATCAAATCGACATTATTTTTTCTTAATTTATTATTCAAAGAAAGAAAATTTTTACTTTTTATTCAAATGTTTAAGTTTCTTCAATCAATATTAAATATAACTAAATATTTAGAAATTAATTAATTTAATGATAATTATGGGCCATTACCTAATTATATATATTTATTAATTATATTAATTTCTTTAATTATACATTACAAAAAAAATATATCTACATTAATTTAAAATAATATTACTATCTTTCTTAAAAATATATTTTCCATAATTTTGTTAATTTATATACCGATTGTAATTACCTAAATTATTATAATTACTCAAATGGACAAAGACATTAATTTCGTATGGATTTGAAGCAAAAGTCAATTTATTTCCTTTTAAAATGCTATTTACAACAAAAACTTAACAACAAGTTTGTTTCATTTCTATTTAAATAAATAAACATTGCATATTTAGGTCAAATTAATCATTAATTTTAAATTAATCGTCCATTTTAAACTTTGATTCATCAAAATGATATTAAATTATTTCGAATTGACACGTGTAATAAATAAACAAATAGTTCAATAATAAATGGACAATTTAATATGAAAGTAATTTAAATAAAATTTCATATTTAGGTCAAAATGAATGGCCCTTTTTGTCGCAACCAAGGTCAAGACGGGATGACGAAAAAAGAAATGAAACCAGAGAAGCCACCACCAAAGTTTATTAAGAAAAACCTTGGCCAAATATAGGTTCAGGAGTCGGTTACATGTAGGGAAGATGTTAGCACCTTACAATGTCCATCATTAGACGGTTACCCCTAATTAAATGTGCAAAAATAGATAGCTTCAAAAATATTTATTTTATCCCTAAAAAAATTTTATTTACAAACTTTGTAATCTTTATTTGTCAAAAGAATTTTATTTTAGAATAAAATGTTTTATCTTTTCTAGAAAGAAATTAATTTTATTATTTTTGAGAGCGATAGGAGTAGGCTCTTGTTCCTATGTATCCTCTGGTGTAATGAGAAACTCAAACTCACGTAATTCTTCGGTAAAAACTCATGTTTTGTTGGTTGATTTTTATTATTGTTATTTTATTTTTTTAAAAGGCTTACTCGATAACCAAATAGAAAGTGCATCCAAAATGGTTATCAATACACCTTTTGCGATTATTGCAATACCCAAATAGGAAGTACATCCAAAATGGATATTACTAAAACCTTTATTAAAGAAGAGTTTGTTTTAAAAAAATTTAGAATTTTTAATTCAAAAGGATTTTATCATAACCAACTAGGTAGTGCATCCAAAGTGATTATCATTTCATCTTTTAAAATTTCCATAATAGTCAAATAAGAAGTACATCCAAATGACTATTAAATTTCTTTAAATTAATTAAGCTTAAAGTGTCTTTTTTTTAAAAAAAAAGGATTTATTTAATATTTAAAAAAATGATAACCAAATAAGAAGTGCATCTAATATGAACATTATCAAATTTGATTATTTCCATTTTGAAGTAGTAAAAGATTTAGAATCTTGCTTATATATATTTCTAAAAAGTTTTAATTTGGAAATAATATTCTCGACAAAAAAACCTACTTTATTTTCTCTACATAATTTTGAAGAAACCAAAATGTCGTTAATTTTAAATAATGGAAGCAAAAACATGATCAACAGTATGTCTTCATATTTTTTATTTTTCAATATTTAATATTAATTGGAAAATAATAGGTCAGTAAAACCAAAAGCAAAAACGTTGGGCCAGGGCCACGCCACGTATAAGAAAAAAAACGGATCCCTTGGACCTCAGCCCATCTCCCTAGTTCAGACAAACCCGTGGCGGTGCTCTGATGGGCTTGCCTGCATTGCCGCGGCGATTGAAGACGATGACGGTGCGTCACTGGTTTGTGTCACAGGGGAAGCACGGGGGGGGGGGGGGCGCGAAGTGGTTGAGGGCGGAGGTGCAGTGGAGATAAACGATTGTGGGATGGGTGATTCGCGCAAGAACAGTGCGGCGTCGGCGGGGGATCGCGGAGGTGCGCAGCGGCGAATGGTGCGACGGTTGCGGTGAAGCCGCGCGGTGGAGACGGGCGCACCAACGGAGAACCGCGCAAAGGTATCACAGTAGTGCGACGGATCGCGTTGTGGCGCGGCGATATCGCGAGGTGGCGCCGATTCCGCTTTTCCTTTTATTGTTTTTATTTTTGTTTTTTATATTTATTGCTGTTCTGTGATGATTATGCGCAGTAACTGTGGATTTGTGCAAAAAAAGAAGAAAATAATGTGTTCAATCCGTGCTTATGGGTGTTATTGTGAATATGTGTGAAAATATCAAAATTATTATATCTCCGATGCAAATGATGTGTTGTTTCAGTGAGGAGATTACACTTGGTTCTACCTTAGTGAATAGAAGCTAAGCACAGGGATACAAATTACAAGGATTAATCAATTTCGATCAACATGTAGGTTCAAAGATTAATTATCATTCCAGAATCAGACAACAGACACAAAGCAATCCTCAAGTTATGGAGCAATTAAACAAAAGATAGGAGTTTAAGTAATCGCTCGCGCAAAAGTAGGATGAAGGCAGAAGAATATCACCTCCTAAGCTCCTTTTTCTATACTAGAGTAACCAAGCTCTTCTGCGCTCCAGTTCTGTAGCATAACAGGATTCAAAATTTTCTCCTCAATTCCATCCTCCGCAGTGTCTTTCCTCCCTCTGTTTCCCCAATTTGGCCTCTCCCTTCTCTCAACTCACCAGCATTTCACTCCTCTTTTTTTTCTTCTTTCAACCGTATCCCCAATTGTGAGCCTCCGACAGCTATAAATAGCTATCCCTCAAAACTTCTTCTGCAAGTTTGTTTTTAACTTCTCTCCCACGTTTCAGCTCAGTCTTTCTTCTTATTATTATTTTTCTTTGCTAAATGGGCCCTTAAGTTTGCAAGGCCCAAGATGGAAATTAAGAAAAACTTTTCCATTTATGGCCTTAGATCATAATGGCCCAGTCAGAAATTTACTTACCTATTATTATTATTATTATTATTATTTTACATATTTTTCTTCTATATTATTTTGTTATTTTTCTAATTATTCGGATAAAGTTGAGTGTTCACACTTTTAAATTAATCAGCTATTTTAATTTTAAAATTGTCAAAGTCAATTTAATTATGTAATTTAAATAATATAAGTACCATAGTTTTAAATAATTTTCATTGCCTTAACTAAAATTTATACTGATCATAATTACCTTAATTAATATCACAATATAATCAGTCATAATTACCATAATTAATAGTATTATGTATTTTAACATATAAAAATAGTATTTTTTTAGCAATATTCAATAAGTATATTTCATAAAAAATAAATTATATATAACAACTACATATAATTATCTTAATTATAAATATTTAATAATTACATTAATTATTTTAATTATATCAACAAAAATTTCCAATAAATTTAATAATACATTAAATAAAAAACAAATTTATATATATATATGTCATGTGCCTCTCATTTTATTATATATGACATGAATTTTCACATTAAATCAAAATGAAATCAAAATTAGTTTTTTTCTTATTTTATTATTAAAAGAAAAAATATTTATACTTTTGTATTTGAATGTTTAAGTTTCTTTAATCAATATTAAATCTAATTAAATATTGGTAAATTAGCTGATTTCTAATTACGGACAATTACTCTAATTATATATATATATATATATATATATATATATATATTAATTACTTTAATTATATATTTAACTTAATTTAAAATAATCTTACTTTCCTTTTTAAAAAAATAAATATATGTCACAATAATCTTAATTAATTCAAAATAGAATATATACAAGTTGAAATTACCTTAATTATTATTATTATTTAAATGGACAAGGATGTTCATTTCAGTGGATTTGAAGGAATAATTAATTTATTTCTATTTAAAGTGCTATTTATAAAGAAAAGTCAACGAAAATTTTTGTTCTATGTTCATAAAAATAAATGAATATTGCATATTTCTTTTGGTTAGTTGAATATTTGTAATTAATTGAATATTGCAAATTTAAGTCAAATTAATCATTCATTTTAAATTTTTGTTTATTAAAATGCTATTAAATTATTTCGAATTGGCAACATTTGTAATATATAAATAAATAAGGTGCTAATAAATGAACAATTTAATATGCATATAATTTAAATGGATATTCCAATTACATAAATTATTTATAACAATTACATGTAAAAATTTTAATTTTAATTATACATATTTAATAATACATTGACACCGAATCAAATGACCCCTACTCGATGATGCGTAATTTAATTTATTAAGTAAAATCATATGAAAATGATCAGATTTGCTTTAAATCCTAGTTTAGAATATCCTCTTCATCCATATTCTTATTTCTCTCTTGAATTCTTTTGAATCTATACATGCGAAAAGAATAAAAATCTTAGTAGATCAAATTTAAAGCAACAAAGAAAAACAATAATAAAACTCAGATAAAGAGGAAGTTAATAGCAAGTAGGGACCTTGAGCATCATCTTCACCTCCATCCTTAATGTCATTATCTTGACCGTCCATTCTAGACTATACACTAAGCAAAAAAAACATAAACAAACAAACAAAGGAGGAACAATAAAACATAAAAGTGAAAGAAAAAAAAAATAGAGGTTTCTCAAATGGAGAAAATGTAAACATCAAAAGAAAAAAAGAAAATTCACGTAACATATATGCATCTCAATTTGACAATATATTTTCTCACCTTAACAAAGACATGGAGAAGACAAAAATAATAGACAAAATCAATGCCATGGGAGTGATTGTTCAGAAAATGTAACAAAAAAAATACTATCATTGGAGAAATGAGAGGAGAGTTTGGGTCTTTTTCAAATATGGGTCCCTTTTTCATTTTTTCTTTCTTTGGTCGCCTTTTATTTTCTAACTCCTATTTGAATTTCAAAATAGAAACATTAGGTACTAATAATTCTCGTAATTATGTATACGGGTGATTGTGAAATTGTGCTCAATTAGAATATATAGTAAAAATTAATTTCCTGATTTTGTGTGTCATAATTATTTATAAATTCTTTTGTATACAAATAATTGTGTGTCATAATTTTCCATAAATTGATTTGTGTAAAAATACATGTGAGGCCGACATGTAAGCAAAAAATAGAGGGAAACGTTCTAGTGTTGCTAAGTGGAATGAGATTCTGTGGGAAATTACTCCATAGATTGATATGTAGAACTTTCTTATTTAATATGGATATGATTTAAATAGACATTCCAATTATATAAATTATATATAACAATTACATTTAATGGCTTTAATTTTAATTATATATGTTTAATAATACATAATACTGAATTAAACGATCCCCAATTGATGATGCAAAATTTAGTTTATTGAGTAAAATCATACGAAAATGATGACATTTGCTTTAAAACCTATTTTTGAATATCTTCTTCATCCATACTCTTAAAATATATAATAACAATTATACACAAATATCTTCCCAAATTATACTTAAAATATGTAATAATTATTATTTTGGTCCTTGAAACTTATATTAAATTATTGTGATAAATAATAGAATGCAAGTAAAAAAATTATTGATTAAGTAAAAATTATTTATTGATGTTTATTTAGGACAAAATTAGGGTGAATGTAAGTAAAAATTATTGATTAAGTATATAATTTTTTAAAAAATAAAAAATTCTCATTAGTTTATCCTTAATTTTGGAAAAATTAATAAAACTATATATATTATTCTCGTTAGTTATTAACAATTAATTAAGTCAAGTGATCAATAGAATTTTTAGTTATAATTAAGATAGTTATTTAAAAGGTAGGTATTTAATAGAATTTTCAGATTCAAAATTCAAATATAGTTATTTAAAACTCATTAATGTAATAATTATAATGATAATAATTATAGTCTCTAACCGAACCAAATATTTATGAAGCTTCATATAATGACACTTGTGATCCAAATCTCTCTATAAAATATATATTCTCCATTCTTGATAAATTCGAGTATATACGACACTTTACTCTATTTTTAAATTTTCCGTTAAAGTTTCCTTAAAAGTTATATCACCACAATATCATTTACACTACCATTCTTGAAGAGATACAATACAAGTATTATATATATGGTCTTCCCTTTTGTATTAAAATACACATTCTCCTTCTTTTTCATATTTTATACAAGTTATAAAAATTAATATTTAGTATTTGTTAAATCTAGTTTAACAATTATAAAAATTATAAAATATTGCTTTATAGAACTAGATTTAACATTAAATAAGTATTTTAAAGTAGTATTTTATAATTTTTACAATTGTTAAACTAGATTTAACAAATACTAAATATTCATTTTCATAATTGTATAAATATTAAATGTTAAAGGTTTCAAAATAATAAATATTAGGTTTAATTTCACTTTTTTGTCCTCAAGCTTTGACAATCTAGCGAATTTTGCCCCTAATTTTTTTTTTTTTGCAAATTTTACTCCCTAATTTACAAAATGTCGCAATTTGGCTTAAATAGCCACAAAATTGTCTTAACCGTGGTTTTTTTTTTTTTTAAGTTGGGACAAAATTCATGGAATTTTAGAAATTGAAAGGAAAAATTTGTGAAAAAAATCTTCAAATGCAAAATTTGTGAAATTGTGAAACTTTGGGGGCAAAAAGTGCAATTAAACCTAATAAATTAACCCAAAGATTTCATTATTTGATTAAAGTTAAAAATTTATCTAATCAACTACTCTAAAATATGTGAAAATTAACAAAATTATATATATATATATTTATTATTTGTTACTGAAAAATGTTGTAAAAAAAATTGATCTGTTAATAATTTTTGTAAAACAAATTGATGCAAAAAGTTCTAATCAATCTATCAAGAAATTATTAACTTGATCAAATAATTTAATTGATTTATTAAAAATAATAATTAATTGAGTGATTAGTACAAAATATGTTAAAATTAATGTAATGATGTATATATTTTTACTATTTATTATTGAAAATATTTGTGATACACAAATTTGTCTGTTAATAATTTATGTAAATAATTGTTCAAAAAAAATTTAATCAATCAAACAATCAATTAATAACTCAAATGATTTAATTTTTTAATTTAATTTAAAAAAAACATTTAATTGATTACAACAAAACATATCAAAATTAATGCAACTATATTTTTTTTTTACTAACATTGACTTTGAGTCTAACATATCATTTAAGTACTGACACTTCAAAGTCAACATATCACTAATGGTCAATGTAAGAGATTTGACAGAAATACCAAAATTATAGATTTTTAAAAATAGGAAAATTAAATGTCTCCAAAAAAATAGGGGGACCTAAATTTCTAATTGGAAAAAATAGGGAGACTAAAAATATAATTTTGTTATAAATATTAATTGTGTAGCTGTCCATATTCATTATACATTATGTCTATTTAATTCCTCCTTAATACTATTAAGTTATTTGTAACCATTCAGTTACAATTTGTACCTATAAATAAGGTAGTCCTATTTTGATAATGGTAGATGAATTCCCTCATTCTCTTTGTTCCTTTGTTTTCTCTCTTCTCTATATTCTCTATTTCTGAGTTTTTTTTATAACACGTTATTAGCATGATTATTAATTTTTGTGAAGCTTTAAAAATATTTCTCAAGGTCTGGTCTGATTTTCTTCATTCAAGCATCAAAAAGGTATGTACATTTGCTCTTACAATACCTATATTTTGTTTCTGAATATCAGTAACCTTAAACATTGGTGTGGATCATCTATTTTTTTTTGGTACATATTGTTTGCTTTGAATGAAACGTTGAATTAAAATACATTTGACAGTATGCTTTGTAGTAGCAATATATATATATATATAAAGAGCTTTTAATGAAAATCCATGATGCCAAACATATTGGTATTACTCTGTTCCTAGAAGTGAATGTAGTACTTCATTCCCAGAAGTGAATGTAGCAACATATAATAATTATAGTTATGAGCAAATTTGTGATCATAGCAATAGTTGTGATAATTGTCATGGACATGGTCATGAAAGAAATTTCAAAGAACTTTTTTAACCCATATTAATACACGTCATTATATTAAATATTTCTTTTATTATATTGTTATTGTTTATATGTTTAAGTTTATATTGAATATGATTAATATGTTAAATTGTCATAATATAATAATTTAGTGTTATACTACATTTAACCTATTTTATAATAGTAATTCATATTTTATACGTTAAATATAAGTTAATTAAACGTTTGCATTGTTAATAATATGTTTGATTGCTAATGCATATAAAGCATATTAATTATGGAAAGTGGTTGTTATAGATGTTGATTAGATATAATGCATGATAATAAATTAATTATTGTGTCCAGTTATTATAATAATAATAATTATAATTGCTTATGTTACTTTATTATTAGATCACGTTTTATGTTATTGTCATATATTACAATGAATATAATTGAGTTATATGCATTATATTAGTAACATTAATAGTTAAACCAGAACAAATAGTTCTATAGTTGCATTATAATTGTCATTGAACAATTAAAACAAAAATAGGGTCCACTTTGTTATGAATATTAAAGTTACACTTTATGTTATATTAAATATAGTTTTCAATTACATATTCAGATTAATTGAGTTATTAAATTAATATCAATTTATATAAATTTATTATTGTTATAATTGTTTCATGAAACTCTCTATTGTTACAATAGATTGGGTATTGGGTATTTTATCTCTTTATTATTAAAAAGATAACGTAAAGTTTTAATCATTACAAATGAAGGAAAATGACATGTATCATTATGAGGAATCATTATTATTAAAAAAAATATTTTTACCACTTTGATTATATTCATGGTTGTTATGATTCAGTAGAGTTGACAATGTAATTGTTTACATTGCATATTTAGTTGCTTTAGTAATTTACAATTTATTGAATTGTCTAATCATTGCGATAGTATATAAAGATTTAATATTTACATCTTTATTAATTTTATTAATTTAGATGTTATGTGATTTTATTATATGAACATATCGAATCTTTTAAAGTTCGAATTTGAAACCCTTGATGTTATAAAAAATAAAAATTACTTGAGTTTTAGATGTTGCAATTCATCTAGATACAATGGGTCTTGAAGACATCATCAATGAAGAAAAATTCTAAGAATATTTTTCTTACCAGAAGTGGAAAAATAGTATAAAAAAAAAGGGTAAAAAGGAAAAAGAGGGGCAAATAGCGTTACGTGAAAATGAAAATGCTATTATTGTAGTGGCAAAGACTATTGGTTCTGTATTTGTCATACACCAAACCATCTTATTGAATTTTACCAAGATTATTATACTTTCAAATATAGTTTTATACTTTTAAATAATAATTTCTTGTATTGATTATTTATGCCCCTTTTTATTTATTTATTTATTTATTTTGTTAATGAAGAATGAATGTTGGGACTAGCATCAATAATGAAGACATGTGTTTCGTTGATAGTGCAACAACTCATACAATTCTCAAGAATAATAAATTTTTCTCTTATTTAATAATGTGAGAAGTCAATGTTAATACTATATCTGGTACTACAAATATAATTGAAGGCTCTGGAAGAGCTAATATAT
Organism: Spatholobus suberectus; assembly: GCA_004329165.1. Classification (NCBI taxonomy): domain Eukaryota; kingdom Viridiplantae; phylum Streptophyta; class Magnoliopsida; order Fabales; family Fabaceae; genus Spatholobus; species Spatholobus suberectus. Next base: position 11,335,586 of record CM014731.1, on the reverse strand, counting down.
TGTTACCTGGAGGATCAAAGTTACACACTTATAATGCATTGTATTCTTCCAAGTCTCATAGAAACTTATTAAGTTTCAAGGATATTCATTTAAATGGATACCATATTAAGACAAATAATGAAGGAAATATGGAGTATCTTTATATCACGAGACTTAACTTGAATAAGAAATGTGTATTAGAAAAATTGCCTGCTTTTTCCCATGGTTTGTACTATACATATATTAGTACAATTGAAACACATATTGTTGTAAACCAGAAGTTTACAAATCAAAATAAATTTGTAGTTTGGCATGACCGGTTGGGCCATCCCGGGTCTTTTATGATGCAAAAATAATTGAAAATTCATGTAGACACCCAATGAAGAGCCAGGAGATTTTTCAATCTAATAGTTTACCATGTACTGCTTGTTCCCAAGGAAAGTTGATAATTTGACCATCACCAGCAAAAATTGGGAATGAATCTCTTATGTTTTTAGAACGGATACAAGGTGATATTTGTGGACCAATACACCCACCATGTGGACCATTTAGATATTTTATGGTTTTAATTAATGCATCAACTAGATGGTCACATGTTTGTTTGTTATCAACTCGCAACCAGGCGTTTGCGAGATTGCTACCTCAACTAATTCGATTAAGAGCTCATTTTCCCGATTATCTAATTAAGAAAATCCGTCTTAATAATGCTGTTGAATTTACATCTCATGCTTTTAATGAGTATTGTATGTCTATTGGAATTGATATTGAACATCTTGTAGCTTATGTTCATACACAAAATGAACTTGCAGAATCATTTATTAAACGCCTAAAATTGATTGCAAGACCATTACTCATGAAATCAAAACTTCCAATATCTACTTGGGGACATGCAATCTTACATATTGTAGTATTGATTCGCATCAGGCCAACAAGTTACCACAAGTACTCCCCATTGCAATTGGTTTTTGGTCAACCACCTAATATTTCCCATTTAAGAATTTTGGATGTGTTGTATATGTTCCAATTGCCCCACCGCAACGAACTAAGATGGGACCTCAAAGAAGGTTGGGAATATATGTTGGGTATGAATCTCCATCTATTATAAAATATCTTGAACCATCAATAGGAGATTTATTTACGGCTCGATTTGCCGATTGTCATTTTGATGAATTAGTTTTTCCAACATTAAGGGGAGAGAATAAGTAGATGGAAAAAGATATTAGTTGGAATGAATTATCATTATCTCATCTTGATCCTCGTACAAAACAATATGAACTGGAAGTTCAAAAGATAATTCATTTACAAAACTTAGCCAACCAATTACCAGATGTATTCACTAACCCAAAAAGGGTGACTAAGTCATATGTACTAGCTGCTAATGCTCCAATAAGAATTGATGTCCCAATCAGACAATCTAATATTGCAAATGAGTCTCAAACACACATGAAGCGTGGTAGACCTGTTGGTTCCAAAGATAAAAATCCTTGAATAAGAAAAGGAGCTAAAAGGCAAGATGGCCAAATTGAGGATATGGAAAGTCCAAACGATTCATTTAACATAATTAATATTTCTGTTCTAGAAGAAACTTAGGTACCTAAATTTTTTGAAAATGAAGAGATCTCTATAAATTATGTCATGAATGGAATACAATGGAACCGAAATAAAGTCAAAGTTGACGATATGTTTGCATATAATGTAGCGCTAGATGTAATAAATGAAACTGAGGATCAAGAATCGAAGTCCATTAAAGATTGTTGACAAAGAAATGATTGGTTAAAATGGAAAGATGCAATTGAGGCAAAATTAGACTAACTTGCTAAGTGAAAGGATTTTGGACCTGTAGTCCGTACACCTGAAGGTGTAAAACCAGTTGGATACAAATGGGTTTTTGTGCAAATTGAAATGAAAATGGTGAAATTGTAAGATACAAAGCACAACTTGTTGCTCAAGGATTTTCACAAAGACCTGGTATTGATTTTGAAGAGACATATTCATCTGTAGTAGATGCAAGTACTTTTCGGTATTTAATTAGTCTGGTTGCACATGAAGGGCTCGATTTACATCTAATGGATGTTGTTACAACCTATTTGTATGGCTCTCTTGATAATGACATTTACATGAAACTCCCTGAAGGATTTAATTTGCCCACTAGTGCAGGTTCTCGAGAAGATTACTCGATCAAATTAAATAAGTCTCTCTATGGACTAAAACAATCTGGACGCATGTTTACATGTGGTGGTACAGCTATTTCATGGCAATCTGTGAAACAAACCATAGTAGCCACATCATCTAATCATGTAGAAATTTTAGCATTACATGAGGCAAGTCGTGAATGTGTCTGGCTGAGATCTGTGATTCAACATATGTGAGAAACCTGTGGTTTATCTTTAGAAAATATGACATCGACAATCATATGTGAAGACAACGCTGCATGTATTGCTCAGTTGAAAGAAGGATACATTAAAGGGGATAGAACAAAGCATATTTTACCTAAATTCTTTTTCACTCATGATCTTCAAAAGAGTGGGAATATAACTATTCAACAAGTTCGTTCATGTGAGAATCTAGCAGATCTATTTACAAAGTCACTACCAAGAAAAGCTTTTGAACAACTGGTACACAAGATTGGATTTCATCATCTTAAAGATGATTGTCTACATAACGAGGAGAAATAAATACGTTTTGCACTCTTTTTTCCTTTGTCATGGTTTTATCTCATTGGGTTTTTCTGACAAGGTTTTTAATGAGACTGATGATAACGTATTGAAGAATGATGTACTTTTTTTCCTTTACTAGGTTTTTATCCCACAGGGTTTTTCCTAGTAAGGTTTTAACGAGACACATTCTTGAATAATGAACATCCAAGGGGGAGTGTTATAAATATTAATTGTGTGGCTGTCCATATTCATTATGCATTTTGACTATTTAATTCCTCCTTAATACTATTAAGTTATTTGTAACCATTCAATTATAATTTGTACCTATAAATAGGGTACTCCTATTCTGATAATGGTAGATGAATTCTCCCATTCTCTTTGTTCCTTTGTTTTCTCTGTTCTCTATATTCTCTATTTGAGTTTTTTTTATAACAAATTTAGCCTTTTTTTTAATTCTTTTTTCTCTCTGATTTTTTAGGTTAGATTATGGATTCAAAACCATTTTTGTTCACCCAAACAAATTTACATACACTAAATAAAAATGAAATGATATAAAATAAAAAATAAGTAACCAAGTAAATATATAAAATAAAGTAAAACAAAAATTAAATAAAATGCATAAAAAAGAAAAGAAACAAAAGAAAGAATAGGAAAAAAAAATCGAACATGAAAATAAATAAATCATTAAATAAGTAAGTAAATAAAGAAAAGAAAATAAAAGATGAATAAAATTGAGTGCGCAGAATGACGCTAGACTATTCAAACTCATAGCATTTCCTGCAAATAAACGGTAAAGAAATAGAAACACCATCTCGCTTAGCTGGTTTATCGCACTGACCATCCCATCCTCACCTCTTCTCTAACCCTTCCTCCAACAATGTCGTGAATCATCAAGGGCAATTTCAACAAGTTGAGAGTAAGAGAACTTGTTCATGTTCACAAAACTTACGTACAAAGTGGAGCTCTCTGCCTCGAAGTTAAGCCATTAAGCCACACTTTTTGTTCTTATGCTGCTTCTGCTTTGGCATACCCTCTTGCAACCTTATCCAAAGCATCTTGGTTCGCCTATAACGAGATTGGTCCTATTCCCCAACTATTGGTTCCCATGACCCTCTTGTAATGCTCATAGTAAGCACTCTTGAGCTCATAGAAACTACTGAACAATGATCCATATCTCTTATTCTCTGATTCCTTAATCCTCTTCATCAACTCGGTGTATGGATTCAGAGATAAAAAGCCAATTCGGTAAGTGCAAACAAGGAAGAGATGCAACGGTAACAACAATAATAATGCTTATTAAACTACTTGAATACAGATGTAACCCATTAGTTTTTTAAATTAATTGTTGCATAAATTGTTAAATGAAAACAATCTAAACCATAAAACCATAAGACAGAACCATAGCCATGAGAAAAGCATGAAAAGATGAAAGAGGAAAGTAAAAAACAGAGCAATTTCGTATTTGCTGTAAAACCATACTGTTTTACATTCTTTCATCCATATTTTTAGTGAAATACAAAAGAAATAACAATCATACATCATATCCATACTTGCTGTCAGCAAAAAGACATGTACCCACTACATTAGGTGTACCATTTTCCCAAAAACAGACCCAACATATTTACTTTGCAAAACATTAGCAACTCATATAAGAAAAGTTAATTAATTCAACAAAGAAGTATTTTAGAAAAGTTTTACATTAGTTAACATAAATGATATAATATTCTTTAATGTTTTACAGTGTGTGTGTATAAATTATATGATTTGTTTAATTAACGTTGTAATTCTTTCAACAGTAAATACATTAAAAACTAGAAAATTTATAATTTTGGTTAAATATAAAGTTGAAGATTAAAAGAGTAAAAGTGGAGAAGTCCAAAGCCGAAGCCCTACTTACAATCCCAAAATCATCATTCGGCCCAATTCATGCTCTATATCAAAAGCTCATTTTCTTTCTTCTTTTTGGTCCTTTTGTTCCATTCTTTTTTTTTAGTTAGGTGCTCTCCTGTAGAGTAAAGGGTAATGAAAGGAGCAACATGAGGTTTAATATGGAAATACGACCATTATTGTGGTTGCCAAATGAACTGCTAAAGTTTATTATATATATATATATATATATATATATATATCATGTTCAACGGGTCGAGCAAATACTCCGTAGAATTGAAGTAACACAAAGAAAGTGTATAGGGATGTGTTAGTTATAGTTAGTTTCTGAACTATAAGTTATATTTTGTCATTTTTTGTTACTAGCTAGTAGCCATGTAGCAACAATTACTACATATAGATGTATCATTCACTTGTATCGACAAGAATCATTCAATTGAGTTCTGTATCATAATTTTCTCTCCATAACTTTCAATCTCTTCTCTGTTCATTCTTCATCTATTGCATGGTTCTAAATTGCGGTTGTGGTCATGGTTGCGGTTTCGTTGCAATCATTGATATTGCGGGAAATTGCAAGAAAATGTGGCTGATGCAGCCGCAATTGTAGTTGCGATATGATTGTGGTAAGTCCAAAAACCTTTATATTGCGGCCACAATTGCGGTTGCGGACCGCAATTTAGAACCATGATCTATTGCTCAGATACCTTTAGAAAGAAACCTTGAAGAAATTATATGCACCAGTGCTCTCAGATTCACACACATGTTCTATGCTCCAAACTTGTGTCCTACTTTCATAGGTAAAAAAAAAAAAAAAAGTGTAATCAATCCCGACTACTATTCTGGTCCTTTGTTCCCTTCCTATCACTTTTCGTGAAATGCTTCATGATTTTATTGGAACCTATACTTGTGGTGGCTCCTCCGGGACTTGATCAGTGACAAAAATTTCTAAGTATTCCCATTCGTGAAACACGTTTGTCTAAGCAGACTCACCCTTGGAGAAATGCTTGCATTCAATTTGTCAAAGTTGACTCAAAGTCAATCAATGCCGTGACAAATGCATAGGTACGGTGCGATCAATGGCCCAAAGCGTCCAATTTTATTCTTATGGCTGTTGTAGTCAAGCTGGGGTGTGAGTATAAAAGGATTGCCTAACTTATCTCAAGTAAAAATAGAGTTAAATAACCTCATAAAAAATAATTGATATAATTTTCTATGTACTTAGAGATAGGTTGGTATAACATAAAAAATTACATCAATTATTTTTATGAGATTATTTAATCTTAGTACATAAAAAATTATACCAATCATCTTTGATAGAGTTGTCTTACCAGGGTAGCTTAGACAACCCCGAGAATAAAAGAGTGATCAACTAGTATGTTTGCCACAGAACATAAGAAAAGTTCAGTTTCTCATAAATCTCAGAAACAAATTTCTTATCTCTGTAAAATACCATTAACTGCTTAGCTCATAACTGAGTTTGACTATTTTCGTCTGCAAAGGATGCAGTTATTTTATGGGACCACTTTTCTTGTTATTTGTGGTATGGTTGTTATGGGGATAGTATTGGAGTTAGAAGCCGCGCCTACACCATCGCAGCTACTAAAATCAATAGTGGATGGTGGAATCGATGGTAGTCAGATTCACATGATATCTGGTCGTGGGATGGTATATTTTGCAATAATGCGGGAAGCATTGCTAGAATTATATATCCATATTTTATAGAGGGGATTCAATTAGCAACACTAAACCTCTCTGCATTCAAGAATTTAGAAAGGCTACAGGGCCCAAAAAGTGGACTAGAAGGGACTATCCCACCTGATATTGGTAATCTCCCCAAACTCACTTATCTTGATTTGTCCTACAATTCTCTTCATGGGGAGATACCTCCTTTACTGGGAAATCTTACTCAATTAGAGAGCCTAATCATCAATACAAACAACATTCAAGGTTCCATTCCTCGTGAATTGGTGTCCCTGAAAAATCTTACTCTCTTAGATCTTTCTCACAACAAAATCAATGGGACCTTGCCCATTTTACTTATAAATCTTACAAAATTAGAACGGTTAGACATTTCCAGCAATCTACTTGTTGGTTCTCTAAAATCCTTGTTTGTTGGAAGCCATGCACAGCTAACCACTATCGACCACAGTCACGAACTCACTCATCTCGATTTGTCCTACAATTCTCCTGATGGTGAGACACCTCCTTCACCGGGAAATCTTAACCAATTAGAGTCCCTACTCATCTCTAACAACAACATTCAAGGCTCCACTCCTCGTGAATTGCTGTTCCCGAACAATCTTAAAGAATTAGATCTAAGTTACAACTACATTAGTGGTGAAATACCACCAAAGCTTGTATATTTGTCATCCTTAAAAATTTTTGATCTAAGATACAATTATTTGAAGGGTCCCATTCCAGATGGTTTCTCTCCGGTTTCCCTAATAGGGAACAAGGATGTATGTAGCATCGATTCGTATATCCAAACCGAATTCCAATTCCAGCCTTGTACAGCCCGTGACAAACAATCTTGTCATACTTCTTCCTATCCTCATTTTTCTAATCATGGCCTTTTACTACTTCTGTATCTGAGGTATATTCGCATTGCAACTAAGAACAAACATGAAAGGGCAACAGCAACAGCTAAGAATGGGGATTTGTTCTGTATATGGAATTACGATGGAAGCATAGCCTATGAAGGCATCATTAGATTAACAGAAGACTTTGACATAAAATATTGTATTGGAACAGGAGCTTATGGGAGTGTTTATAAGACACAATTACCGAGTGGCAAGGTTGTTGCCTTGAAAAAAACTTCATGGATTTGAAGCAGAGGTGCCGGCTTTTGATGAGAATTTCAGAATTGAGGTCAAAGTATTATCAGAAATAAAGCATCAACATATTGTGAAGCTCTATGGATTTTGCTTGCACAAAAGAATGATGTTTTTGATCTATGAGTACATGGAGAAAGGAAGTTTGTTTTCTATCTTGTTTGATGATGTGGAAGCAATGGAATTGGATTGGAGAAAGAGGGTTAACATTGTGAAAGGCATTGCACATGCTCTGTCATATCTTCATCATGACTGCACCCTTCCAATAGTGCGTAGAGACATATCATCCAGCAATGTGCTGCTTAACTCAAGTGCAGGAACCATTGGATATATAGCTCCAGGTAAATTGTCCATATCTTTCTTTTTAGTCTTCGTTTTTTGATTCCTTTCCCTTTACCTATGTTCTCTTGTTTATATGATTTGATGCAGAACTAGTTTGTAGTAGTTTATACAAATTGTAGATTTAAATATTGTTATTTTCAATTATTTTCCTTTTGATCTTGGAATGTGCTCGTGTTAATGTTAAAAATGCAGAGCTTGCGTATAGTATGGTTGTGAGTGAAAAGTGTGATGTGCATAGCTTCGGAGTGGTGGCACTTGAAACTTTAGTGGGAAGGCATCCTAAGGATATACTGTCGTCACTTCAATCAGCTCCTACTGATGATGGCATCACATTATGTGAAGTATTGGACCAACGCCTGCCACAGCCAACAATGTCAGTTTTACTGGACTTAGTTTGTCTTGCCATTGTGGCATTTGCTTGCTTAAATCCCAATCCTTCCTCTCGTCCAACAATGAAATGTGTTTCTCAATGTTTTCCTACTGAGCTCACACCATTAAACATTCCCTTGTGTGAAATTTCATTGCAGCAGCTAATGAGTCAAGAACTCAGGCACTATATAAAATTGTGAACTCCTGAAAGTGAAACTTCTAGCTGAGGTTAGATCATATCAGCATTCAATAAAGATTTTGTAGTTGTTTATTTTGGGGGAATTGTTAGAAAACTTCATGAAGCTCTATTTTTATGTTAAACTAGTTCTCGTTATATGTTTGGAATGGATTATAATACTTGTTAAAATTAGATTTTATTTATAATATGGGCAAATTATATGATAAAAAATAAAAAATAGTTACTAGGTTTTTTCTTGTGCTTTTTTTTTTTGATAATTATGTTATTGGTGCAAAACTAATCTTCGTCAAAAAACTTGGCCAGCTAAAGTCTCCCCTCAACCACGTTTTTTTCATCTACAAAACTCGAACTCAAGAAGTTCAATGAAAATCAGGAAAATGCGGTACAACAGAAAGAAAGGTTATATTTATGTCAACGGATTGTCATTAACTTTCCTTTCCTCTTGCCCGCTCCTTATTTCCTTATTTCACCCGTACTTCAAGCTCTTGTACCTATTAATGTAGATGAAAACTGATATAGTTCGAAATTTGTCATTAAAAGTCTGATATTTTTTATTGGTGAAGATAATGTCATCAGTGAGGTGGGAATATTTTAATTAGGGATGTAATTAATGGTGTTGGAGTCGAACTTAAAGAAAATTCTATCTCAAGTGGAATACAATGGTTGACTCTAGGGCTATGGATAGGATGCCTTTAGACAAGTCTAACTTTATCTTTACCTAACTTGATATTTTGATAAGAGTATTTATTAGGACTCGTATTTAACCTGATCAAAGTGAGGCACTTAATAATTTATGGGAGAGGATCGGATCAACTTGATCGGTTGACATAATATATAAATTTTAATATTATGTATAGTTAAATTATATAATTTAGACTTTTGAATTTTGTTTTCGTCAGAATTTGTGTGAAGAGGATGAGATTTGAAGGATGGAAGAGTTCACTTCTCTCGACATTCCCTAGGCAATAACACCAAATTAATCTATCATGGAAGCTTTGCCTAGCTTCAACTCTGCATGGAAGGTTTTCATATGCTCCGTCCACATCTCCTACGTGCCATTTTTGTGGTTATGTGGGTCTCTCTCTCTCTCTAAAATTGTTCAACGGAACGATTTTTGACTTCTCTGTTAATATCTTCATGTGTATTTAATCTTCAATAAAATTATTGTGAGTCAATTTAATTATTGAATCGTCATTATCAATATCTTGAATTAGGCTAAAAGGTTTTGAATCAATCTTATGCCAGGAAAACATATGAAACTAATTTAGCTTGAAATGTTGAAATTGGAATAATATAAACGTTAGAGATAGTCATTCTTAATTTCAGTATCAATTGAAAGCCTAATTTATACTCAATTCAGTTAGCTTTAAGTTAATCGAATTGATAAAAATTAAAATGACCACAAAATGTATTCCAAATGTTTGATAAATTTCCTAAGTGACCTTGTTTTTATCAGTACTATTATTACAATACTAACACTAGTAAACCTATATTTGTTTTTTGCCTGAGAAGAGATATAGTCTTTAGTTGATGTAAAAAATATTAAATAATACCTTTACCTCGAAAATTAGATCTATCTTACAGTCAGTAACTAAGATGTGGATTTGTTTATCAGCTTAAAGGAAAAAAGATATTATTTATTAGCTCAAGGTTTGAGCAGGTTGGCATTAGCAAAAGCCAATAGCTGCATGGCCTATGCCCCAGCTTTGTTTCTTTGGGGGTAATTTAGGTTGCCAAGTGTTGCTTTATTATACACTCTTTGTTGAAAACTCTCAGTTGTTTGGTGTGAATGAATGACTCTAACATGGAAGAACAACACCCGTACCAAACCTCTAAAAACAGCTATTAAGAAATATAAATTATGAGCCAAAATATAGATGATGCTTCAAGTTCAACTCTATCAAAGCTTATGACAAGTGTAATTTCAGAATTTTTATCCATTTCTTTTATTTTTGTTAAATTGTTTTAGGCTCCTGTTTCTCTTATGAAATGATGTTGGTATTAACATTGAACTTTATCCATGTGAATTTTCTAGTGTGAATTGCACATCAGTTCAGGACCATCCATTAACACTTGAGTCATACTAGAATAAGTTGTGCTAGATTACATATTGGCTTCATATGTAAATATTAAAAAAAAAAAATTTCTTAATTTTTTATTCCAATACATTCAATATAGACCCTATATATATTAAAGATAGGTGATGGCAAGTGAAAGAAAAATTTACATTGTCCTGGAGTTAGTTGGCAGGGGAGAACAATTTGACAAAATAAAAAGTTGCTAATTTATTTTACTTTTAATATTTTTCTTTTCCTATTATACCATCTATCAAATTTTTTTATTTATTTACATTGACAATGAATAATTCTATTATTCTTAACGCATTGATATCATGTTTATTATGGATGTCTATACCTTAGAGCAAAGTTGCCCTTGTTCCATCAAATGAGGCCAAATTTTGTTTCTTTTATCTTCGATCTATCATTTTGCTCCAAATTCATCATCTGTTTATCCTATTTGTCTCTTGTTCTATTTGAGTTAATATGATATAAATTGCCCATATTTCTGTTTTGGTTGGTACAAGGACATTTGTCATGGAGCATAATTCATGTCTTTCTTTAATATATATGTGGTGAAAATTTTCAGATTTTCTTATTATTATCTACAAGGTCAATTAAAAAAAAAGCTGCGTTGTGTTTGCTACGCCTGTACAGGAAAAATACTGATGCAATTCTCAACATGGGCTGGTGATTTTATTGGTGACACTTTGAAATTTCACTTTCATTTTGGGCCCTATTTGAGGGAAGGCTTCCTAGGGCCCTGCCAAGATGAAAGGTAGTTGCACACAATTGGTTTTTCTTTTAATTCATCATATTTGCCTCATTCTGTTGACCCTTATTTATGGTTAATTAAGTTATGCATGATGCAGACCGTGATGTTGTCTTCCTAAGTGCATCAAAATTTTAGAGCATCTTACTAGGAACCAGGTTATCTTCCGTTAATATGCTTATTATGGTATCCCATCTCCCTGGCTTCACGTTTGCAATTTTTTCATTTCATCAAATATTTTTTGGTATTGGCTTTGGTTTTAGGAAGATTTTCAAACGCCACTGTACAACTTGCTTTTATTGAGAACTAAAAGTGTCAAACTAAATGTTTTTATCTCATCCAGCAAAATTTGTTTGTGTTTACCAATTTTAGCTCAATGTAGGTCAAAACAATGAGGGCTTCTCAATATTTTCCTACCATTGAAGATCCTAAAGCCAGAAGGTCATTGTGTGAGGTTTGTAATATCTAATTGACACATCCAAAAATTTTAGTGAGCCTTGATTAATCATCTCACTGTTAAGAGTAATTAGTTAGAAATATTAGTTTGTTAGAAAAAAATAAGCTCTATAAATAGAGCCCTTACACACTATCATTGCATCTTTTATCAAATCAATTAATACAACGACATACTTCTATGGAAGTCCTTTACTTTTCTTTGAACTCTATGATTTTTAGCCTTGTCAAGTTGAAATTACTTGTATCTCATCTCAAAATTCTGATATGGTATCAGAGCTCTCTTATGGAGAGAGCAATGATTCCGCTGTAAAAGAAGAAGAAAAAGTGATGGAAACTGAAGTTGTGGTCGCTGAAGATTCATTGGAGCAAGAATCAACAATGGAGAAAGGTGCTGAAGATCCTTGTGAGCAAGAAACAAACGGAGGAAGAGTTCCTTCCCTTGTGCAAGGATGCAACAGAAGAGTTTGCAATAATGGAGTTCAGGAAGACTAAAGCAACAAAGGATCTCATCGTCAAACAGAGCTCTTCCGCTAGAGTCGATTTAGTCGTCAAGAGGAGCTACCTCTACGGTGCCGCTGATACCGGAAAATGCAACTCTGTTGAATCTATGACAGTTCCTTTACTACAACATCTATATCTTCGATCTTGGCAAAAATCATTGTTCGCCATTCTATTCTTCTTCTCCTTCAACCCTCCGATTCCAAGTATGAAATCTGAATCATATGAATCCAAGTCAACTGCGAGGGAGGGTTTGGAGCAGAGATCGTCGGTGAGGAGAAGCTTCTAGAGAAACTCCAGATTCGAAGCCATCTCCATCATTTACTTCATCCTCGGAGTCATATTCGTTGGCATCCTCACTCAAAGCTGTGACCTCATTTTCCTCCACATGCTCGCTCAATTCCTTGGTGGCCTTCATCTTCAAATCCAAATATCAGATCACGTTCTCCACAGGATTTCAAAATTCCTTTTTCCACAAATAAAAAAAAAAAAATCAATCGAAAACCGAGCACGGGAGAATGGAGAAAACAGCCAAGGTACCAGCCTCTTCCCTTTGCTTCCCCAGATGCACTGCCATGCTGATATCAACCGTTGAAATACCAATTCACGCAGATTGATGATATGGCATTCAATCGAACGATTGATGTAAAAGCATTTGCGTTTCAGTGAAGATAGTGTGATTGCGCCCTGCGGCTCTCGCTACTCCTATTTTCACAGCACGTGTGTGGGTTCTTCCCATGAATGTTGATTGAGGTGCAGGTGTCGTAACATTTTATTGACTGGTTGCTGGTTTGGGCTTCAATTCTTTGGGCCACCTTTTCGTTGTCTTCTATTTTTGTTATTTTTTTCCTCATATCAGTGTATGTCAAAAAAAAAAAGGGACTATTTTCTGCCCATTATTTTTCTTTCTTTGTTATTTGTAATTCAAGGTGATTGTGGTGATACCACTTATCACCTTGCGAGTTGGTGTTAAGAGTAATTAATTGGAAATATTAGTTTCTTAAAAAAAATAAACTCTATAAATAGAGCCCTTATATATTATCATTGCATCTTTTATCAAATCAATCAATGAAATGACACACTTCTATGGAAGTCCTCTACTCTTCTTTGAAATTACTTGTATCTCTTTTCAAATTCTGATATTTACGAAGGATACTGACTAGAACTGATGTCAAAAATGTGAACAAAAGTAATGCATCCCATGCTATTCATTTCGAAGCCCTTGCTCTGGTATGTTCATTGCACCACACTATATTATCATGGCATTACTTTATGCAACCTGTTGTAACTTTCTTTACCACTCAGTTGGTGCCATTAGGTACAGAGCTTCTTGTTGTGAGTTGATGTACCTCTAGTGGATGGATCCCAAAGAACCAATATATATTTTCATAAATTCCACTGTGATAAATTACAAGTATTGTATAATATAGGACTTTCGCTAGAATATGTAAAAAAAAATTACGCTATTAATTAATTATTGATTGTCATGTACAGTAAGATAGACTTCTGCAATAATTATTTTAAAAATCATGTTTAAAATAATTTTTAATTAGTTGATAGTGTAAAAATATTTACACCGAAAGTGTATGAAAATTAAACTCGTAATTTAGAGCATAAAAAAATGTTACAGTCCAATTACGTATTAATGATTTGTATGAAAATATGTGAAGTGATAGAGTGCGTAACTATAAACTTGTTCATGTATGAATAATAGTAGTGTTAACTGTTTAGTACATAAGATGCAATCTGCATCCTTGTCTCATTCCGACAAAAGGAGACCTCGTTTTCAAAGAAAAGAACCCAAAATTATGTAAACCACACACTTCCCAGTTTCTACTCCCATCATATATGCATTCTCCAAACAAGCCCTGGTATTAACCATTTAACTACCTCTTCATAACTCAAACTCCTCCCATCTTGTGCCTCTACTCCCATAGTTATTTTCTTGGCAATTTCCCGCCAAATGTCTATCAAAATTTTCGTTGTTTCCTTCATGCTAACCTCACTATTGTTTTTTCTCCTTTTCATTCCCATAAGATTAACCATACCCAACTCCAGGTTCGAGCCTGCTATGAACTACTTCAACACCACCAAGGCCAACAAGTCATACCCAGTTACATTTGCCTACTTAATCTCTGCTTCCAAAGGAGATGCTGGGAAGCTCAAAAGGTTGGTGAGGGCTCTGTACCATCCAGGGAACTACTATTTGATTCATATGGATCATGGGGCACCAGAGGCTGAGCATAGGGATGTTGTTGAATATGTGGCCAAGGACCCGGTTTTTGGCCAATTGGGGAATGTTTGGGTTGTGGGGAAGCGTAATTTGGTCACTTATAGAGGACCAACCATGCTTTCTACCACTCTCCATGCTATGGCAATGCTTCTCAGGAGTTGCCAATGGGATTGGTTTATTAATCTTAGTGCCTCTGATTATCCCTTGGTTACACAAGATGGTATGGTGAGTCGCCTTAGTTTATGGCTATTGGATCATTCAATTTGCTCGTTTTACAATTTACATGAAATATTTCAATTATTGTATTTATGATTTTAAACTACCGCTGACAAATGTGGCTGATGGCATCACAATTTGTTGCTGTGTTTGAGTTTGTGAAATAATGTTGCCTATGGTGATTTTCGTATTTTTAATGATTGACTAAAATGAATGAAAATTTCCAATTTTCAGATATGATCCAAGCCTTTTCTCAGGCTCCAAGGGATATCAATTTCATTCACCATAGCAGTCAATTGGGTTGGAAACTGTAAGTACTAAGTAGTATTTGTTTTGTTATAAGATTTTCTCTTATACCCAAAATTTTAACCTTTTATACCCATTCAGGAATAAGAGAGGGAAGCCAATAATTATAGACCCAGGGCTGTATAGCCTCAAGAAATCACAGATTTGGTGGGTCAGTAAGCAAAGGAATCTCCCAACATCTTTTAAACTTTATACAGGTGTTTTCCATCCCCCATTCAACCTTTAGATTATTGAGAACTGTGCTGTTCTTGTATGTTGCATGTATGCATCCAATTCCTCCACTCCATGCATTTATAATTTACCTTCCTTGTGAAATATTTTAAGGACTAAATGGCTTATACAGAGCATGTGATACTCTGAAATCTGAATAGGGTACTCGTTTTCCCATGGTGCATCCATCAAGATCATAATTTGTTTTGGTCTCTATTTTATATTTAGAGAAATTTTAGGTAGAGTATCTTAGCTATTTTTGGTGTTGTTTTTTGTTTTAAATTAAATTTTACTTCAGTAAAGATCGACATTATAAATCAACATTAATTATTAAGGGTGGAATTTCAATTTTAATTGAAGAATAATACTTAAATCACCAAATAATTAAGATATTACACTTTATATTTTCCTTCTAGTTAATTCCATCTGTTCTCAATGAGATTAATATTCTAATCTATAGAAGAATCTGGTTGGCATTCTATCATTGGGTTTAACATTTGGACCCCTCAAATTAGATAATATTATAACAGACAAGAAATTAAGGTTTTATAGGATCGATGTCAAATTTGTGCCAAATAATTTTTTATAGATAAGCAAAATTTATTAATGAAAAGCCAACTAAAAGCACAAGGAGTGCCTTAGTCTAAATACAAAGAGAGCAACAAATACACCACCATGTGACAGTGCATTATACCAAAAACAACCCCAAGCAATAAGATTAAACTACACCAACCCCTCGTGAAAAAAAATAAATAAAAATGAACCACAATAATACCCCGTACACCATCAGCCACATAGCAATTCCCTATAAGGAGTAATATCAACCGACCAACCCAAAGCCACTCCATAAAAAATATCCAATCTGAAATAATAAAACAAAAACCAGACATCTGAACCACCCATCAATCCATAGCTTCGTGAGAGGTTAAGGGTTCCATCATGAGTGCTCTGGATTCAATTACTTACTGCCTAAATGTCCCATTTTTTGGTTAGAGGTCATTAGTCATGGAAGGTAAATTAATTTGGTTGATAGTAGCAGAGCAATAATATGCATAATGTGCTACAGGAACTTTGCCTAATGTTATTGTTGGCTGAGTGAAACCCCACAACTTCCTCAATAACTTATTGTTATTATGATTATTACTTTGGATGACTCTAAATTAAAGTGAACCAAAAGGAAATGAAGTACCTGAATACAGGGTACAGAAATGAATAACAATTTCAAGGTAACAAAGAAAATATGAAGGTTTTTCTTTTTTTTAATGTGGTCGTGTAGCACATAAACCCTTGTTAGCTCAGGAAAATTTGGAAATTCCAAATGTCAATTCCGGAAGACAGAGCAAAGGACAAGTGATGCTGTACGTTTAGCACATGGACATTATGTTAATGATAATATGATATAAACGATGCACATTCACGATCGATGTCCTCCTTTATATTGCTTTCTTGGCCTTGCAATTCGCGTGTCTTCTGCTTGTAGAGAGTGTGCTATCAGTATTCATTCTTTAGGCAATGCATGTCTTCATTAATTACATATTATTCTCTCTCTCTCTCTCTCTCTCTCTCGTGAAAAAGCTTGTGGACCATAGATGAATGGTTTGTTAGTGTGATATTAATTCGACATATTAAATTTTTTCAGAAGCTTATATACATTATTTATTATTTCTAGGTGTTTAACTTATCTTTCGTAAAAATGGGTTAAACAATCCCATTAAAAATAATTGGTGCAATTTTCTATATAGTTAAAAATAGTTGGTGTAGTTTTTTTAATTGCATCAATTATCTTTAATGGTGTTGTTTAATCCCATTTTTGTTTAGGACAAGTTACCCCTCATTTGTATGTTTGGTATGTACTTTCAGCTATTTTTTTAGCGTTTTTTATTAATTTAAAAGTTTGTTTGACCTTATTAACAAAATTTAATAAACAAGTGTTTTTTAGTAGCTTGTACCATTTTTTAAGACTCTATATTCAAGTAGTGTTTTTTAAAACACTAGCTTCTATAATTTAATATTTTATTTCCTTTTTGCCCTTAAAATATTTATTAAATTTTCTTATTACCCTTCTTTTACATAAGGTAGGATTTTATTATTATTTTTTTTTCTCTTCCTCCTACACTATTTATTTTAACCATTACACTATTTACATTATTTATCTATATTATTTTAAGATTATATTTCAAGATATTTTAACTATTACACTAATCAATATAATAAAGTATGACATCTACTTAAAATTTTAAACTTGGTCGAGAATAATTTAAAATATAATATAAGGGTTATTCTTTCTAGTGCATGTTATAGCTACAATATTTTAATGCCCTCTCTATCGTTGTCCAATAATATGCAGACACTTGCCGCGTCATTTAATGACATTTATTTGTTAATATTGCATGTAACTCTTAGGGAGTTATTAGCAAATTTTTTTAACTTTTATTATCACTTTTTTTAATATTTTTATTCAAATGTTGCCTTCTTGCTCGTAAATCCATAAAAATATTAAGTAATAAGAATATATTATTCAGAAGATTATATTCCAAAATTATTTCAATTTATTAGATTCCTATTAAATAATATGGATAAATATATAATTATATATTAATAATAACTCATATGTAAAATAGTATATGTCTCCAATTATTCTATATGTAATTATCATGCGCATAAACAATCTACGTTAAAAAGTTATTATTTATATATAATATATAATATATAATAATATAATATATTAAAATTATAAAAAAATATACATTAAAAAGTTTTGTTGCTGCATGTCGATGCACGTGTCAGTCATCAATCAACGTGAAAATAATGATTTCTGTTCGTCACATAAGTTCCTCTTTTTTGAGGAAAGTTTTAATTGTGTTTTTAAAATGTGGTTTCCATTATGTCTGAATTTTTTGTAAATTTTTAAAGTAATGAAATATGTTTATTTTTTAATTTTGAGCTGAATTGGTTTTTCATCTATTTTTTTCTTAGAACCATAATTACATAGTATAATTTCCTTCAAACTTTATTAAATTTTTAACTTTTAAAATTTTTAAGTTATTTTATGTGTAAAATCCATGATAAACTACTAAATATGTGGAGAAAAATTAATAATTTAAAATTTTAAGTAAAAAAAAGTTCAAGTCATATATTTTTTGTATACATAATTAGTATATTTTTATTCAAGCACCTAAGAAATATTATCCTCTTTTTAAGTTTCAGATATGAACCCAATGTTAGTATAATAATTTTGGAATATACTATTTTGATTAATATTTTTAAAAATGTGAAAAAGAAACTATTATTTGAAGAAATCAGTTCTTAAAAATTATTATTTAATATTTTTATGGATTTAGGAGGGAGGGAGATAACTTTGAATAAAAAATAAAAAGAAAAAGTGAAAATAAAAATAAAAAAAAGTTCCTAATTACTTACATGCAATATTAACAAATAAGTGTCATTAAATAACGTGGCAAGTGAGTACAGGTATCAGCATATTATTAGACAATGATAAGAAGACATTGAAATATGTTAGTTATAACATGCACCGAAGGAATAACCTAACATAAGATTAATAATAGGATGCATAATATGAAAAAGAAAATAATAATTTAAACTAAAAAATGAAATTAATATAATTTATCTACATATAAAAAATTACAAGAGTTTAAAATTAATTAAAAAACCAAAATAATAATTATCAAAATATATAGTTTATCAATAAAATAAAATTAAAATTTATATGAAAAAATCACATAAACATGTCAATTTTTTTCATTTTATATTTACCAGTTACTTTAACAAATAATTTCACCAAACACTTATAATTTAATAAACTAGCTAGCTTTTCAACTACTTTTTCCAAACAAAGCCTATATGTTCACAAAATTTATAAAACTTTTTTTAGTTTTTGATATGGTTAAGTTTTTATTTATTTATTTATTTATTTATTTTGTATGTTGTTCTTTCCGCCCCCACGTGATTTCGCATCTAAAAAAATTAATCATGTTATATCTTGTCACAGCCGGTAAGTATTATTAGAGTAGTGGAGTATAAAATGTGCATCTAGGGGCCTGCCATCACAACTGTAATCAAATTATGACATATTTGATTGCTATTGTAAGAAAACATAATTGTTGGTTTAAAAGAAGCTAGTGATGGGCTTCATTTATGATCTGTAAAGTGACTACTAATGTATGAGCATTCAATAAGGATGTTTATACAACCGTTTTGGCTTCTATCTTAATCATCATCACCAGTAGCACTTCAGTGTCGTTTGTTTGCCCTGCCGTATGCTCAATTTCCCACATAGTATGACTCCAATCATTACAATGTGACATATTAATTGATTAATTAATGGATCCCTTTAACATTTCAAAGCTCTAATTAGGTTTAAATATGTCTAAGTTCATGTAAATATAATACATTTTTTTTGTAGTCTTACCAAAAAATAAATGTTTTTAATTTTTACAATATTTGTTATCACCAATTTTGATTTTAATGTAAACTTTTCATTAACATGTTTTAGATAGACTTTTGATTTAATGTCCATGATTTATTTTTAGTCCCCGCAAATATAGCAGTTTTTGTTTTTAGTCCATGTTTTTATGTTCTTACAAATATAATGATTTTTGTTTTTAGTTTCTACCGTAACAGTGAGAACCAAAACAAGTGAATATTGCAAGGATCAAAAGCAAAAACTAAATACTGAAACTAAAAAACAAAAGCCAAAATATTTGTAGAGATGTAAAACATATTTAAATCTTTAAATTATCATATTTTATTAGACTTCTAACCATGCAAGCATAATCTTTCTTGGTAACATTTTGAATAAGTTAATTAACTTGATGCTATTACGAATGCCTTCCAAATTCAGGTTCAGCTTGGACAATACTATCAAGATCCTTTGCTGAGTATTGCATTGTTGGGTGGGAAAATTTGCCAAGGATTCTCCTCCTCTACTATACAAACTTTGTGTCATCCCCAGAAGGATATTTCCAAACGGTTATTTGCAACTCTAAGGACTACAAGAATACTACAGCAAATAATGACCTACATTACGTTACTTGGGACTATCCTCCAAAACAACACCCAAGGACACTAGGACTCAAAGATTTTAGGAAAATGGTGTTGAGCAATCGTCCATTTGCCAGAAAATTTAAGAAAAATGACCCTGTTCTAGATAAAATTGATAGAGAGCTTTTGAAGAGGCATCGTGGGCAATTTTCTTCTGGGGGATGGTGCTCAGAGGGTGAAAGGCGCAGAGCATGCCCAAGTTTGAAAGCTGAGAATTATGGTGTTCTCAAACCTGGCCCAGCCTCAAAAAAGTTGAAATTTCTGCTTTCATATATTCTCTCTCGTAAAGTTTTTCACAAGCAGCAATGCCGGTAACTTTGATTTCATTTTCCATACTTGATCACTTGTAAAGAATGTCATGATATGATGGTTACATTTTGAGCATAAGGTTATTACATATTGAATTTTGTTAATCTAACCATTAAATTTAAAGTTTGTCGTAATTGTACTTTTGGTCCTCTAATAATCTTCAATTCATGATTTTGATCCTCTTTTTTTATTTGTGTGAATTTAGTTCCTCAATTTTTAAAATTAAGCAGTTTGGGTTCATTGGTAATCTCTCCAAACTCACTCATCTCAATTTGTCCTACAATTCTCTTTATGGTGAGATACCCAGTGAACTGGTGTTCCTAAAAAATCTTACTGTATTAGATCTATCTCACAACAGACTCAATGGAATCTTGCCCATTTCACTTACAAATCTCACAAAATTAGAATGGCTTGACATTTCCTACAGTTTACCCGGTGGTTCCTTAAAACCCTTGTCAGTTGGAAGCCATGCACAGCTAAACACTATTTACCTGAGTCACAACCTCATTAATGGTGAAATACTACCAAAGATTGGATATTTGCTATCCTTAGAAAGTCTGGAACTAAAATATAATAATCTTACAGTAACGGTTCCTCTATTTTTGCAAAATGTCTCTTATGTGGACATTTCCTATAATTATTTGAAGGGTCCCATTCCAGATGGTTTCCCTCTGTATATGCTAATAGGTAACAATGGTGTATGTAGTGACATTTTGGACACCCAAACCAAATTCCAATTCCAGCTTTGTGTTTTTCTTGTAAATTCCAATTCCAATTCCATCTTTTTTTTATCAATTTTGTGTTTTTCTTGTATTTTTTGTTTACAAAAATTTCTATAAAATTTGTTATGACTTTGACAAAAATATTATTATTTTCATAAATTTGTTGAAAAATTCATTGATTTTTTTTTTTTTGTGTATTTTCATACAAATTTTGTTTCACAAAAAAAAAAGAAGGAAAACTTATTGTTTCTTGCAAGTTTTTTGAAAAAAAAAATCACAAACAAAATTTTCAATTTTCTTTTTTGATTCAGTAGCAGACGAATGTATAAAAATAGTAAGGTGTTATTAACTTAAATAGTACCATTAAACTCAATTATTTTCCCTTCCAATTTATTTTTTTCAAACTCCACCTATGCACACTGCCATCTAAATGGCAACTGCTGCTTTCATGTAGAATATAAAGGGTAATGAAAGAAGCAACATGATGTTTAATAGGGCAATACGACCATTGTGATTGCCAAATGAACTGCAAAAGTTTTATCTGTATATCAATATGCTCAACGGCGTCAAGCAAATCCACTATAGAGACCAATCACAAAGAAAATGTACAGCGATAAATTAGTTACAGTTAGTTTCTGAGCTACTGTTAGTTATGTTTTGTTATTTTCTGTTACTAGTAGCCAAGTAACAAGAATTACTACGCATAGATCCATCATCCACTTGTGTCAATGCCAAAAATTTCTAAGCATTCCCATTCATGGAACGTGTTAATCTAAGCAAGCGCACCCACGGAGAAATGCCTGCATTCAATTCTTCAAAGTTGACTCCAAGTCAAGCAATGCCGTGACAAATGCGTAGGCACCGTCAATGGGGCAGAGGCTAGAATTCTATGTGTTATGCCTGTTGTAATCAAGCTGAGGAGTGAGAATAAAAGAGTGACCAACTAGCATGTTAGCCACAAAAAATAGATGAATAGCTTGGTGTCGCCATCCTAGAGTAAGCAGATGGTGATAGGTGGAATTTTTCAGCTATTTTCTAATGGATGGTTGGAGTAGAATTATAGTAAAATGCACAACTTAAAATGTTTAGAGACTTTCTACGCGTTTGTAAAGTGATTTATTTAAAGCACATGCATAGTAAAACACAGATCAAAATTTTATATAGTTTGAATTAATGTACCTTATAAACTTAATTCATTTTAAATCAAGGATAGATACATTTTTAATTATTTTCTCTGTTTATATGCTGTTTTCATTTTAAAAGAGATAAAATTTTAGAATTCCCCTTATTATATGCTATTAAAAAAATAAATTATCATTTAATCTTCAAAAATTACAAATGTATTTTATTTTTTTAAAGATTTTTAACATTAATATATTCTTTAATTATAAAAAATAACACTAGAAACATTAATATTCTACATACATACCACGAAATTAAAAAACTAAATCAATGTAAACTGTAAGTTTAAAGCATTAAAATAATATTATTTTTTAAAAATTAAATTAATATTGTTTTATAATTAACAGATTAAATAATAATAATAAACAATTAAGATTTTGTATAAATTGATTTTTAAAAATAAACAAAATGATTGATTTGGCATTAATGGTAAAATTTGTTATGCATCAATTGTTGGGATTCCTTTAGCATTAATGGGTTAACTCTAGGTTAACAAAAGGATTTATTAGAATAATGTCTTTAGTTTTAGATTTAAATAATTCATGTCTTGCATCTAATATTTAATATACACATATCCATTAATCTCTTGGTAATTTACCCTGATCTTACAAGGCATTGAGCAATGTCATTTACCATGCATCCAAAGACAAGGTTTTCATAGGACATATAGAAAAAAACCCTACCATTCAACCTTCCAATATAGGCAAAAGGACTACTAGCAATTTGGTGTTCATTTTTGTTATTGATATTTTCATCACATACTCGTTAAATTTAACATTACTTTACAGGCTTCAATTCACGTTTAATAGTAAACATGAGGACAATAATGAGGAATCTTCTCAGTCAAACACTAATACCTTAGTGATACAAATGATTTAGAAGGTGAGCTGTGTCGGTGATCCAAGTGACTAACATCTTTGTTCACAATGATGACATAGACCAATGTCATAGGCCAATAAATCCATCAAATCCAACAATCAAACGATCAAATTCAGAAACAAGATCCTATTTGAAAAATTGAAAAGAAAGAAAAATCAGGCCAAGATGATTAAAAAGAAAAAAACTTCAGTGATAGAAGACATTAAAAGCTAGACCTTAAATAAATTACATAATTTCAGAAAATAAGGCCATTTCTTGCCTGCATTTGTTGAAGTGCAGACAAGTCAAACATCCACAGTCTGCAAGCAGAACATACATAAACAAGGAAAGACAGCAAAGATCAGCAGGAATAACCAGTAGAGAAAAAGAACCTATATGCTAAGTATTATTAGCAACACGTCTTTTGCATAATACTAGTTCAGAAAGGAAGGAAATTGAAGATTTGACTAGCACTCAGAACATGCCATTTACACAGAACAGTTTAGAGCCATTATTAAGTTTGTACCTAAGATCATATAGACCAAAGTCCAATTCTAATAGCACAGGATATACAACTATATACACCAGAATAAAAATGTCCAATGGAGGCATAGTAGAAAAACAACACAGGTAAATCCTTCCTTGTCTCTCTTGGAACCTCTAAGCCTTTACCTGTTCACAATCTTCAACTTGTTCCAAGTACTTCTAAAAATCTAATGAATGTTTGTCAATCTGCAGAAGACAACCAAGTATTCCTTGAATTCCATCCTGACAAATGTCTTGTAAGAATCACAGGGAACCAACCAAGTTCTTTTGGAAGGCAGATTTGAAAAATGGACTTCAAGCATTTGATGATATATATTTATTCTTTTCTGATTCCAATAAGCATTTTTGTGACTCAGTTACATGTAATATTTCTATTCCTGATACTGTATTTCTGACTTAGCGTACTAAACTTGGTCATGCTTCTCAGTCGTTTGTATATTCTGTTCTCAAACAATGTAATGTTCCTACTGATATCAACAAAACTACATTTGTGCGTCGGCTTGCTGTATGGGAAAATCAGAAAAACTTCACTTCCCTACATCCACTTCCTCTTATACTTAACCAGTACCTAAGTGATGTTCTGAACAACCCGATCCTTCACTTTCACATGAAACACTTTGAGCTAGATCTGTACTCTGTACAAGAAAAGATTCAACGCCAAGAACTCTCTGTGCATCATATCATATTCCCTCTGTTGAACAGATTGTTGAAGTCCTTACTAAATTAGCATCTCAGTCCTTCTTTGACCAATGTCATTACAAACTCAGGGTTCAGTCATGTTCACCCAGGAGTTTGCAAGGGGTGTGAAGGGATAAGTTAGTTATATTTAGTTAGATTCTGAACTACTGTTTGGTATCTATATTTTGTTATTTTCTGTTACCAGTAGCTTTGTAACAGCAATTACTACATAAAGCTGTATCATCAACTTGAATCATTGAGAATCATTTAATTGAGTTCAGTATTCATGATTTTCTCTCCATAACTTTAATCTCTTCTCTCTTCCTTCTTCATCTACTGCTGAGATACCTTTAAAAAGAAACCTTGAAGAAATTATACACACCAGTGCTCTCTGATTCACTCAACGTGGTGTAGGCTCCAAACTTTAATCCTATGTTAAAAAAAAAAATTAAATCAATTCCGATGACTATTCTCGTTCCTTGTTCACTTCTTATCACTTTCCATGAAATTCCTTATGATTTCACTTGGGACCTAAACTTGTGGTGGACCCTTCAGGACTTGATCAGTGACAACAATTTCTATACCATTCCCATTCATGGAACGAGTTAGTCTAAGCAGACGCAACCTTGGAGAAATGCTTGCATTCAATTCTTCAAAGTTGACTCTAAGTCAACCAATGCTGTAACAAATGCGTAGCACCGTCAATGGGGCAAAGCCTTGAAGTCTACGTTCATGGCAGTTGTAGTCAAGCTGGGGTGTGAGAATAAAAGAGTGACCAACTACCATGTTAGTCATAGAACATAAGAAAAGTTCAGTTTCTCATAAATCTCAGAAACAAACTTTTTATCTCTATACCCTTAACTAGTTAGCTCATAACTGAGTTTAGATATTTTGGTCTCATCGTCTGCAAAGGATGCAGCTTTTTGTTTCCAATTTTTATGGGACAACCTTTCTTGTTATTTATGGTATGGCTATTATGGGGATTGTGGTGGAGTTAGGAGCTGCACCAGCACCTGCGCCTGCGCCTGCGCCTGCACCATCACTATCTCCGTCGGAAGCAAATGCTATACTCAATAGTGGATGGTGGAATCGACAGTTGTTAGATTCACACCATATCTGTTTGTGGAAGGGTATATTTTGCAATGACGCTGGAAGCATAACTATGATCTCATATCCGTATATTAGAGAAGGGATTCGATTGGCAACACTAAACCTCTCTGTTTTCAAGAATTTAGAAAGGCTAGAGGTCTCTGCGAGTGGACTAGAAGGGACTATCCCACCTGAAATTGGTAATCTCCCCAAACTCACTCATCTCGATTTGTCCCACAATTCTCTTCATGGGGAGATACCTCCTTCACTGGGAAATCTTACCCAATTAAATAGCCTAATCCTCTCTAACAACCACATTCAAGGCTCCATTCCTCGTGAATTGGTGTTGCCGAAAAATCTTATTGTCTTAGATCTATCTCACAACAGAATCAATGGGACCTTGCCAATTTCACTTACAAATCTTACAAAATTAGAACGGCTTGACATTTCCCACAATCTACTCGTTGGTTCTCTAAAATCCTTGTCAGTTGGAAGCCATGCACAGCTAACCACTATCGATGTCAGTCACCACCTCACTTATCTCCTTATGTCCGACAATTTTCTTGATGGTGAGATACCTCGTTCACTGGGAAATCTTACCCAGTTAGAGAGACTAATCATCTCTAACAACCACATTCAAGGCTCCATTCCTTATGAATTGGTGTTCCTAAAAAATCTTATTGTATTAGATCTATCTCACAACAGAATCAATGGGACCTTGCCTACTTCACTTACAAATCTCACAAAATTAGACTGGCTTGACATTTCCCACAATCTACTCGGTGGTTCCCTAAAACCCTTGTCAGTTGGAAGCCATGCACAGCTAAGGACAATCTCCCTCAGTCACAACAAGATTCAAGGATCCATGTCTCGTGAATTGGTGCTCCTACAAAATCTTATTGTGTTAGATCTATCTTACAACAGAATCAATGGGATCTTGCCCATTTCACTTTCAAATCTCACAGAATTACAAAAGCTTAACATTTCCCACAATCTACTTGTTGGTTCCCTAAAACCCTTGTCAGTTGGAAGCAATGCACAGCTAACCACTATTGACCTCAGTCATAACCTCATTAGTGGTGAAATATCACCAAAGCTTGGATATTTGCCATCCTTAGAAAATCTGGATTTAAGCTATAATAATCTCACTGGAAGGATTCCTCTGTCTCAGCTATATGTCTTGAAAGTGGACCTTTCCTTCAATAATTTGAAGGGTCCCATTCCAGATGGTTTCCCTCCGTATGCGGTAACAGGGAACAAGGGTGTATGTAGCGATGATTGGTATACCCAAACCAAATACCAAGTCCAGCCTTGTTCAGCCAGCGACAACAAAGTAATCATGGCTGATGACAACAAAGTAATGCACAATCTGATCATAGTTCTACCTATCCTCATTTTTCTAATCATGGCCTTCTTACTACTTGTGTATCTGAGGCTTATTCGCATTACAATTAGGAACAAACACGCAAGGATAACAGCAGCTGCTAAAAATGGGGACTTGTTTTGTGTATGGAACTATGATGGAAGCATAGCCTATGAAGACATCATTAGGGTTACAGAAGATTTTGACATGAAATATTGTATTGGGACAGGAGCTTATGGGAGTGTTTATAAGGCACAATTACCAAGTGGCAACATTGTTGCCTTGAAAAAACTTCATGGCTTTGAAGCAGAGGTTCCAGCTTTTGATGAGAGTTTCAGAAATGAGGTCAAAGTATTATCAGAAATAAAGCATCGACATATTGTGAAGCTCTATGGATTTTGCTTGCACAAAAGAATCATGTTTTTGATCTATCAATTCATGGAGAAAGGAAGCTTGTTTTCGGTTTTGTATGATGATGTGGAAGCAATGGAATTGGATTGGAGGAAGAGGGTTGACATTGTGCAAGGCATTGCACATGCTGTGTCATATCTTCATCATGACTGCACTCCTCCAATAGTGCATAGAGACATATCAGCCGGCAATGTCTTGCTTAACTCAGAGTGGGAGCCTAGTGTAGCTGACTTTGGCACTGCCCGATTCCTCAGCTATGATTCATCCAATCGAACTATAGTTGCTGGAACCATTGGATACATAGCTCCAGGTAAATTGTTCATAATAATATCTTTCTTTTTTGTCTTTTCTATTTGGTTCCTTTCCCTTTAACCAATGTCCTCTTGTTTATATGATTTGATGCAGAGCATGCCTAATCGGCTGATCCATACATAAAACATGACTAGTTTGTAATACTGAGTTTATACAAATTGTAGATTTTAATATTGTTATTTTTCAACTATTTTTCTTTTGATCTTTAAATATGACCATGTTAATTTGATAAATGCAGAGCTTGCCTACACTATGGTTGTGAGTGAAAAGTGTGATGTGTATAGCTTCGGAGTGGTGGCACTTGAAACTTTGATGGGAAGGCATCCAAAGGAAATACTGTTGTCACTTCAATCAGCTTCCACTGATGATGGCATCACATTATGTGAAGTATTGGACCAACACCTCCCACAGCCAACAATGTCAGTTTTTCTGGACATAGTTCGTCTTGCCATTGTGGCATTTGCGTGCTTAAATTCTGATCCTTCCTCTCGCCCAACAATGAAATGTGTTTCTCAATGTTTTCTTACTGAGCCCACACCATTAAACATTCCCTTGCGTGAAATTTCATTGCAGCAGCTCATGAGTCAAAAACTCAGGCACTATTTAAATTTGTAAACTCCTGAAAGCTAAACTTCTGGTTTAAATTAGATGATATCAGCATTCAATAAAGATTTTGTAGTTGTTTATTTGGGCAAATTGTTAGAAAACTTCATGAAGCTCTGTTTTTATGTTAAACTAGTTCCTGTTATATGTTTAGTACGGATTAACTTGTTAAATTAGAATTTATTTATAATATGGACAAATCATATGATTAATAGTTACTAGGGTTTTTCTTGTGTGTTAAATTTGTAGTTTTATGAAAGTCAGGAATATGTGGTACAGAAGAAAGAAAGGTTATATTTTAGTGATTTAGTAGTCTTGAGAAAGGATGAAATTAAGCTGATCACTGTTATGTCAAGGCATTGTAATTTACATTTCTTTCCTCTCGCCTGCTCCTTATTTCCTTATTTCACTTGTACACGAAGCACACGTCTAGGTAATACCTATCAATGTAGATGAAAACTGATATATATAGTTCATAATTAGTCATTAATTGAAATTTCTGGAGTTATTGGTGAACATAATGTCATCAGTGATTCTGTGAGATGGGAATATTTTAATTAGGGATCAACTTGATCGGTTGACATAATATATAAATTTTAATATTATGTATAGTTAAATATAATTTAGACTTTTGAATTTTGCTTTCGTCCGAATTTGTGTGAAGAGGATGAGATTTGAAGGTTGAAAGAGTTCACTTCTCTCGACATTGCCTAAGCAGTAACACCAAATCTACCATGGTAGCTTTGCCTAGCTTCAACTCTGCATGGAAGCTCTTCCCTGTGCTCCGTCCACATCTCCTAGGTGCCATTTTTGTTGTTCTGTGCGTTTCTCTCTCAAAAATTGTTCAACAGAATGATTTTTGATTTCTCTGTTAATATCTTCATGTGTATTTAATCTTTAACAAAATTATTGTGAGTCGGTTTAATTACTGAATCATCATTATCAATCTCTTGAATTAGGTTAAAAAATTTTGAATCGATCTTATGCTAGGAAATCATAAGAAACTAATTTAGCCTGAAATGTTGAAATTGAAATTAAATAATATATACGTTAAAGATAGTCATGTTTAATTTTGGTATCAATTGAAAGCTGAATTTATACTGAATTCAATGTGCTTTAAGTTAATTTCAATTGATAAAAATTAAAAAGACCACAAAATGTGCTATTTGTTCCCGTGCTGTCTTTTAGTGATAGTTTTCTTATATTTGTATACCAAAGTGTTTGATAAATTTCCTTAGTGACCTTGTTTTTATCAGTACTGGTATTACAATACTAACACTAGTAAACCTATATTTGTGTTTTGCCTGAGAAGTGATATAGTCTGTAGTTAATGTAAAAATATTAAATAATACCTTTGCCTCAAAAATTAGATCTTACACACAGTAACTAAGATGGGGATTTGTTTATCAGCACAAAGGAAAAATATATTATTTATTAGCTCAAGGTTTGAGCAGGTTGGCATTAGCAAAAGCCAATAACAGCATGGCCTATGCCCAAGCTTTGTCTCTTTCTTTGGGGGTAATTTACGTTGCCAAGTGTTGCTTTATTATACACGCTTTGTTGAAAACTCCCAGTTGTCTAGTGTGAATGAATGACTCTAGCATGGAAGAACAAATGTTTTAGCTTTGATTCCAAGGTGTTGGGCAAAAAGTATATGTGAGAAGAGGTGAAGGAGAATTTGATACAAACCTCTAAAAGCAGCTATTAAGAAATATAAATATGAACCAAAATATAGATGATGCTTCAAGTTCAACTCAATCAAGGCTTATGACAAGTGTAATTTCAGAATTTTTATCCATAGCTTTTATTTTTTCTAAAATTGTTTTAGGCTCCTGTTTCTCTTATAAAATGGTATTGGCATTAAAATCGAACTTATTCCTTTATCCATATGTGAATTTTCTACATGTAAATTTCACGTCAATTCAAGGCCATCTTAAGTCATACTAGAATAAGTTGTGCTAGATTACATATTGGCTTCAAACGTAAATATAAAAAAACTAATAATTTCTTAACTTTTTAATCCAATATATTTGTTAAAGAACTAAAGTCTTACATTGGACAAATAAAGTCAAGTCAAAGTGTATATAAGAATAGAGAGATTAAGCTCAATTGGTTCGAATGTTTTGGGTGATACACATCTAAGTCCAATTTACACTCTTCCATTGGGCCCGCACTACATATTATAATAGCATTTGATATATTCATTCAATATATGCCCTATATTAAAAGATGGGTGATGGCAAGCGAAAGACAGATTTACATTGTCCTAAAGTTAATTGGCAGGGGAGAACTATTTGACAAAATAATAAGTTTCTAATTTATTTTACTTTTAATATATTTTTTCCTATTATACTATCTATCATTTTTTTTATTTATTTACTCGGACTATGAATAATTCTATTATTCTTAATGCATTGATATCATGTTTATTAAGGATATCTATACCTTAGAGCAAAGTTGTCCTTGTTCCATCATATTTGCATGTCATGGACATTTGTATGTCATGGAGCATAGTTGATGTCTTTCTCTGATATGTGGTGAAATTTCTCAGATCTCTTTTCTTATTGTTATCTGCAAAGTCAATTAAAAAAAACAGCTGCATTGTGTTTGCTATGCCTGATGCAATTCTCAACAGGGACTGATGAATTTATTGTTGACACTTCGAAACTTCACATTCATTTTGGGAGGAAAGTTAGTTGCACACAATTGGTTTTTCTTTTAATTCATCATATTTTCCTCATTCTGTTGACCCTTATTTATGGTCAATTAGGTTATGCATGGCACAGACCATGATGTTGTCTTCCAAGTGCATCAAAATTTTAGAGTGGCTTCCTAGGAACCAGGATATCTTACATTAATAATCTTACTATGGTATCCCATCTCCCCGGCTTCAGGTTTGTGATTTAGGAAGATTTTCAAATAATACTATTCAGAACTAAAAGTGTTAAACTAAATGTTTTTATCTTATCCAGCAACTTAATCTTTATTAGTGTTTACCAATTTTTGCTCAATGTAGGTCAAAACAATGAGGGTTTTTCAATATTTTCCTACCATTGAAGATCCTAACACCACTAGGTCATTTGTTTAAGGTTTGTAATATTTCATTGACACGTCCTAATTTTTTATTTAGTTAACAAATTTTAGTGAGCCTTGATTAATCATTTCAGGTCTTACAAAGGATACTGACAGGAACTGGTGTGAAAAATGTGAACAAATCTAATGCATCCCATGCAATTCTTTTTGAAGCCCGTGCTCTGGTATCTTCATTGCGGTACACTATATTATCACAGTATTACTTTATTTATGCAACCTGTTGTGACTTTTTTTACCTCTCAGTTGGTGCTAGCAGTCACAGAGTTTGTTGTTGCAAGTTGATGTACCTGTAGTGGATGGAGCCCAAAGAACCAATATATATTTACATAAATTCCACTGTGATAAATTACACATTTGAAAGTTGATTCAATGAAAAACATAAATGGGCATAAATGGACTAATAATACTGTTATAACTAAATAGCCTACCATACAATCCTAGAATCCCTTGATATCTGAAGATTTGAGGGAAGACTGACCATGCTGTCTAATCTACAGGAAAGACTTGGGGAACTATCTGGGAACCATGACCATAAGTCTGGCAGGAATGATGAGCATGTGGGTAAACTCAACGGAGTGGGCAGACAGAAGTTGTGCAGGGTGGTCATTAGCACCTACCAACCACTTCATGCCGCTTTTCACTGAGATAATCTACCTTAATAGCTAAAAGACAAGGAATCCTCATTTTCCTGTTGTGTTCATAAATATAAATAATTAAAGATCAAATCTTCGTTTATGGGTGAAATGTGTGAGAATTTAATTCATATTTTAACAATGTATGCTAAGATTATTCTTCTCCTTGCAGCATTGTCTCTTTTTCACTTAGTAGCTTATCTTTATCATAGCAGTTTCCTAGCAGATTTCTTATTTGGAGCAGCTTCTTCAGCTTAATAGGTTTTGTTCTGTTCCAAGTTGTTTAACTCTTTACATCTCTCTATGTAAAGGGTTGGATCTTATTTGGCATTTTTTTTTCCATTCTGGGCTCTATTTAATTGGGGCATGAAGTATGAAGGTGCAACACATGAAGGTGGCAAGGAGCCTTAGTATATAGAACACCTTCACTCATAGCCACCCAAGTTTGCATCTCCTCTCTTCTTTATTTCTGTTATCTTTCTTTTTCTTTATTTGTTCATTTTTAGTAGCAATGTATCATATGGTTATTTCCCTCTTTCAAACTAATCTTCTATGTTTTGAATAAAGTCATTTATAGAGATTAGTGTTTATACTATATGGGATTTTTGCTTGGGCATTTCATTTCTTTTTGCTATTAAACCGACTAATAATACCCATAAAGTTGAATAGGGCAAGCTTAAGTAAATAAAATAATAAGGATAATGCTAAAATATGTGTTGGGTTTAGCATTGAAGTAAATGTATGTCAATTAATATTACTCCGCATTTCATCAAATTGCTTGACCAAATTGATTTTGGGGGCTAATATGTGGAAAGAAAAAAAAATGATTATCTCTGTCAACAATATAGGATATGTTGCTTCTTGGCAAAGTGAGTTTGTTCGTCCTTTCTCATTTTTGAAGTTGGTTTATACAATACTTTTAGATTACTAATCAATTTCTTAATGAGTGTTAATCATAGAAAAGCATTAAACACAAATTCAACAACTAAATTAACGAAAACAAAAGAAGGATTTTAAAAAGAAATCAATTACATTAACTTCAAAACAAGGTTCATCCTACCCTAACCCCAAAGGGGTTTAGAAACTTACAGAGAAACTAAACACACAAAGAAAATAAAAAGAAGATAGAAAGGAAGCCATGAATCTTGAGAATCAAACTCCAATTCTTCAAGATCTAAAGCCGAAGATGAATCTTCAAGCTCTTCCTTGCTTCTAGTCCTTAGATGAGTCAAAAGAATCCTCCAAACGTATATTTTCTCCTTTTTAGTGAAAGTTTAGGCTATATGGGCAGTAAAACAAACTAGGCTGGCAAAACAAAAAGTTTGGAACACGTTGGCACCAAGTGTAAGCCAAATTGGCGCCAGGCACCACCTCTTTAGAAATCCATCGAAGTTTTGGTGTCGGGCACTAGTTTCTTCATGGTCGGGTACCAAGTGCTTGGCATCAAGCATAGTGTTATTTGGTACCGGGGTCCACTTTCTCTGGAAGCCATGTTTCACTTAGGCATCGAACGTGGCTCTGAATGGCACCAGGGCGCCTCTTTTTATATCTTTAGAAAATTTCATTGTTCTCCACCTAAAAGTCATCCTTTTCTCTTGCTCATTTTATTCTTGTTTTATCAAAAGCCAAATAAACAAGTAGCAATCATGTAATTTTTAAATAAAAACTACAAAACCATTTATTCCATGAAATGTCCTGTTATTGGGTTAATTTCTCATAAATTTTCACTGAGCAAGTGTGAATGTCATGTAAAATAGCTCTATAAATCTACATCAGTTGTGGATTTATCACAACCCCAAACTTAGAATTTTGCTTGTCCCCAAGCAACAAATAGTTAGACACTAGGGGTCGAAGCCAATCCTCTTGCATCAACTCAAAGAATCTCAAGTCAGTCAAACATTAGTGTTGCTTTCAAAATAATTGCACAAAACAAATTTATTCAACTCGGTCCTAAGGGTCATGATTTCCCTCTAAAGCAAAACAAGCCAACACTTTCACTCCTACACTCTCTACCTACTTCACTCTCCTTATAGGATTAAGTGTTTCACTCAATTCACCAAAGATGGGTTCTGTTTACACTCAACATCATCACATATCACCCCTACCATATGCTAAACAAGATTCTGAAATCATCATCACAAAACAAGTGCACACACTCACGAGGTCTTTTACAGGTTGTAATGAGGTTAGGGACAAAATTGGGAAAATATTTGTATCTAGGCTAAACAATTGGAATTAAGGGATTTTTACAAAACCCATATATTCACGTCACACAGTCATCCCTTAGCATTAATATTTATGCCTACCAAATTTCTCACGTCCACTTATTCACAACATTATTTGAAATAGAGTAAAAAAGAAAGCAATACATCTTTTTGATTTTTTTTTTCAAATTTTTTCCTTCTTTTTTCTTTTTTTCTTTTTTTTCAACATATTTATCACAAAATAAATTAAAGCTGATAGAACAAAAATTTGCTATATACCCACCCCAAACTTAAAATCTTTGCTTGTCCTCAAGCAAACATACAACTCCAAACTTAAGATCACAAGTATCCTATAAGAAAGCAATCCCTTGATTTCAATCAAGAGGGACAATATTGTTTTTCATTTTTCAACTTATAATGAGCTAATATAAAAAACAAAAGGGTTAAGGCTCAAAAGGGGTGGCAAAAGATAAATGTGTAGGGTGGCTAATTTTGGCCCTGGCTTAAAGAAAAATGTAACTCTATCATATGTGTGTGAATAGGTCAGGCAACAACAACAACAAGAATCAACTCAAGTTCTAAAGCAAACAACATGCAATAAAGAAACACACTGAATAAAAGCAATCTATTTATGCTCAAAGTCTCACAAAGGCTAAGGGTAAAGAAACCACAAAGCACAGACAATTTCAAAACTAACAAGTGTTATCATGCATTACTCAAATGGTTCACAATCATCAAAGTATGAGTAACATAAAGAAATGTGACAACCAAGTAATTTCATAAAACAAATCTTCTTTTTTAAATAAGAAAAAGGCAACACCAAAATGTGACATCCAAGAAATGAAGGAGCAAAAGAGGGTAAATCACATAATCTCACAATAGCACATAGGATTCAGTTTAAAGCACATTATACAAAATGGGTAGTAGAGAAGTAAAGAGAGTAAGAAAGACTTTCCTGAGTCAAGTAAGTGCGGAGCATCTAGAGGGACCCCAAGGAAGCTACTATGTGAAGTATCACCACACCTCTCAATCTCTGAATTCCTAAGTAGAAAAAAAAAAGAGAAAAAGAAAAAGAAAAAGAATTTAAAATTTAAAATAACTAAAACAAAAAAGATAAAAGTGCTTAGGTTGCCTCCTAAGTAACATTGTAATGTCTAGCAGCTTTCAGGATTAACGGTTGTCCCCACAAATCAACACAGGACTTTTCAGCGTGCTTTGTCCTCACTCACACACTTCCTGGGAAACTTCCCAGGAGGTCACCCATCCCTAATACTCCAAGTCAAGCATGCTTAACTATGGAGTTCTTAAGTGATAGGCTACCGAAAAATAGATGCATCTTGTTGGTATAGGTGGCATTTATTAATTCCTTTAAGCTATCCTCAATTGTACAGTCCCATACCTGCACAGCCTCTAGATCCTTCTCATTCCGGTGTGTATTTGATTCATTCATGTACCCCTCTCGCTGGAAGCCTGCCAGGAGCCGCTCATTGTCCGTGCTTCTTCTCTTTTGCACCGGCGATCACTCAGCGCTCGGGATGTTACATGCCCACCAGATTCCGCTTGGTTCGTCCTCAAACCATACCTTATTGGGAGAGAGGCCTGCTCTGATACCACTTAGTAACGCCTGACAGCTTTTAGGATTAACGGTTGTCCCCACAAATCAACACAGGACTTTTCAGCGTGCTTTGTCCTCACTCACATGCTTCTTGGGAAACTTTCTAGGATGTCACCCATCCCTATATTGCTCCAAGTCAAGCACGCTTAACTATGGAGTTCTTAAGTGATAGGCTACCGAAAAGTAGATGCATCTTGTTGGTATAGGTAGCACTTATTAATTCCTTTAAGCTATCCTTAACTGTACAGTCCCATACCTGCACAGCCTCTAGATCCCTCTCATTCTGGTGTGTATTCTATTCATTCATGTACCCCTCTCGCTGGAAGCTTGCCAGGAGTCGCTCATTATTCGTGCCTCATCTTTTTTGCACTGACAATCACTCCCCGCTTTCGTTAGCGCTCGGGATGTTACAACACTTGTTTAACATTGCGAGCTTGATGGTTCAATGTTGCTCAAGGTCCTTTAGAATGAAAGGAGCATTTATCTTCTCTATCTCCCCTTTATGATAAGGCTTCAATTTGTCTCTTTTGACTTTGAGACACCTCCTTAAAATTGGATCTTCTATCTCACCCTTCCTTTAATTGCAATTCCTTTAACTAAAAAGCACCCTGACCATTTGGACTTTTGTTTTCCTACAAAAAAATGAAATTTATATTTAAAACAATATACTTATTGGCCTGGTAGAAGACTTTCTCTTGGAGGGTGATCTCATGCTCTTTAGGTCCCTCCATTGGCTTCTACTTCTCTTTTTCCACTTTTTTCTCCTAGCTCTTCTCAATATGTGCATGTAACCATGTCTCTAAATTCAATAGACACTTCTCTATGTTGCTTTCAAGCTCATCATCACAATGCTCAATAAACTTCACATTCACCCTCTCAAGAGGTACATGAGGTGTGCCTTGCCCAAAGGCATCCTGAGTTATCTTATTCACTACCTCTATCATAAAGCACCCTTTATGTCACAGGGTGCTTCATAGCCTCAAAGACATTGAAGGTAATGGAGTCTTCATTCAACTGAAGGATTAATTACCCTTCCCCTTCTGAACACCAATGAGAGCTTTCCCTGTGGCTAAGAATGGCCTTCCAAGAATCAAAGGCACTTCAGAATCTTTCACCATGTCAAGAACAAAAAATCAACAAGGAAGACAAATTTATCAACCTTGACAAGGACATCCTCCATGATGCCATAAGGATGCTTGATGGATTAATCAATTAATTATATAGCCATATTTGCAGGCTTAATGTTACCTCCGCCAAGCTTCTTCATCATAGACAGTGGCATAAGATTGATACTATCCCCCAAAATCACAAAAGGCATTATCAATAACCATATTCCTTACAGTGCAAGGAATAGTGAAGCTCCCAGGATCTTTGAGCTTAGAAGGTAGCTTTTTTTGCAAAACAGCATTACATGATTTTGTCAAAGCTACCAGCATCCCATCTTTTCACCTTCTTTTATTTGTAAGGATGTCCTTCATTAAGTGAGCATAGGTGGGCATTTGCTCAAGAGCTTCTGCAAAAGGAATGTTGATTTGGAGCTTGTTAAAAATATCAAGGAACTTTACAAAGGCTTCATCCTTGTCCTTCTTTTTCTTAGGAGGATATGGCATTTTAACATAAGAAGGAATCTCCTATGGCTTGTCTCCATCTTCCAAAAGCTACTTGTTATTTTTTCTAAGCATAGAGTTCTCATCCACTAATTTTAACCCTTTCTTTTCAGAGTCCCTTGCTTCTTTCTTTGCCACTTCCTCCTCTTCCAAGACTTTTTCTTTAAAGACATCAATATCTCTAACTTCAGAGCTTGCATTTGCAAAATCAATAGTTCTACCATTCCTTAGAGCGATAACATTACAATGTTCCTTGAGATTGTCAATGGTGTTGCTGGAAAAACTACTACTAGGTTTCTCAGCTATCTGTTTAGCCAATTGCCCCACTTGGGTCTCCAAATTCTTGATGGAGGCATTTGTAGTCTGCATCAATTGCTTCATCATCTCCTCTAATGAAAGGTTTCTCTTATTTTGCTTTTGTTGCAGATGGGGTCCTCTATTTGGTTGATCCCCATCCTACTTCCATGAAAAATTAGGAGTATCCCTCCATCCTGGGTTATATGTATTGGAGCAAAAGGTTGTATTGCTGCCTCCTAGAATTTTGTACATAATTCACATCTTTATAAGAACTTCCTTCAGGAGCACAAGCTCCATCAACATGAGGGCCTCCACAGAAAACACAATGCAAGTTCTGGACTACTTGAACTAGATCAGCCTAGGACCTTTGGTATCCAATTTGCATGAGCTTTAGTTGCTTGGTGAAGGACTCTAGTTGGTTTGACATGAGCTTTTGTTGTGCCAACAGAGCACTTTCTATATCCAACTCTAATATTTCTCTCCTTGAACTCGAGTCGCTATCATATTGGATGTTGTACTCATCAAAAACCATAGACTCAATGATCTCTATGGCCTCTGCAACAGTCTTGGTATTCATGGTGCCCTCAACTAAAGCATCAAGGATCATCTGAGTATGGCCTCTTAAACCAATAAGAAAGTAATGTACCTGCTCAAGATCATCAAAATCATGATTAGGATATTTTTTAAGAAAAGACTTGTACCTCTCCTATGCATTAAACAAATCCTCGTCCTCCTTTTGCTGAAAATTGATTATATGATTTCTCCTTTGGAAGTACAGAGAGCGAGGGAAAAACCGGTAATGAACTGAGAGATCATCCCATTTTAGGAAGCAAGGACTCTCTATGGCTAAGTCTGCAGCCACTCCTTGGCATCATCCTTCAAGGTTCTCCATCCTTTCTCTAGTAAATTGGTTCTGTTGCAACAAACTCAAGGGTGCTAGATTAACTTGGAAGTTAGCATTGATAGAAGGATTAACAATAGCGAGTCTATGACCCTTGCTGTTGTAGAAATCACCGAGAGTGCACCTAGGCTGTGGCTATGGTTGTTCTTATGGCTACTCTTGTGGTTGCTACTCTTCCATTGCTTCGTCAGTCTCTACATCAAAAATCTCCTCAAAGGCATTAAAGGAGCTAGCTTCGCACTTTTGAGCTAGAAGCCTTTCTTATTGCTTCTTTTCTTTGGTTTCTTTTATAAGGCCCCTTGTAGTGCCATGTTGGCCTCGCACGTGCTAGGGTAACCTCTGCTACTTTGTGTCACATGTGTCAAGTGCTGAGGGAACATGAAGAACTCAGCAAAGGGAGATAAATCAAAGAAGCCACCATTCACCTACCCTTGCTTCTTTGTTCTTTTTTGGCACTTCATGCACTGCACAGCTCCTTCACGAAGTTAATGATGCCACCAATGATTGAGGCTTGATCCCTCTGTTTTGTTTTGGAACCACACACGTGGTACGGTTAGTTAGGATTAACATTTTCGACACTTAGCACAAGTTAAGATCAGAAATTAGAACAATTGTAAAACAAATCAAAGTTGTGTTCTCATGCCATGTCTTATCGTGCTAGCTCATTTAATTCAAATTTTTAATTTTTAATCATCAAACGAAGAATAAAGGCTCCAATGGGAATTGGGTCCAGTGTTCAAATTCTTATTAAAAGAGGTGTCCAAGTGTCTAACCGTGTGTTGATCAAGCTTGTTTTTGAAAGAAGATACGGAGAAATTAAAAAAAAATGAAAAGCGAAGACTAACCCTTTGTACAAAAGATGGAGGCATCAAAGATTTAAGCACAGCGAGGTACTTGTTCATCTGTTTCCTTCAATTGCACTCAACTGCAATGTGGGTCATCCTTTGGTTTTCAATCCCCTCCTTGCTCTTGGTATGACGACGTTTGCGATGACTTGTGGTGGCTTCGGTGGAGGAAGGAGGAGGAGGGAAAGCTCTAGGGAGGGATTGATCAACGATGCAAGCTTCGGGGGAAGAGTGTGAATCCCATTGCTCTTTGACATTTTGCAACACCGAAGGAGAAGATGAATCCCAATTTGCATGTAGAGTGTGGTCTATGTTATTGTTGGTGGTGGTGGTGATTCCATAATCGTGGCTTCCTCCTCCTACTGACGAGTAAAAGTAGTCTTTGCAACTGCAAGTGAATGGATCTTGTGGGAAAACCATGACCCCTAGGGCCATTATTTTTTGTCACTTGTAGGATAAAGTTGAAATTGTTGAAGTGGGGAAGTGTAGCTCTCGAAGGAGACACCACTTTCTCTGTTCAAGAGGAGAAAGCAAAAACGAGGGGAAAAGGTCTAAAAGAGAAAAAGAAAGAGAGAGAGTGAGGGAGTTGTATAGGAGAGTTTTAGTTGTAGAGTAAGATGAAGAGTAGTGATTAGATGGTGCTAAGAACAGTTATGGGAAAGAACAGAAGATGAAGGGTTAATGATTAGATATTAGAAACAATGTTTGGGCGAAGAAAGGAAGGTATTAACTCCACCAAAGGCCAAAGCACGAGAACTAATAGATCAAAAAAAGTAACCTTTTTATCCTCACCTTAAGAACAGAAATGCAACCAATCTGTCCAGTGAACTCGATGGTGCCAACACCACTACCACCTTTGAGAGCATTTAATGACAAGTGTAATTCCAAGGGTGTGGCATCTGTGACAGACATAGGTGCATCAGGTGGGTCCGATTCTGGTTCAAGACTCACGTCATCATCGACCTGTAGAATCATCAAGTGCTTGTTGGGGCATTTGTGATTAAAAGAGAACTTCTCTCACAAGTATAGAGAGGCCTTTTTCTCTCCTGAGCTGCATTTTAGCAGCACTGAGTCTTTTAATATTGGGGCTGTTTTGAATTTATATAACTGGTCGAGTTGCTAGAGTTGAGAGTAAGGGTGGTAATTTGTTTCGGTCTTGGTACAAGGATTGGGTAGTGGGGGCTTTAGGGGTGGGGTAGGTGTTTGTGGATGTTGCTGCCTTATATTTGTTATGGGGGCTAATGGAGGGGTTATGGTTAGGTGAAGTGGAGACTGTGAAGAATGGTTTGGATATGGACATATAGTTTTCCTCGAATAATCGAGCTAGAGCCACTGCTCTTAGCAATGAATTGGGGCTTTGAGCCACAACGTCCCATCTAATGTGCTCCTGTAATCCACTTAAGAAACAATCCAACAAGGCATCTGCACTTAACCCATAAACTCTGTTGGCTAAACAAGTAAACTCCCGATAATAGTCATTCACAGAACCTGTTTGAATCAATTTAAAAAGTGTCGCTCGTAGACAGTCATACAATGAAGGGCCAAAATCCAATTCCAAGGCTCGCGTAAACACCTACCAAGACTGAAATGGACGTGAGTGTTGCATCATTTGGAACCATGGAATGATCTCGTGGTCCAAATGCACCGCGGCAATAGTGAGTCGATCTACATCCAGGGTATCATAATACACAAAAAACTATTCCGCTTTGAAAACCCACTCCATGAAATTTTTTCCATCAAATCGAGGAAATTCCAGTTTCACATTTCACACCTAAAATGGCTATCGCACTGAGTTCGAGGCACCATGGGAGTTGGATTTGTTGATCAATGTCTCCAAAGAAGCTGCAATCCTATCTAATCGAGAAGTATTAGTGGTTTCCAGTTGCCTGAATCGAACGTCATACTTCGAGTGGCGATTCTCCATCGTCTCCAGAATGCGCTTGACATCAGCTTATAATTCCTTCATGTGAGTGTTCTCTGCCATGGTGAAATGAAAGCACCAAATGTAATGAAGCCAATTAATCAACAGTGTGTCGGTACTGTTTTATTGAAACGAAACATGGTCCACTTCTAGCGTATAGGCTAGAATGCAATTACAACTAAGCAAAAGTAATACAGAGGCTAACAAACAGAGAAAGCAGATAAATGGAACCAAAGAGAGAATTCAGAAAAAAAAAAAGAGCATATGACTTCACACACATTTTCCCCATCATGTTTCCCCACTCTTATACATGGCTCCCTTACACAAAGTCCCTTAACCATGAGTTGGTTACTCTTGGCCTGCTACTTCTTCTCACCCTCCGTAATTGCAAATCCTCTCTAACTAACTCTGAGCCCAACTGGCTCCCAAATTCCCTTTGCTGTGCTGACTCACCCTCCTTTTGACTTGGCTTGACTGATTGGCCCATAACACCTTCAAGTCTCAAAAGTGGATTGTTCACACAAACAAAAAGCTACAGCTCTCTGCACATGAGGTTTTTCGTCGTAGACCAGATCATTGATTGCACAAACTTAACCACCGGGGAACACACAAAAGGATTCTCTTGGCAATGTGTTAATTCCTCTAATTTATAATAGTACTAGCAATAGACTAATGATTTTCCCAACCCCTTGTGATGCCACACACAACCTCCATGTTTTGGACTAATAATACATAAGTATTATTAATTATTAATTATTAAATATTAAATATTTATATAATATTTCATGCACTGTCATTATAAAAGATTGTATACCCTCAATCTATCATAAATTATTATTAATATAACTTTTAAGATAATTATTATTAAAAAATTGTGATTGGATTACATTGCTTTTGTTATCTTTTTCCATTATATATTAATTATCTTATTCTACGGTTCTCTTTGTTTTTTTTATCTTTCTTTATTTATTATATAAAAAATTATGCAAAAACAATTTTCCATTCTAAATAAGATTGCAATATAATATTTGATTTGACGAAAATCATTGTGTCCCTATATTATGGGCATCGTGTTGTACGAATTCGTACAATCAAGCATTTTCATTTGAGATAATTGTTGCAAGAGTGGTAGGATGAAAGTGAATCGATGATTTTATATTTAACTTTAGATAGGGATGATAATTGAATCTAGACTCTTCTAAAAAAATATTCATGATAGAGAGGGAAATATTACACACACAATGTACAAGACTCTGATTTATATTCGTAAAGAGTAGATTGCACTTTCATCTCTATAGAGACCAATCAATTGAAGTAACACAAAGAAAATCTAAAGGGAAAAGTTAGTTACAGTTAGTTTCTGAGCTACTGTTGGTTATCTTTTGTTATTTTCTGTTAGTAGTAGCCAAGTAACAAGAATTACTACGCATAGATCTATCATCCACTTGTGTCAACGACAAAAATTTCTAAGCATTCCCAATCATGGAACGTGTTAATCTAAGCAAGCACACCCATGGAGAAAGGCTTGCATTCAATTCTTCAAAGTTGACTCCAAATCAAACAATGCCGTGACAAATGCATAGGCACCATCAATGGGGCAAAGCCTAGAATTCTATGTTTATGCCTGTTGTAGTCAAGCTGAGGAGTAAGATTAAAAGAGTGACCAACTATCATGTTAGCCACAAAAAATAGATGAATAGCTTGGTGTCGCCATCCTAGAGTAAGCAGATGGTGATAAGTGGAATTTTTCATCTATTTTCTAATGGATGGTTGGAGTAGAATTATAGTAAAATGCACAACTTAAAATGTTTAGAGACTTTCTACACGTTTGTAAAGTGATTTATTTAAAGCACATGCATAGTAAAACACAGATCAAAATTTTATAGTTTGAATTAATGTACCTTATAAACTTAATTCATTTTAAATCAAGGGTAGATACATTTTTAATTATTTTCTCTGTTTATATACTCTTTTCGCTTTAAAAGAGATAAATTTTTAGAATTTCCCCTTATTATATGCTATTAAAAAAATAAATTATCATTTAATCTTCAAAAATTATAAAGGTATTTTATTTTTAAAATTTTTTTTAACATTATTATATTCTTTAATTATAAGAAATAACTCTTGAATCATTAATATTCTACATACATACCACAAAGTTAAAAAACTAAATCAAGGAAAACTGTATGGGCTCGTTTAGTGGCTAGAAAAGGATAGGATAGGATAACAATCCTATGCTATTATAATCTGTTGTTAGTTGCATCAATAAGATATAATAACATTATTCTATCCCTTATTTTATCCTATTGCTCCTGTGTATTTTCTGTGGGAGAGCTGAATTAGGAAACAACAAAATACGATAAACTTTCTCTCTCTCTCTCTTTCTTTATATATATATATATATATATATATATATATATATATATATTATATTTATAATTATGTATAAAAAAATATAATATTATTATGAAAAACATGTATAAGATTTATATAATATATATTATATAAAGCAATATATT
The DNA here is from genome assembly GCA_004329165.1 of Spatholobus suberectus. Taxonomy (NCBI): domain Eukaryota; kingdom Viridiplantae; phylum Streptophyta; class Magnoliopsida; order Fabales; family Fabaceae; genus Spatholobus; species Spatholobus suberectus. Next base: position 11,291,806 of record CM014731.1, on the reverse strand, counting down.
ATTATATATTACATTTATTATATATATATATATATATATATATATATATATATAATAATAATTTTGGCATGTAATTTAAAGTATATTCTTAATAAAAGTATTAAAAATTAAAATTACTATTCAAATATTTTTTAAAGACAATTACTTGAATAGTAATTATAATTTTAAAAATATTATATAATTTTTTTATAATTTTAAGAACAATAACTACATAAATATAATAATAATATTGTATACTTTAGTTAAAATTATATTTTTTTGTAAAAATTAAAAAAATTAAATTAAAATTTACTTTTAGAAAATTATATGTAATTTTAACAAAACAATAATTTTGTCATTTGAACATAATTTATATTTTATTCTACCATTATCTAGTTTGTTATCAAGTGTGTACCAAACAATAGATAAAATTATAGCTTATCTTACTCTTATCTTATCATGTTTTTATTTAGTTCTCATATCCTATCCTAATCTATCCTTTCCTGACCAGAAAACAAGCCCTATAAGTTTAAGGCATTAAAATAATATCATTTTTTAAAAATTAAATTAATTTTGTTTTATAATTAACAGATTAAATAATAATGAAAAATTAAAATTTCGTATAAATTGATTTATAAAAATAAATAAAATAATTGATTTGGCATTAATGGTAAAATTTGTTATGCATCAATTGTTAGGATTCCTTTAGCATTAATGGCTTAATTAAGTCTAGGTTAACGAAAGGATTTATTAGAATAATGTCTTTAGTTTTAGAGTTAAATAATTGATGTCTTGCATCTAATATTTAATATACACATATCGATTAATCTCTTGGTAATTTACCCTGATCTTACAAGGCATCGGGCATTGCCATTATCATGCATCCAAAGATAAGGTTTTCATAGGACATAGAAAAAAACCCTACCATTCAATGTTCCAATATAGGCAACAGGACTACTAGCAATTCGGTGTTAATTTTTTTTATTGCTATTTTCATCACGTACTCGTAAGATTTAAGATTACTTTACAGGCTTCAATTCAAGTTTAATAGTAAACATGAGGACGATAATAATGAATCTACTCAGTCACACACTAATACCTTAATGATACAAATAATTTAGAAGGTGTCCTTTACAAGTTGTTCAATCAGCTTCGTAGCTTAGGTTAATAGGCTTAACCCTTCGTAGCTTAGGCTAATAGGCTAGACATTAAATAGATTAAACAATTTCAGAAAATAAGGGCCATTTCTTGCCTGCATTTGTTGAAATACAGACATGTCAAACATCCACTATCTGCAAGCAGAACATACATAAACAAGGAAAGACAACAGAGATCAGCTGGAATAACCCGTAGAGAAAAAGAACCTACATGCTAGTATTATTAGCAACACGTCTTTTGCATAATACTACTTCAGAAAGGAAGGAAATTGAAGATTTGACTAGCACTCAGAACATGCCATTTACACAGAACAGTTTAGAGCCATTACTAAGTTTGTATCTAAGACCATATAGACCAAAGTCCAATTCTAATAGCACAGGATATACAACTATATAGATCAGAATAAAAATGTCCCATAGAGGCATAGTAGAAACCCAACACATAGGTAAATCCTTCTTTGTCTCTCCTAGCTCCTCTAAGCCTTTACTTCTTCACAAACTTCTACATTTCCCAATTTCTAAAAATCTAATGAATGTTTCTCAATTTGCAAAAGACAACCAAGTCTTCTTTGAATTCCATCCAGACAAATGTCTTGTAAGATCACGGGGAACCAAACAAGTTCTTTTGGAAGGAAGATTTAAAAAAGGACTTTATGCTTTTGGTGATATATATTTAGTCTTTTCTGATTCCAATAAGCATTATTGTAACTCAGTTACATCTAATATTTCTATTCCTGATACTGTATTCCTGACTTGGCATGCTAAACTTGGTTATGCTTCTCATTCATTTGTAAATTCTTTTCTCAAACAATGTAATGTTCCTACTGATATCAATAAAACTACATTTGTGTGTAAGGCTTTCTCTGGATGGGAAAATCACTAAAACTCCGCTTCCCTAGATCCTTCACCACCTATACTCAACCACCACTTAAGTGCTGTTCTGTTATCGTCCAACCCAATCCTTCATTTTCACACCAAACACTTTGAGCTAGATCTGTACTCTGTTCAAGAAAAGATTCAACGCCAAGAACTCTGTGCATCATATCATATTCCCTCAGTTGAACAAATTGCCAATGTCCTTATTAAGCTAGTGTCTCAGTCCATCATTGGCCAATGTCATCCATCACAAACTCAGGGTTCAGTCATGATCACCCTGAGTTTGCAGGGGGTGTAAAGGGATAAGTTACTTAGTTTCTGAACTACTGTTAGTTTTCTTTTGTTACATTCTATTACTAGTAGCCATGTAACAGAAATTACTACATATAGATGTATCATCCATTTGTATCAATGAGAATCATTTAATTGAGTTCAATATTCATAATTTTCTCTCCATAATTTTCAATCTCTTCTCTCTTCCTTCTTCACCTACTGCTCAGCCCTCAGGTACCTTCAAAAAGAAACCTTGAAAAAATTATACTCACCAGTGCTATTCGATTCACACAACATGGTATAAGCTGCAAATATGTGTGCTTTGTTCATAAATAATAAAAAAAAAGTGTAATTAACTCCGATGACTATTCTCGCTCCTTGTTCCTTTCTTATCTCTTTCCTTGAAATTGTTTATGATTTCACTTGGTATCTAAACTTGTGGTGGCCCCTCACTGTTCTTAAAGATAATTCCAAAATGACAATGCTGTCCTCACGGGACTAGATCAGTGACAACAATTTCTAAGCATTCCCATTCATGGAACACATTAGTCTAAGCAGACACCCCCTTGGAGAAATACTTGCATGTAATTCTATAATGTTGACTCCAAGTCAAGCAATGCCGTGACAAATGTGTAGGCACCGTCAATGGGGTAAAGCCTTAAATTCTCCGTTTTTGCCTGTTGTACTCAAGCTGGGTGTGAGAATAAAAGAGTGACCAAATACCATGTTAGTCACAGAACATAATAAATATTCAGTTTTTGATAAATCTCATAAACAAACTTTTTTATCCTTATATCATTCACTACTTAGCTCATAACTGTGTTTAAATATTTTCGTCTGCAAAGGATGCCGCTTTTTGTTTCCAATTTCCATGGGACCACCTTTCTTGTTATATATGGTATGATTATTATGGGGATTGTGGTGGAGTTAGGAGCTGCACCTGCACCATCACAGTCTCAATTGGAAGCAACAGCTATACTCAAGAGTGGATGGTGGAATCGACCGCAGATAGATTCATTTGATATCTGTTCGCGTGTCGGTATAGTTTGCAACGACGCTGGAAGCATAACTAGAATCACATACCTGTATATGATAAAAAAGATTCAATTTGCAACACTTAACCTCTCTGCTTTGAAGAATTTGGAATGGCTGGAGGTCTCGTTCAGTGGACTAGAAGGGACAATCCCACCTGAAATTGGTAATCTTCCCAAACTCACCAATCTCGATTTGTCCAGCAATTCTCTTGATGGTTATATACCTCCTTCGCTGGAAATCTTTCCCAATTAAAGAGCCTAAATATCTCTTGCAACAACATACAAGGCTCCATTCCTCGTGAATTGGTGTCCCTTAAAAATCTTACTGTCTTAGATCTATCTTACAACAGAATTAATGGAACCTTGCCCATTTCACTCAAAAATCTTACAAAATTAGAATGGCTTGACATTTCCCACAATCTACTCACTGGTTCTTTAAAACCCTTGTCAATTGGAAGCCCTGCTTAGCTAACCAATGTTGACCTCAGTCACCACCTCACTTATCTCGATTTGTCCTACAATTTTCTTGATGATGAGATACCTCCTTCACTGGGAAATCTTACCCAATTAAAGATCCTAATCATCTCTAACAACAAGATTCAAGGTTCCATTCCTTGTGAATTGGTGTCCCTGAAAAATCTTACTGTCTTGGATCTATCTCATAACAGAATCAATGGGACCTTTCCCATTTCACTTACAAAACTCAGAAAATTACGAAAGCTTGACATTTGCTACAATCTCATTAGTGGTGAAATACCACCAGAGCTTGGATATGTGCCATTCTCAAGATTTCTGAATTTAAGCTACAATAATTTGAAGGGTCCCATTCCAGATGGTATCCGTCCTTATGCGGTAATAGGGAACAAGGGTCTATGTAGCGATCATCCGTATACCCAAATCTATAACCAAGTCCAGCCTTGTACGGCTAGCGGCAACAAAGTAATCACGGCCTGGGACAACAAAGTAATGCACATTCTGATCATATTTCTACCTATCCTCATTTTTATAATCATAACCTTCTTACGACTTGTGTATATGAGACCTATTCACATTGCAATTAAGAACAAACATGCAAAGACAATGGCAACGACTAAGAATGGGGACTTGTTCTGTATATGGAACTATGATGGAAGTATAGCCTATGAAGACATCATTAGAGTAACCGAAGACTTTGACATGAAATATTGTATTGGGACAGGAGCTTATGGGAGTGTTTATAAGGCACAATTACCAAGTGGCAAGGTTGTTGCCGTAAAAAAACTTCACGGCTTTGAAGCAGAGGTGCCGGCTTTTGATGAGAGTTTCAGAAATGAGGTCAAAGTATTATCAGAGATAAAGCATCGACATATTGTCAAGCTATATGGATTTTGCTTGCACAGAAGAATCATGTTTTTGATCTATGAGTACATGGAGAAAGGAAGCTTGTTTTCTGTCCTGTATGATGATGTGGAAGCAATGGAATTGGATTGGAGAAAGAGGGTTAACATTTTGAAAGGCACTGCACATGCTCTGTCATATCTTCATTATGACTGCACTCCTCCAATAGTGCACAGAGACATATCAGCCAGCAATGTCTTGCTTAACTCAGACTGGGAGCCCACCGTTTCTGACTTTGGCACTGCCCGATTCCTCAGCCACGATTCATCCAATCGAACTATAGTTGCTGGAACCATTGGATATATAGCTCCGGGTAAATTGTGCATATCTTTCCTTTTAGTCTACTTTTTTTCGTTCCTTTCCATTTTACATGTGTCCTCTTGTTTATATGATTAGATGCAGAGCATGCCTAATCCATTCATATAACAGGCAGATGAAGTGGTTTATAGTATTGAGCTTATGGAAATCATAAATTTTCATATTGTTATTTATCAACCATTTTAATTTTGATCTTGAATCTGCTAATGTTAATCTTATAAATGCAGAGCTTGCCTACACCATGGTTGTAAGTGAAAAGTGTGATGTGTATAGCTTCGGAGTGGTGGCACTTGAAACTTTGGTGGGAAGGCATCCGAAGGAAATACTGTCGTCACTTCAATCAGCTTCTACTGATCATGGCATCACATTATGTGAAGTATTGGACCAACGCCTTCCACAACCAACAATGTCAGTTTTACTGGACATAGTTCATCTTGCCATTGTGGCATTTGCCTGCTTAAATTCCAATCCTTCCTCTCGCCCAACAATGAAATGTGTTTCTCAATGTGTTCTTACTGAACTCACACCATTAAACATTCCCTTGCGTGAAATTTCATTGCAGCAGCTCATGAGTCAAAAACTCAGGCACTATTTAACTTTGTGAACTCCTGAAAATGAAACTTCTAGTTTAAATTAGACGATATCAGCATTCAATAAAGATATTGTAGTTGTTTACTTGGTCGAATTGTTAGAAAACTTCATGAAGCTCTGTTTTTATATTAAACTGGTTCCCTGTTATATGTTTAGTATGGATTATAATACTTGTTAAATTAGAATTTATTTATAATATGGACAAATCATAGGATAAAAAATAATAAATAGTTACTAGGGTTTTTCTTGTGTGTTAAATTTGTAGTTTTATGAAAGTCAGGAATATAAGATACTGCGGAAAGAAAGGTTATATTTTAGTGATTCTGTAGTAGTGAGAAAGGATGAAATTAAGCTGATCACTGTTATGTCAAGGCATTGTAATTAACATTTCTTTCCTCTCACCTGCTCCTTATTTCACTCGTACTCCAAGCACACGTCCAGCTAGCACCTAATAATGTAGATGAAAACAGATATAGTTAGAAATTAGTCATTAAAAGTCTGAAACTCTTTTGAGTTATCGGTGAAGATACTGTCATCGGTGAGGTGGGAGCGTTTTAATTAAGGATGTATATAATGGTGTCAGAGTCGAGTTTGAATAAAAAAATATCCATATCAAATGGAATGCAATGGTTCACTCCAGGCTATGGGATACGATAGATAGGTTTCACTTTATTTTTACTTGACTTGAAATTTTGATAAAACCATTTATTAGGGATCGGATAATATTTATGAGATAGGATCGGATAAACTTGATCTACTGACATATTATACAAATTTTACGGTTATGTATATTTAAATTGTTAAGAAAGTATAAATTTTAAAAGAATATCAAACACAGTTAAATTGAGACACCTTAAGTGTAATTTGAAAAGTTATTAAAATACGGTAGATTTAATTTCTAAAATTTTAACGCATTAAAATTAACTTCATGTTGAGTAGATAATTTGGACAAGACAAGTTTTAAACATATCTAATTATGGTTGAGTACAAAAAAAAAAAAAAGAATTCTTCATACCTTTACATGAACGAACTTAATACTTGTTATATTTTAGATGTTGGAATATATTACATTAATTTATAAATGGTGAAAAATTATATGGATGTGCTGCCTAAAATGTTAGGTCACCTATTATTTGTCCAAATAAAATAAGTTGACACTCATTTACGAGTGTTGGGAGATATTTTGAGCACGTCCTCTATATTGTAAAACTAATGGAAGAGGATCATGTCGGAGTATGAATGAAATTTTCCGTTGATAAAGTAACAAAAATATCAGCGTTGTTGAGTATAATGTTGTCTTGATTTGTAAATTATATGATAAAGCACGTGTTTGGTTAAGAAAGTAAAAAAGAAAAAAGAAGTTGCAAAAGTATAAAGAAATCAAACAAAAGGATAAAACAGAGAATATGGACCGAGTGTTATAAAGCTTGGGGGAGGAAGAGTGAATTCATGTCTTGGCAGACCGGTGTGTAACAAGTTAACTGATACTTTTCAGTTAGTTTGTTATTTTTTGTTACTGACATTTAGTTCGTTAGCTGGTATAAATATTTATACCTAGCAAATTTTCAATAGATTGAGCATATCATTTTCGAGTCTTTGATTCTAATGACTTGTTCAATTCCATTTCTCAATTCTCTCTTTCTCTCTCTCTCTCTCTCTCTCTCTATATATATATATATATATATTTCTTTCTACTTGCCAATTCATGGGAAATTTATATGGTTGAAAGCCCCTTTCTTAGTGGATGTGCTGCTGCACTTACTCTGATTGATTTCTCTTGCTATTGACGTTTCTAATTCTTGTGCGATTGACGTTTCTGATTCTTGAGATTGAAAAGATTCAATGATGGCGAAAGTTGTTGCAAACAGTGTCAATGGTGTTTATATTATGAATCCATTCCTCATGCATCCTAATGGGTTCATATGATGAATCCATTCTTCATGCATCATAATGAGAATCCAAGTTCGGTTCTCGTTCTGACTCTATTGAATGCTAATGGTTAGAACTATCACTTGTGGTGGAGAGCAATGACTGTAGCTCTCAGGTCCAATAACAGTATCGATTTGTTGATGAAACTTTTCCAAAACCACCAGTTGGAGATCTCAATTTCTTGTCTTGGGATCGGTGCAATACGTTGGTTTTATCTTGGATCAATCATTCTTTGGATCCATCCATTACAGAGTGTGTTGTAGATGGAATCTGCCCTAGAAAGATGGAATAACCTTCGCAAAAGGAACTATCAAGGTGACATTTTTCAAAATAGTGAATTTCAAGAGGAAATATACATGTTCAAACAAGGAGACTCTTCGGTAACAACCTATTTGAATGGGATATGAAGGAGTTGGAGAATTTTCAACCAATCCCTACTTGTATATGTCACGTTGCTTGCCACTTAATCTGATTCCCACACTAAAGTTTTACAGGGAAAGTAATTATGTTACCAGATTTTTGAAAGGGCTTAATGACCAGTACTCTGCTGTTAGGTCACAAATAATGTTGATGGACCCTCTTCCAAGTATCAACAAAGATTTTTCATTGTTGATTCAACAAGAGAGACAAATGAGCTCACAGTTTGATGAACCAGAGGTTCTTGCTTATGCCACACATATGAATAATAGAGGAAGAGGCAGAAGCAAAGGCAATCGTGGGAGGTCATCAACTTCTAGAGGAAGAAATTACATGGGAGAGGGGGAAAAACACAAAAGTATGTAACAACTTAAGGTTAATAAACTACTTGAATATAAATGTAACTTTTTTTTTTTTTTAAATTGATTGTTGCAGAAATGATATAATAATTTTTTAATCTTTTACAGTGTATAAATTATATGAGTTTTTTAATTAACATTGTAATTCTTCTGCAGTAAAAACGTTAAAAATTAGAAAATATATAATTTTGGTTAAATATATAAGTTAATGAATAAAAGAGTAAAACTGGAAAGTCCGAAGCCGGAGCCCCACTCTCAATCCCAAATCATGTTTTGGCCCAATACCTACTCTATATGAAAAGCCCATTTTCTTTTCCTTATCTCGACGGCAGCAAACAAACACACTTCCTGCACACTGGCACTGCCATTGAAATGGCAACTGTTGCTCTCACTCTCACGTGGAGTATAGAGGGAAATGAAACGAGCAACATGATGGTTAATAGGGTAATAGAACCATTGTGGTTGCCAAATGAACTGTAAAAAGTACTATCTATATATCAATATGTTCAACGGGTGGAGCAAATCCACCATAGCGACCAATCAATTGAAGTAACAATAAGAAAGTAAGGGATAAGTTATTAAAGTAAGTTGGTTTCTGAGCTAGCTACTGTTATCTTTTGTTATTTTCTGTTACTACTAGTAGCCATGTAACAACAATTACTAGGTATAGATGTATCAATAAGAATCATTCAACTTGCGGTGGTCCCTCCGGTCGCTCTTAAATATAATCCCAAAATGACAATGCTGTCCTTACTGGACTTTGTCATGACAATAATTTCTAAGCATTCCCATTCATGGAACGGTTTAGTCTAAGCAGATCAACGCACCCACGGAGAAATGCTTGCGTTCAATTCTTCTAAGTTGACTCTGAGTCAACCAATCCGTGACACATCCGTAGCACCGTCAATGGGGCAAAGCGTGGAATTCTACGTTTATGGCTGGGGTGTGAGAATAAAAGAGTGAACAACATGCATGTTACCCACAGAACATAACAAAAGTTCAGTCTCTCATAAATCTCAGAAACAAACTTCATATCTCTCTAAAATTCCATCAACTAGTTAGCTCATAACCCAGTTTAAATATTTTCTTCTGCAGAGGATGCAGCTTTTTGTTTCCAATTTCTACGGGACCACCTTTCTTATTATTTATGGTATGGCTATTATGGGGATGGTGTCAGAGTTAGGAGTCGCGCTTGCACCTGCGTCTTCACCTGCACCACTGCTGTCTCCATCGGAAGCAAATGCTATTCTCGATGCACCATTGCTGTCTCCATTGGAAGCAAATGCTTTACTCAACAGTGGATGGTGGGATGGATGGGAGTTAGGTTCACACAATATTTGTTCGTGGTGGGAAGGTATAGTTTGCAACGATGCTGGAAGCATAACTGCAATCACATATCAATATTTTAACCCAGGGATTCAATTTGCAACACTAAACCTCTCTGCTTTCAAGAATTTAGAAAGCCTAGATGTCTCAACGAGTGGACTAGAAGGGACTATCCCAGCTGAAATTGGTAATCTCCCAAAACTCACCCACCTTGTTCTATCTCACAACAGAATCAGTGGGACCTTGCCCATTTCACTTACAAATCTGACAAAATTAGAATGGTTTGACATCAGTAACAACTTCATTAGTGGTGAAATACCACCAGAGCTTGGATACTTGCCATCCTTAAAAATTCTGGATCTAAGCTACAATAATCTCACCGGAAAGGTTCCTCCATTTCCGGATCCTGGGATTGGTGTGGACATTTCCTATAATAATTTGAAGGGTCCCATTCCATATGGTTTTCCCGAGTCTGCGCTAGTAGGCAACAAGGGTGTATGTAGCGACAATTGGTATATCCAAACCAAACTCCATTTCCAGCCTTGTCCAGGCCGCGGCATCAAAGTAATGCACAATCTGGTCATACTTCTTCCTATTCTCTTTTTTCTAATCATGGCCTTCTTACTGCTTGTCTATCTGAGGAATATTCGCCATGCAATTAAGAACAAACAAACAAGGACAACTGCAATGACTAAGAATGGGGACTTGTTCTGTATATGGAACTATGATGGAAACATAGCCTATGAAGACATCATTGCAGCAACCGAAGACTTTGACATGAAATATTGTATTGGAACAGGAGCTTATGGGAGTGTTTATAAGGCGCAATTACCCACTGGCAAGATTGTTGCCTTGAAAAAACTTCATGGCTTTGAAGCAGAGGTGCCGGCTTTTGATGAGAGTTTCAGAAATGAAGTCAAAGTGTTATCAGAGATAAAGCATCGACATATTGTGAAGCTCTATGGATTCTGCTTGCACAAAAGAATCATGTTTTTGATCTATCAGTACATGGAGAAAGGAAGCTTGTTTTCGGTTTTGTACGATGATGTGGAAGCAATGGAATTGGATTGGAGGAAGAGGGTTAACATTGTGCAAGGCACTGCACATGCTCTATCATATCTTCATCATGACTGTACCCCTCCAATAGTGCATAGAGACATATCAGCCAGTAATAGTCTTGCTTAACTCAGAGTGGGAGCCCAGTGTTGCTGACTTTGGCACAGCTCGATTCCTCAGCTATGATTCATCCAATTGAACTATAGTTGCTGGAACCATTGGATATATAGCTCCAGGTAAATTGTTCATAGCCTTCCTTTTTCTTTTTCACTTCCTATAGCTCTTTCTCCTATTTCCTCTTAATTCGATATGCAGCTGAACTAGTTGGTCATGATGATTTATATGAATTGTAGATTTTATCATATATTGTTAATTTTCAACTATTTTCATTTTGGTCATTTAATCTGCTGATGTTGATCTGATCAATGCAGAACTTGCCTATACAATGGTTGTGAATGAAAAATGTGATGTTTATAGCTTCGGAGTGGTGGCCCTTGAAATTTTGGTGGGAAAACATCCTAAGGAAATACTGTCATCACTCCTGTCAGCATCGACTCATAGCATAGCATTATATGAAGTATTGGACAAGCGCCTCCCAGCCCCAAATATGGCAGTTTCATTAGACATAGTTCGTATTGCCATAATAGCATTTGCATGCTTGAATTCCAATCCATGTTCTCGGCCAACAATGAAACACGTGTCTCAATGTTTTCTGACTCAGCCAACTCCATTAGTCACTCCTTTACATGAAATTTCGTTGCAGCAGCTCATGAGTCAAGAACTCGAATTATTTAGAATTTTCAACTCCTCATAAGAAACTTCAAAATGAAATTGACCATTTAGTTTACAGTTTGTTTAAATGTATCTGCAAGAATTGTTAGATAACTACGTACAGTTTTGTTTTTAAGGTAATTCAGACGTATGTATATAAATTACCGTGTCCATATAGTATCAATAAATAAATAAATTGCCGTATCCACTGTAAACATTAAATTTAGATCGGTCTGCCTCCTGCTAGATCAATCGGGTGTGCATGTTTGGGATGAAATCGTAATGCTTTTAGTTCTACTTTTTAGAATATTAGAATGTTCCTTGAATCAAAAAAGAGTGGGTAATGTAATCGATTAAAAAGTATTAGAATTTACTTAACAAAATATTCTATAAGACGGGGTATGCGTCTAGCATAAGAAATACTTAAAACTAGATAATGCACGATAATAATTAGTTATTTTATTAATGTTTCTTGTCAAGTGAATTTTACTTATATAGATAGTAAGAAAAAGATTTAATGGTAATACGTTAGACTATTTCTTTTTTGTCATCATCTAGTTGATTATTGTCATTCTTTTCAAATGTTTGACATTGATGGTGAAGAAGAGGGTAAGACCCATGAGAAGAAGGTGAGACATGTGAGAAGAGGGTGAGACATGAAACATTAAAATTAAACACAAGAGAGTGAAGTGAGAAGTGAGAACTAATATATAGGACAAATATATTAAGGTTAAAAAAGTCAATACATAATAAAATATTTGTGTTCCATCACATTCTTCCCAAACTATGGGGGAAAGAAAAACGCTTGTAAATAATGGAATAGAATGGATCTCATGTCATCCTTTTTAATGAGCTTCATCCTAGTTTATAAAATGTAAACAATGACATCACTTATCTTTTCATTCCATATTCTCTCCCATTCTATCTCCTACCATCAATCCAAACATAGTAAGGTTAATAAACTACTCCTATACAGATGTAAATTAATTATTAGTTTTTTTAAAATTAATTATTGCATAAATGTTATAATATTTTTAATATTTTACAGCATGTGTATATAAATGATATATTTTTTAATTAACGTTGTTATTTTTCCAACAGTAAATATATTAAAAATTAGAAAAGATATAAATTATGTTAAACTAGTATTTTAACCTGTGCAATGTGTAACATCCCAGGTGCTAATGAGGGCAGGGAGTGATCGTCAGTGCAAAAGAGATAAGGCACAGATAAGGAGCGGCTCCTGACAGGCTTCCAGCGGAAAGGATACATGAATAAATTAAATATACACCCGAATGAGAGGGATCCAAAGACTGTGCAGGTATGAGACTGTATAGTGGAGGATAGCTTAAAAGGAATTAATAAGTACTACCTATACCAACAAGATGCATATACTTTTCGGTAGCCAATCACTTAAAAACTCCACAATTAAGCGTACTTGACTTGGAGCAATTTTGGGATAGGTGACTTCTTGGGAAGTTTCCTAGGAAGCGTGTGAGTGAAGACAAAGTATGTTGAAAGTCTTGTGTTGGTTTGTGGGGACCGCCGTTGAACCTGAAAGCGGTCAGGCGTTACAAAGTGGTATTCAAGCAGGGCCTCTCTCCCAGTACGGTGTGCTTCAAGGACGAACCAAGCAAAAGTTGGTGGGCATGTAACATCTCGAGTGCTAACGAGGGCGGGGAATGATCGCTGGTGTAAAAGAGATAAGGCACGGATAAGGAGCGGTTCCTAGCAAGCTTCCAGTGAGAAGGATACATGAATAAATCGAATACACACCCGAATAAGAGGGATCTAGAGACTGTGCAGGTATGAGACTGTACAGTGGAGGATAGCTTAAAAGGAATTAATAAGTGTTACATATATCAACAAGATGTATCTACTTTTCGGTAGCCTATCACTTAAAAACTCCACAATTAAGTGTGCTTGACTTGGAGCAATTCTAGGATGGGTGACTTCTTGGAAGTTTCCAGGAAGCGTGTGAGTAAAGATAAAGCACATTGAAAAGTCTTGTGTTGGTTTGTGGGGACAGCCGTCGAACCTGAAAGTGGCTAGGCGTTACACAATGCACATAATAAATATTTATTTTAGAGTTAAATATGTTTTTAGTCCTCCAAAAATTGACCTTGTTTTGGTTTTAGTCCCTAAAAAAAATGCTCCTAAATAAAGTCTCTCAAATATTAAAAATACCCTAATTAGATCCCTGTGCTAAACTTTGCTTAACTTTTCTATTAAATGATGGTTACATCAGCTTTTAAGTAAAGTATTTTATCACCTGAAGTGCACAGTAATAATTTTTAATAAAAAATCATGTAATTACTTTTACTTTAGGGTTAAAAAAATTTGTGGTCTAGGGTTAAACATGTAATAATTTTAATCAAAAAGTATGTTACTAACCTAACCTGAACATAACAGTTAGCATGACAGTCACATCAGCAAATTAATAGCGACTGTGATGCTGATGTAGCTACCATTTAACAGAAAAGTTAAACAAAGTTTAGTACATGATCTAATTAGGGTATATTTTAATATTTGAGAGACTTTATTCAAGGTTATTTTTTTTAAGGACTAAAACCAAAATAGGTCAATTTTTGAAGGACCAAAAACATATTTAATCCTTTATTTTATATAACTTAAATGTATAATAAATAAATACTTTTGAATTTATAAATTGTATTATAATTAAAATTCCTAATAAATAAATATTTTTGAACATATAAATTATATTTTAAATTTATAATAAACATTTATTGTAATACAATATTAATTTTAATTATTGTTAATTTCTTTAAAAAAATATTAAAATTCAATTTAAAACTAAAGATAATGAAAATGATAAATTAAAAGAGATAAGACGTCAAAAAAATTCTAAAACTACTTTCAGTTAAAAAATAACAGCTAAAAACGCTTTCTTTGAAGAATAATAATGAAAAATGCTCTCATTCAATATAGCTATTCTAATTTATATATAGAGGGGATATATAAGTTAAAGAATAACAGAGTAAAACTGCAGAAGTCCAAAGCCGAAAGTTTCATTCATTGGGAGCGACATGATGTTTAAGAGGGCGATACTACCATGACATTGCCAAATGAAATGCAAAATTTTGATCTATACATAGAGATGTTTAAAGGGTCGAGCAAATCCACCATAGTAGCCAATGAATTGAAGTAACACAAAGAAAGTGTACGTTAAGGGCTACATTAGCTATAGTTAGTTTCTTCTAAACTACTGTTTGTTGTCTTTTGTTATTTTCTGTTACTAGTCACCATGTAGCAATAATTACTATATATAGATGTATCGTCAAGTTGTATCAATCTCTTCTCTCTTCGTCTACTGCTCAGATACTATTAGAAACCCTGAAGAAATTATACGCATCAGTGCTCTCCTATTCACACCTTATGGTGTAGGCTCCGACGACTCTTCTGGTCCCTTGTTCCCTTCCTATCACTTTCCGTGAAATTCCTATTGATTTCTCTTGGGACCTAAACTTGTGGTGGCCCCTTCAGGACTTGATCAGTGACAACAATTTCTAAGCATTCCTATTCACAGAACGTGTTAGGCTAAGCAGAGGCAGTGATGGAGAAATGCTTGCATTCAATTCTTCAAAGTAGGCCCTGAGTCAACCAATACCGTGACAAATGCGTGGCACCGTCAATGGGGCTAAAGCCTTAGAAGTCTACGTTCATGGCCGTTGTAGTCAAGCTGGGGTTTGAGAATAAAAGAGTGACCAACTACCATGGCTGTTATATTTCTATGGATGAAATTAAGCTGGTCATTGTTATGTCAAGTTATTGTCGTTAACGTTCCTTTCCTCTTGCCTGCTCCTTATTTCCTTATTTCAGTCGTACTCCAAGCACACGTCTAGCTAGTACCTAATAATGTAAATGAACACTGAAGTAGTTCGAAATTAGTCATTAGAAGTATGTAATTTTGAGTTACTGTTGACGATAATGTCATCAGTGAGGTGGGAACATTTTAATTAAGGATGTAATCAGAGTTGAGTTTAAATAAAATAAAATAAAAATCCATATTTGTGTAATGCAATATGGTTCACTTCACTCTAGCTAGAGCTGTATATGGATGGGATGCGTTTAGACAGGTTTCACTTTATTTTTACTTCACTTGAGATTTTGATAACACAATTTATTAGGACTCATATTTAACTTGATTATAGCAAGAGACTGAATTATATATGGCACAAGATCAGATAAATATGACTATGTTTACATAATATATAAATTTTAATATTACGTATAGTTAAGTTATATAATTAGATTTATAAAACTAAAATTAAGATAAAGTTTATAATGCAAATTCTAAAATCAATAATATTAGTATAAATATATTCTCATGTTCTATAAAATGTTCATTAATTAAATCAAGAGATCTTATTATATATTAATCTGTAATTGTTGAAAAAGTATAAATTTTAATAAAATGTCAGATATCGAGTCAAATTGAGAAAACTGAAGTGTAATTTGAATACATTATTAAGATATGTTAGACCTTATTTCAAAAATTTTACACATTCAAATTAGTTTCAAATTAAGTCGATAAGTTGGAGAAGATAAGTCTTAAACACATCTATTAATTATAGCACAATGTGGATTGGCACAAGTGGTTAAGACTCTAGAATTAACTCTCATCCTCTCTATGGATGTGGGTTTGATTCCTCTTAACGTCACTAAAATCCTGTTTGGTGGGCAACCCTCCTCATGGAAATCCCTTGGCACCCAAGGGCTAGTTTAGTAGCTGCAACTAGATAAAACTACTTGCGGTTTAAGGTTCTACCACTTTTATGCCTAAAAGAAATATCTAATTATGATTGTTGAGTAAAAAAGAATTCTTCATGCTATAAATTAACCCTCTTTTTTACGAGTGCTATAAATTAACCTTTACACAAACTAATTTAATACTTATTATATTGAGATGTTGGAAAATAACGTTAATTTATAAATGGTAACAAACTATATGTATGTGTTGCTTAAAATGTTAGGTCGCCTATTATTTGTCCAAAAATAAGTTGATTGTCATTTACGAGTGCTTTGATATAATTTAAGCACGTCCTTCATATAGTAAAATCAATGAAGAGGGTCATGTTGGAGTATGAATGAAATTTACTTTTGGTAAAGTAACAAAAATATCAACATTGTTGAGTATAATGTAGTTTTGATTAGTAAATTAAATGATAAAGCACATGGTTAAGAAATTTAAAAAAAAAAAAAAAAGGTTGCAAAAGTATAAGGAAAACAGAGGGAGAAAATAAAGAATATGGACAAACATGTTCTCAAGCTTAGGTGAGGAAGATGCGAATTCATGCCTTCGTAGATTTGTGTGTAACCTGTTAACCGATACTTTTCACTTAGGTTATTATTTTTTCTGATACTGACATTTTAGTTTGTTAGCTGGTATAAATATTTTGTATCTAGTAAATTATTAATAGATTGAGCATTTCATTTTTTCGAGTCTTTGATTCTCTCTCTCTCTATCTATCTATTTATCTATCTATGTATCTATGTATCTATATATATATATATGTGTGTGTGTGTATGTATGTGTGTGTGTGTGTGTGTGAAATTTGCTAATGTACTCCCACTTATTTTTTAGTTAGAGTACGTTAACAAGCTACATTGTAAGTATATTTTAAGATATATTGTAATTGTAACTTGCTAATCTACTCTTACTAAAAATCAAGTGGATGTACTAAATTATATATATATATAGAGAGAGAGAGAGAGAGCCCTTTTCCCAAGGGCTCTGCTGCTATTACTCTGATTGATTTCTTTTGCGATTGACGTTTCTGATTCTTAAGATTGAAAGGATTCAATGATGGCAAAAGTTGTTGCAAACAATGTCAATGGCATTGTTGATATGATGAATTCATTCTTTATGCATCCTAATGAGAATTCAAGTACGATTCTCATTTTAATGGCTGATTGATTAAATTAGGTCACTTTTATAAACTATTTATTGAATTGGGGTTCTTTTGAAATATACTACCAAAGTGAGGTGGTCAATACTGGAAAACATTAGTCAAATTAGTGTTTTCAATTCCACGTCAGCTTTTTTATTAATGTTTTTTAATTTGATTATAGAAAGGGACAATTAGTAGTGTTGGTGGACACATGTGCAACATGCTAGTACTACTAGCGTTTTCGCTTTTTTATTTATTTTTAAAATCCTATTAGTTTTTATTTTTATTTTTTATTTTTTTTAAAATTAAAAAAGCTAGTATTATTAACATTTTTGATATTTTATTTATTTATTTATCTTAAAATAGAAAACGCTAGTATTAGTAATGTTTTTACCGGGATAGATTACCCCTAAAGGCCGGCCTAGAAAAAAAGGTGTAAAGACAATTTTGGAATCATATTAGAAAAGGCAAGAATCGGATCATCTAAGATTAAATCATTTAGAATTTTTGTTTAAAAAAGGAGAGTGAATTGGGACATGCCTCTGCTTCTCACTTTTGTTTTCAAAGGGAAAAAAGAAAAATTCTCTTCCCACTAATTCAACTCGCCAGGCAATTCATTTCCCCACTCTCCACTCACCTAAATTCCTTCTTCTTCTTTTTTTTTTTTTGATAGAAGACTTACCTAAATTCCTTGTAACAGTAGATTCTACTCATGAATAAAACGACACTATCCAAGGTCTAGTCGATATCGTGTTATCAAAGTTGAAAGTTGAGAAAGACAAAGTGGGATTTATTTTAAAATAGAAAACGTTAGTATTAGTAGCGTTTTTACTAGGATTTATTTATTTATTTTAAAATAAAAATGCTAGTATTAAAAACACTACTAATACTAGTGTTTTCTATTTTAAAATAAATAAACAAATAAATAAAATATTAAAAATGTTAATAATACTAACGTTTTAATTTTAAAAATAAATAAAAAATTAAAAATTAAAAAACTAGAATTTTTAAAAATAAATAAATAAAAAGGCAAAAACATTAGTTGTATTAACATGTTGCACACGTGTCCACCAATACTGCCAATTGTGCGCCAAGTGGTTGTTACGTGGGATACTCTAGTGGTAGTAGCATTTTTTGAAAATGCTACTGCCATTAGGGTATCCCACATGGCAGCCACTTGGCCCCTTCCACAATTAAATTAAAAAATTAATAAAAAAGTTGATGTGGAATTGAAAACGCTAGTTTGACTAGCGTTGATCACCCCACTCTGGTAATATGTTTCAAAAGAGCCCCAATTCGATAAATAATTTATAAAAGTGACCCAATTTGGTTAATTAGTCCATTTTGATTCTTTCAAATGTTGTTAACTAATATAGTTAGTTGGGCTTTCATGTTGGGCTATTGTTGTAACTCAGTTAGTGGGCTAGTAGTTAGTTTTTTTTCTTTTTTAGTTAGTTTCAAATAGCTTCCTATATATATATATATATATATGTTTCTTCATGCTTCTCAAGACGAAATGTTAACATGTTATCAGAGCCTCTTTCCTAAAGGACTCTAATTACCCTGCTACTTAATTTTGATCCTCTATTTCATGATTTGTTTTTCTCAATCCTTTGATTTAGGTCTCTTTCAAGATTCAATTGCAATTCATATTCAACTTTTGAGATTGAAGTAAAGATTTTTGATGGCGGGTTTAGTTCTAGCTAACATGACTTATGACTTCACCAACCCTTACTACTTGGTCCACAACAAAAATCCTGGATTTATAGTGGTATATAATCGATTGAATGGTGAAAATTATCACCAATAGTCAAGAGCCATGAGAGTGGCGTTAAGTTCAAAGAACAAGGATCAATTCTTTGATAGCTTTTTGCCTAAGCCTCCTGTTGGAGATCCCAACCACAAGATTTGGAATAGATGCAACAAACTTGTGCTGTCATGGATATTATACTTACTAGGGCCTTCCATCATGCAGAGTGTCCTTTGGATCGAGACTAGCAATGAGGTATGGAAAGATCTTAAAAATAGATATTATCAAGGTGATATATTTTGTATTTCTGAGTTATAGGAAGAGTTATACTTGCACAAACAAGGAGATACCTCCAAAACCACCTATTACACTCACCTGAAAGGAATTTGATAAGAATTAAATAATTTTAGGCTTATTCCTTCTTGAACATGTTGGATTAGTTGTACCTACAATTTGATTCCCATAATTAGATTCTATAGGGAAAATGACTATGTAATAAGATTCCTTAAAGGCTTAAATGAACAGTATTCAATTGTGAGATTTTAGATCATGCTCATAGAACCACTCCCAAATATAAGTAAGGTGTTTTCTTTACTTATTATCAAGAAAGACAGTTGAGCATTCAACTTGACGAGCCAAGAATCTTAAATGGGAAAAGATCAAATTCAAGTGGCAAGAGTGGAAGTGGCAAGGCAAAAGCACCAAGGTGTGCTTTTACTATAATATAGTGGGCCTATATGGTAGATACATGCTATAAAAAGCACGGATATCCTCTAATTTTTCAAAGGACTTCTAATGCCAAAATTTCATAATTAAAGATGAAATAGAAGATGATTTAAGGTCTATCAAATCACTCAAGCAAAAAGAAGACATGGAAGAACCTTCAAAATTGAGTTTTACATTTGAGCAGCATAAAGCCATATTGGCAATGTTGCCATAATTTGCTTTGAACCACAATGTCAACCACATTTTGACTTAGCTTATAGATAAATTAGGTACTATTTGTACTATTGCTAAACATGTTGATTCTGGTAATTGGATATTGGATACGGGGCTACAAATCATGTATACCATTCATGTAATTGTTTTAGTGTCATAGAAGAATAAGGCCTATAATTAAGGTGCCTAATGGATTTCAAGTGACCACTAACATAGCTTGGATAGTTGTCATTTCGAAGAAATTATGTCTCACAGATGTTCTATTTATTCCACATTTCTCCTTCAATTAGCTAGATATCTATGTCAAGGATGGTACTAACTAATGATTGCAAATTGATTTTTGATCGTGATGCCTGTCACATACAAGACAACATCACCTTGAAGATGATTGTAACAACTAGATTGGAAGGTGATCTTTACACACTCAGCTCAAAAGCTTGTTCTGGTATTCCTTTTCATTTTGTAAATACTATCAATTCTAATAGGACTAATATTTGGCATTTGAGGTTAGGTCATTCCTCACATGATAGAGTATTTCATTTACATAAGTACTTTCCCTTCATAAAGTGTAATAAGACGATTGATTATTGTAAAGTTTGTTATATGGCAAAACAGAAGAAATTTCCTTTTCCTCACAGCACGTCTAAATTTGATGTAGCTTTCGAGTTACTACATATGGGACATATAGGGGCCTATATACCTTCTATGTTTGGTTATAGATATCTTTTGACTGTGGTGGATGATTATTCTAGACATATGATGCGTTGCATTTCATACTATATTTTGTTTGGTTTTCATTGTTAATTTGCATGCATTTTTAGTGGTTTTGGCTTAATTTCATGCATAGTTTCCTAGTTTTTCCTTTTAGGACTTTGTTACGCTTTTTGGTGTGTTTTTAGTCGTAGGAAGTAAATATACAGGTTATTTTGGGCTTAAGGACCCAGTTTGAAGAGTTGAAAGCCTTGCGGGAAAATCTTGAAGACCTTTGGAGGCATAGACTTTTTCATAGAGGAGTGAGAAAGCTAATCTATCAAGTAAATCTTGAAGAAGAAGTGAAGAAAGTGTTGGCCATAAGGTTGTGGGAAGACCACACATCAGTGTGGGTGTGTCTAGCTCCTTATTTTGCTTCCAACTAACTCACCACACTAGTGTGGGTGTGGCCACACCCTTGTGGGCGAACTCCTGATGGTCATCTCGCATCCAGTGCCTTCCTCACACCGCTGTGGGTCTAGCTACACTGATGTGGGTGGACCCCTAGTTGTTGTTTTAATCCCAACACCTTCCCCACACCTCTATAGGTTTGGCCACGCTGGTGTGGGCGCGTTTACTTTGCTATTTGTGAATTTTTAAAGTTTGTTTTTAATTAGGCTTGGACCTATAAATTGTTTTAGCTTTAAAAACATCCTCTTAAGAGAGATTAAGCATTCTAAACTTGACTCTCTTGAGACGGCTTAAGATCGAGGATTATTTTCTATTTAAGTTTTTTGGTTTGCCTTTCTCTTTCTTGTATTTTCTCTTTGGGTTCTATCATGACCATGTGTGAGTAGAACCATATTTTCTAGGATTGGGGCCTAGCCCTAGGCAATTATTGATGCTAATTGATTTATCTTGATGTTCCTTTGGTATCTCCTCTTGATTTCTCCTTTATTGTATGCATTTTTCATAATCATAGATTCTTAGTGAAGAACTAAAAGGTGAACCTAGGTATCGAAAATATAGGGGAGGAACTTAGGTTTAAACCACAAAAGTAGGTTGAAATCTTCGAGGAACAATTGAATTAAGAGAGAACCTAACGGGCTTAATTAAACATAGCTACATGAAGTAAGGTCAATCCAATTAGATAGATTTCCATATCTTAAAAGGAAACAAAGATTACATTAGGTTAATTCACCTTCAAAAAGCACCGATTAGAGCATTATGATAATGAAATTAGGTCAATAGGAAGTCTTGGTGTGAACCCCCAATCCTAGAAGTCTTCAATTATCGAATTTCTCTAATTTTTAATTATTTGTTTGTTTTCGAATAATTCACAATCTCCTATCACTGAATTTATACTCAATTAAATTTTTCCCTTTCGTTTAATTATTGTTACAACATGATAATCATAAAGTCAAACACGTGGTCCTTGTGGATTCGATATTATTACTTGATGATAACCATGCATTTATGGTTTTCCTTATCAACACACTTGGATATTTTTCATGAAATTGAAATCTGAGATAGTAACACATTTAAAACTTTTCTACATTGGTTGATACTCAATTTGGAATCAAGGTTAAAAGCATCAAGACAGATAATGGCAAGGAATTTATGCAACATGAGTTTTACAAACAAAAGGGAATTTTACACCAAAATAATTATGTAGAGACACTTCAACAAAACGATATTAAGAGAGGAAGCATCAACATATATTGGCAGTGACTCGAGCCATTATGTTTTAGTGCAAACTTCCAAAATGCTTTTTGGACACATATAGTGAGCTATATTCCTTATTAATAGATTGCTGACACCTTACCTCAACAACAAACTGACATTCTAGAAGTTATACAATGCAGAACTTGAACCTTTGAGACTTTTTGGTTGCTTGTGTTTTGCAACCACACTGACTAACCATAGGAAGAAACTTTGATCTAGAAAAAGCATTCACCTTGGTTTCAAGTCAGGCACAAAAGGTTACCTTCTATTTGATATAAAAACCATAAGGTTCTTCCTTTCTAGAAATGTATTTTTTTTTTTCATGAAACCATATTTTGCTACACTACTACTTCTTAACATGACCATTTCCATGAACTTGTCACCCTTTTAACTATGACACAATCCATGGACACATCAATTTTTGACCTATGGCCCCTAAACAACATACCCACTCACAACCAACCATCTAATCAATCAAACTCACCACAACACCTACCCACTCAATCTCTTGAACCTATTTCACCGCCACCACAATAGTCTCTCCTTACATAGCATTCCACTAGAACTCAAAAAGCTTCAAGTTACCTTCAAGATTTCCACTTCTTTCTAAATACCATTACCAAAAACCACTATAAACCTAAATATCCCCTCCATAATTACCTCTCTTATGATTCTTTCTCTCCCTCTTACAAACACTTTTAGCTTGCTATTTCCACGACCTCTGAAGCCACCATATTTCAAGAAGTCATTCATCATCCTTCGTAACAGTAAGCCATAGATGCAGAGTTGACAACATTAATCCAAAATGGTTCATTCATCAATTAGATGTGGTAAAAATGACAATTGTTTGCTTACTCCTCTCTTGAGCATCTTCACTCGAATGGTTCATTCACCAATTAGATGTAAATAGTGCCTTTTTACATAGGGATTTGATGGAGGAGGTCTACATGAAAGTCTACCTTAGCCTTAAGGTTCATAATTCGACTTTGGTCTACAAGTTACAAAAAACGTTAAATGGCTTAAAGCAAGCTAGTAGACAATGGAATGCAAAATTGATAGACATTCTCACTACCTCTAGGCTTCCTTCAATCTCTGGCTGATTACTCCTTATTTACCAAGAAATCATTAACTGGACTCACAACCATACTTGTATATGTTGATGACTTGATCCTTGCTAGGTAATGATCTCAATGAAATTCAACACATAAAAAACCTACTACACCAATATTTTAGCATTAAAGATCTTGGTGAATTGAAATACTTTTTGGGCTTTGAAGTTGTTAAATCCAAATCAAGCATTGCTTTATATCAAAGAAAATACTGTCTTAATCTTCTATAAGATATTGCCCTTTTAGGATGAAAACCATGATCTACTCCCATGGATCCTAAACTAAAACTCAACAAAGATTCAAGTAACCTACTTGTTGATTCCTCTTCATACAGAAGACTCATTGGCAAGCTTCTTTACCTTACACACACTAAACCTGATATCTGCTATGTTGTGAGCAAACTTAGCCAATATCTTCATACACCCATGAATGTTCATTACCAAGCAATAATTTGGGTATTGCAATACATTAAGAATTCACCTGGTGTAGGAATCTCCTTTTTCAAACAATCTGGCTTATGTTTAAAAGGATTTGCTAACCCAAACTGGGGGCTTGCCCTAATACTCAATGATCTGTTGCTAGTTTCTGCTTCTTTGTTAGGAATGCTCTCATTTTTTGGAGAAGTAAGAAACAATCTATCATATCTTGATCCTCATTCGAGGCTGAGTATAGGGTCCCTAGCACAAGAAACTTGCGAGGAGCAGTGACTGCTATATCTTCTTTAGGACTTACATATTGTTCGTCCTAAACTGGTTGCACCTTACTGTGACAATCAATCTACTCTCTACATAGATGCGAACCCTATTTGCCATGAGCATACAAAACACATTAAGCTCAATTGCCATCGTGTAAAAGACAAAGTCCAAGCTGGTGTCATTCATCTTCTACCCATTGCAACTTATGACCAAATTGCAAATATACTCACTAAGCCTTTGCAATCGGGACCCTTTTTTACTTTGTATTCCAAGCTTGGAATGATAGATATCCATTCCAGCTTGTAGGGGGTGTAAATTAATATAGTTTGTTGGGCTTTTTCGTTGGGCTATTATTGTAACTTAGTTAGTGGGTTATTAGTTAGTTTAATAAGTTTTGAGTATATATATATAGGCTTTTTTACCCTAGGGGGTAATTTGAAACAAAAATTACCCGAATGGGTTTTTTTTTAAAAAAAATTCCCAAATTAGGGCAAGTCGTGCCTCTGAAATATGACTTCTGAAATAGAAATCGTGCTCCACGTACAAGACTTCGCTTTTTTTTTTTTTACGACTTCCTTAGGAAGTCGTGTTTTGCAAACGAGACTTTAGTTTTTATTTTTTTTCAAAAGCTGAAGTCGTGTTTGCTAAACACAACCTCACCTTTTTAAATTTTTTTTCCTCACATGGAAGTTGTATGTGTAGGATGAGACTTCTATATTTTTTTTTTTGTTTTTATTAAAGTCGTAAGCTTTATATATATATATATATATATATATATATATATATATAATTTAAAGTAAAGAATTCAGTAATATATATATATATATATATATATATATATTATTGAATTATTTACTTTAAATTTTTTTCTTCTTGAAGTCATGTTTGTGATCCAAGATTTCTCTTTTCTTTTTTTTGCACTGAAGTCATGTCTTAGGGTTTCTCTTCTTTTTTTTTTTGTCATCTGATGGAGATCTTTAGGGTTTTTATTTTTTAAATTAGAAGCTTATTTAAATATTTATAAAAAAAATTGAATTAATTTATGCAACTCAATAAAGAATTGAAAAATTAATTAATTTAATAACAAGATTATTGAAATTAACTAAGCAAAACTATCATTGTTATATAATAATGGGTATAATGTAAACATAATATAATATATTTATACTAAACTGATATTACCAAACTTGAATAACAGAAACAATCAACAAAAGGTGCGAAGATATTACTTAGAAATTAAGTTGTCTAAATGGACAATTACTATGATTACGTCCTTTAGTTCGACAAAAACTACATTTCTCAGGCCTATTTTGAACTGGTTCATCCATCTCGTTATGTATACGACTAAGGCTTGGCCTTCTAGATGTGTTTCGTTGCAATGCAAGATCAGAGATAAAATTTGGACCTGAATATGGAGGCCAATAGTCTTCACTTCCAAGGGGATGGAACTCATGCTAATAAGCTTTGTAAATATTTTCCAACTTGTATACAGGATCAACAAACACATTGCAATCTAAATTGCAATAAGCACATGATGCAATTACATGAGAACAAGAAAGATGAAGTGCTTGGAATTCATCACAGTCACACCACCACTCTTTCAATTTTACAGTGCAGGCCATTCCTCGTCGACCAACTTGTGGATTTGCTATTTCTTGAACCTCAAACTCGTTTCTTGAGTGTACTTTCGAACATGATGCAATTTAGCAATATGTTGATTTTCTTACATCATCACAGATACCTCTTCGAAATACATTTGTCCTGCCCTTATCATATTAAGCGTTTGCATCCCTTCATTGATAAACAATGCATTTATTCTAATAAATGTTGCTTTCACTCGAGCAGTTATAGGCAATGCACATGCTCCTTTTAAAACAGAATTCATACATTTAGCAAGGTTAGTAGTCATATCGCCATACTGTTTCCCTCCATCATAAGCTTGAGTCCACTCATCCCTAGGAATATTATCTAACCACTCCACAACTTGGCGAAACTCTAATCTCATTGCAATTAGCTTAGCCTCAAATCCTGGTTGCCTTATCTCATATGTTGTGACATTAGATGTAAGATAGTAAAGTCAGTACTTGGTTTCACATGAAATAAAAAAATAAAAAAATAATTTAATTCATAAGTTGAGGAATAAAAAGTTTGTTACTTTACCCATATTGATGACTTTTTTTTAAGCTCAACATTTTTAAAAATTTTATTAAAATTTGATGCAATGTGTCGAATGTAGTACACTGAATGCACATTCGGGTCACTCCAGCCAACTTGTTTTGATTGCAAAGCTAGCTAGCAAACCTTTTCTCCTATTTGATATAATGCATAAATTTGCTTAAGGTGTGACATATCTTCACAAATAATGCAAGAACCACATCCAAGCTTCTTTTGTCTTGCTCTTAACTATTGCAAATGTGAGTGGAAACATGTTGCGATTCCCATCTTGTGAAATCGCAATCAACAAAGTACCACGACATTTCCCTGTTAGAAGTGTGCCATCAACTTGCACAATTGGCTTGCAATATGGAAAACCAAATGTCGTGAAACCAAAACATGACTTTAAAGAAAATAATTAAAAAAAAAAAAAAACAAAATGTCATGCTTTTGATTCACAACTTTTAAAACATTAAAAAAAAAACCTATGTTGTGAAAGCCAAACACGACTTCTAAAAAAAAACCGACGTATAAAACAAACAAAAATTTAAACCAAAAACAATTCAATTAAAATTCTCATGTTAGTGTATATAGATGAAGCCACGTGAATATATTCTCAACCTGTGCATGATGTCATACTGAAACAAGTAGCTACAATGCCTACGTATTAAATAGGAATGACATTTCACTTAATATATATCCAACAAAGCACCCGTAATTCATATGAAGGCACCCCGATTCTACAAAAATTTTGTCCCTTGTACCATTCACATGCACCAAATAAGTAACAGTGACCAAAATAGTGTTATTTGTCTTATACCACATTAATACATCCTTTCAATTGATTTATTACTTGCTAAAAAATTTAAACAGCATTGGTACAAAATATTGACAAGAATTGAAAGAGGACATTGTTTTATTATACATTCATGTCTCACTGAAAGAAGGAAGTGATATGTATTAGTGTAAAGATTCTGCTCCTCCTCAGAACTTATAACTACTCAAAGTGTTGTAAATCTTACTGCATGTCTATACTGTATCTACTCTTAAAGGAATCAGGCATGCTTGATTTTACTATTTGTAATGCATGCAACTTTACTATTCGGATGGCATGCTTTTATTATTTCTAACACATCACGTAAAAATTTATCCCAAGAAATACATTAAAATTTAATTATTGCAACTATATAATCTAGCATTCACCTTTACATTAATTACCTCAAAACAACTTTAGCACTTTACTTTCTCTTATCTATTTGTACAAAGCACACTTCCTAAAACTTCATCAACAAAAATAGCCTATTTTCAACCTGGACCAACTGATGGTTTGTTGCTATGACTCTCATATGTTTCTACTAAAGTCTGGAGGGAGAAGAGAAAATGATACGACCAAGGTGTCATTCTATTTGGGGTTTTAAATATCTAGATGAATTAGATGTTCGTGTTCGGTAGTTAATTGATGTAGTTAGTTTTGGTAATGTGATAACAATCAGAAAGATCAAGACAAACCATCATTTGGTAACAGCTTTAGTGGAACGCTAGAGAACTGAAACACACATGTTTCATTTTCCACATGGAGAGGCTACAGTAACATTACAAGAAGTCACATTACAGCTTGGGCTCCCCATTGATGGATTTGCTATCATTGGTAATAGTGTTGGTAATTTGGTTCCTCCCTGTCAGATCTTATTAGGGGATACTCCACTAGAAAATAAGGTCAAAGGAAACATAATAGCATTATCATGGCTAGCTAACCGATTCGGACAATTTCTCAATGATGCTGATAATGTTGTCATTGAACAACTTGCTAGAGCTCATATAATGATGCTCAATGGAGAATTTTTGATGCCAGATACATCAAATGCAAGAGTTCATCTTATATATCTGTTATTGTCAGACAATTTAGTAGCTGCAAGAAACTATAGCTGGGTACAGCTGTCTTGGCTTCCCTATTTCGAGCCCTAGATCGAGCGGTTAACCCCTCTCAAACTGATATTGGCGGATGTTTGTTACTTCTCCAGTCATGGGCGTGGGGACTGTAGTGCATGTATTGCTTGATGTATAAACACGTTAACAGACGAGGAGGTTGACGCAGGCCTCAGATTTCCTCTTGTGCGTCGATATGATTATTTTAGTTTTTCAAAGTGTTTAATTATGTTTATTATATTAACAATTAAAGCATGTTCTCATTCCATGTTATTAGGTGCTTTCGCCTGATGGACACAACCAACATTCCCACCTATGCAGTTAACCTTATATGTACCATGTTTGACCGGCTATGAGTGAACGGGGTTTATTATTATTGTTCTTATAAATAATTGTTATTAAATTATCTTTTTACTATTAATTATTAATGAATAATTATTAAATAATAACAACATCATTATCCTTGCAGTTTGTATGGACGCCTTATCAGAAACCTAAGATAAGGTGATTAATTAATATTGAGGTATCTGATGTTGCTCGTGCAAAAGTTCCTTTGATATGTTTTGCAATTATGGAATGGCATCCAGTAGATAGGGTGTTAGGACAATTTAGACTACTTCAAAATATTCCAATTAACCCGCCAAACCTGGATGAAGTCCATAGAATTGATATGAAAGGAAGAGTATACATTTATTGGCCCTATTATCATCATTAGTGGATTAACATGTGAAATAACTGAAACAATCATGTTGTTTAAGATCAACAACATGATGGTATCTTACGTGAAAATTCACAATACATGCAATGGTTTACTCGTCGCACTAGATGATATATATCGCGTGAGGGGTCATTCTATATTGAGGTAGTAAGCGTACTTTATTATTTTTAAAATTTAATTTTATTAGTACTCATTTCTAATTCTAATAGGATAATTATTATTTTTTAGCATTATCCTACACATTAACATCAGCAATCACAGGTGAAACCCAGTTATCAACCGATGGGATTTTTCGGATATATGCCCCAACATCAACAGTCACATGCGTAGTCTAGTTATCAACCAACGAGCTTTTTGGGATACCTGCCCCAACAAGATCAACAAAGTTTTCAACCACTGGGGTTTTCACCATATATGCCTCAATATTCATTTCATCAAGTTCCTTCCTCATCCAATCTTTTTGAAGGACGTTCACAAATGTTTACAACCACTTTCTCCACACCACCATCTGCATACAACAATCCAC
Source organism: Spatholobus suberectus (assembly GCA_004329165.1). NCBI lineage: Eukaryota > Viridiplantae > Streptophyta > Magnoliopsida > Fabales > Fabaceae > Spatholobus > Spatholobus suberectus. Next base: position 11,262,199 of record CM014731.1, on the reverse strand, counting down.
CATTAGCTGAATGTTATCGTCCGATCATGCCTAATTAAATGCGTGACATTGCATATGATGATGACGATGATAATAATAACAACAATGATAGTGTTGATGACAACGACGACAACAATGATGACTATGGTGATAGTGCTCATGAGGTTCATCAGAAACTTGTATCATCCCTCCAACAACAAATGGTCAGACGTGCTAGTCCTATAACACGAGGTGGGCGAACAAATCAAGAACAACAACTGCGACATGGTTCTAGGACAAGAGGAGGGTGAATAAATCAAGTACAATAAGAACAAAGACCACAATGTGATAGAAGAACTTCATGCAGAACATCATCTCATGTGTAATTAAATTTTTAATTTTCTCTTAACTTTAAGGTGTGTTATGTTTATCATTTAAACAGTATTGTACATCTTTAGGTATGTTACATTACATTTTTCTAAAAAATTTACAAACAAAAATCAATTCATAACACTACAAAAAAGTAAAATTCATCAATTTTTTACCATTTTAAAATAAATTTAAATCAAAACCATACTTAAATTTTTACAATCAAATATTTTACAAAATTAAACTAACATACATTTCACAACCACAAAGTTAAAAAATTCAAAATATAAAATAAAATAAGAGTTAAAAAAAAGAGAAATCTTAACTTCAAGAAGAAAAAAAATAATAATAGTAAAAAATTCAATAATATATATTTATTTATTTATTTATTTATATTTATATTTATAAAGCTTACGACTTCAATAAAAACAATAAAAAAATTGGAAGTCTCATCCTACACATATGACTTCCATATGAGGAAAAAAAATTAAAAAGGTTGTGTTTGGCAAACACAACTTCACAAAAAAAAAAACTAATTTCGTGTTTTCGAAACACGACTTCAGCTTTCGAAAAAAAAAAAAACTGAAGTCTCGTTTGCAAAATATGACTTCTTTAGGAAGTCGTAAAAAATATTAAAAATCAAAGTCTTGTATATAGATCACGATTTCTGTTTTAGAAGTCGTATTTCGGAGACACGACTTGCCCTAATTTGAGAATTTTAAAAAAATACCCATTCGGGTAATTTTTGTTTCAAATTACCCCCCAGGGTAAAAAAGCATGATATATATACATACTTGCTTGCTGTCACAGAATGATGGAATAAGAATCACTTTCTTCCTCTCACAAAATAGTTAAGGCTCTGTTCTATCGTTCTACTATTTTTTTCATGCTTCTCGAGATAAAATGTTAACAAATGCTAATGGTGAGAACTATCATTCGTGGTCGAGAACAATGATTGTAGCTCTAGGTCCAATAACGATATCCGTTTTGTTGATGAAACTTTGCCAAAACCACCAGTTGGAGAATTATTGCTTGCCACTGTATTTTGATTCCCACAATAAAGTCTTACAGGGAAAGTAATTATGTTATCAAATTTTTGAAGCAGCTTAATGGCCGGTACTCTGTTCTGAGGTCGATCACAAATTATGTTGATGGGCCCTATTTCAAGTTCCATGATTTAGTTAATAATCCATTTGATAGACCTTGGATATTTATTTTTTTATTTTTTTTATAGTTTTTGTCGATAATTGTATACTTTTATAGATACCATGAGGATTACTATTTGTATATATGATTTTTATTTATTACATATATTGTTCATATTAAATTTTATAATGGCGTTATGACTTTAATTTAAATATACAAGTTTTTTTAAAATATCAAGGCGCTGAAATAACAAATAAATTATTTTAAAAAATTGTTAACTTAGTGTCGGCCTCAAAGCCGTTGGTCTAGCATTTGTTACTCGGACATTAACATTAGTGTCGTCCAGTTTTTTGTTTTTTTTTTGAGCTTCTAACTTAGCATTCGTTTTTTACCAACACTAATTAGCGTTGGCTACTGATGTTGGATGCAATTGGTTAGCTTCCAGTGTTTTAGTGTCAAACTAAAAGCAAACTCTAATGTTATATTAGCGTCGGCTATCGTCGTTTAGTGCCGGATTTTGGTTGACGCTAAAACACGATTTTCTCATAGTGTATAACTACTCTAAAATTAAAGGAATACCTATCATGATTTTTAATTAATTGACCATGTAAAAAAAAATTACATTGATAATGCATAAAAATTAAACTCTTTTAATTAATAATTTCCTTTAAAAAATATGTTTCAATTATAAAGAAAAGAAGTTGATAACAGTAATTAAAAAAAGAAAATAGATTTGTGGTTTGTACAATTTATAAATTACAATAAAAAAACTAATGATAAATAAAAAGATAATATGATATTTCTATAATAATTTTGCTAATTTTATTTTGTCTCGATCGATAAACTAATAGACCCCTAAATTGTTCTTTAGTGAAATAACCTGTGTCACTAATATTAAATTAAAAAGGAACAGTTAAATCATCAGTCACGAGTATCAAACAAGGAACAGTCAAATCACATAGGAATAGTCGAATTATCGTATGCTTCACAATAATTTTTGGCTTAAAATATAGTTTATATGGATGACCGGTTAACTTATACTTGTAATTTTTTTATTTTATTTTATAAATAATACATCACTCTAATAATTTCCAATATTGGTATTGTTTTATAAAAATAATAATAGTACTTTTATTTAGTTTATAAAATATTAAAAAAATTATAACTAAAACTATTATATAATTTAAATATTCTAGTGTCAGTTATCTGTGGGCTAAAATCACCTAATTTTGGTATTCCTTCCAATCCCAAGTGGGACCTTCCCCTCTGCTATTGGACAAGCAATTTTGGGTTGCTTGACTCAAAATGTGACATTCTCTCTTTTGCGTGGGACATGATTCATTATGGTTTTGAAACTCATTGGTGGATCAGATATTATGTTTCCAATATCATAGGCCAATAAATTCATCAGAGACTGAAACGAACTTTGAACACCTCCAACAATCATCAAATTCAGAAACAAGATCCAATTTGAAAAATTGAATAGAAAGAAAAAACAGGCCAAGATGATTAAACAGGAAAGAACTTCAGTGATTCATCAAAGACATTAAAAGCTAGACGTCAAATAAATTAAATAATTTCAGATATTAGGGCCATTTCTTGCCTGCATTTAATGAAGTACAGATAAGTCAAACATCCGCAATCTGCATGCAGAACACACATTTTCACACCAAACACTTTGAGCTAAATCTGTACTCTGTTCAAGAAAAGATTCAACACCAAGAATTCTCTGTGCATCACATCCTAATGCCTCTATTGAACAAATTGTCGAAGTCCTTCATCTACTGCTCAGATACTTTTAGAAAGAAAACTTGAAGAAATTATAGGCATCAGTGCCCTCCGATTCACACAACAAGGTGTAGGCTCCAAACTTGTGTGCTACGTTCATATGACAAAAAAAAGTGTAATCAATTCCGAGGAATATTGTCGTCCCTTGTTCCTTTCTTACCTCATTCCGTGAAATTCTTTATGATTTCTCTTGAGACCTGATCTTATTGTGGCCCCTCTGGTTGTTCATTAAGATAATCGCAAAATAACAATGCCGTCCTCACGGGACTTCATTAGTGGCAAAAATTTTATGCTTTTCCATTAATCATAAAGATAAAGCTTTTCTTTTGTTTATGCATTATCATGGAACACGTTATTCTAAGCAGATGCACCCTCCGAGAAATGCTTGCATTCAATTTTTTAAAGTTGACTCTAAGCCAACCAATGCCTATTGTAAGCTGGGGTGTAAGAATAGAAGAGTGACCAACTAGCATGTTAGCCACAGAACATTATAAAAGTTCAGTCTCTCATAAATCTCAGAAACATACTTCTTATCTCTCTAAAATACCATTAACTGCTTAGCTCCTCATAATTGAGTTTGAATATTTTCGTCTGCAAAGAACGCAGTATTTTGTTTCTAATTTGTGTGGGACCACTTTTCTTGTAATTTGCAGTATGGTTATTATGGGGACTGTATTGGAGTCAGGAGACGCACCTGCATCATCGCAGTCAGATCCACACAATATCTGTTTGTGGGATGATATATTTTGCAACGACGCTGGAAGTATGACTAGAATCACATATTGAAATTCGTAATCTCCCCAAACTCACTTATCTCGATTTGTCCTCCAATTCTCTTTCTGGCAAGATACCTCCTGAATTGGTGTTCCCAAAAGTCTTACTGTATTAGATCTATCTCACAACAGAATCAACGGGACCTTGCCCATTTCACTAACAAATCTCACAAAATTAGAAATTCTTGACATTTCCTGGAATCTACTCTGTGGTTCCCTAAAACACTTGTCCGTTGCATATTAAACCATTCTTAGAACGTCTGGATCTAAGCTACGATAATCTTACGGGTTCAGTTCTTCTATTTCTGCCGCATGTCTCTTTTCTGAACATTTCTTATAATTATTTGAAGTGTACCATTCCAGACGCTTTCCCTCCATCTGTGCTAATAGGCAACAAGAGTGTTTGTAGCGACATTTTGGACATCCAAACCGAATTCCAATTCCAGCCTTGTTCAGCCTGCGACAGCCAAGTAGTCATGGCCCACCACAAAAAAGTAACGCACAATCAGCTAATCATAGTTCTTGCTATCCTCATTTTTCTAATCATGGCCTTCTTACTAATTGTGTATCTGAGGCATATGCGCGTTGGAATTAAGAACAAACATGCAAAGACAACGATAGCGACTAAGCATGGGAATTTGTTTTGTATATGGAACTATGATGGATGAATAGCCTATGAAGACATCATTAGAGTAACCGAAGACTTTGACATGAAATATTGTATTGGAACAAGTGCTTATGGGGGTGTTTACAAGGCACAATTACCAAGTAGCAAGATTGTTGCCCTGAAAAAGCTTCATGGCTTTGCAGCAGAGGTGCCAGCTTTTGATAAGAGTTTCAGAAATGAGGTTAGAGTATTATCAGAAATAAAGCATTGACATATTTTGAAGCTTTAGAGGCTTTGAGGAGTTCAAATGCTTCTCAATGGATGACAATAATGCATAAAGAAATAAAATCATTACATAGAAATAAAACATAGGAACTTGTTGAACTTCCAAAGAGTCAAAAAGCCATCAGAAACAAATAGGTATATAAGATCAAACAAGATGGTAATGATCAAGTGGAATGATATCATACAAGATTGGTAGTCAAAGGATATGCTCAGAAAGAAGGCATTGACTTTAACAAGATATTCTCACTAGTAGTTAGACTGACCACTATCAGAGATTTTTTGGCTATGTGTGCTACATTTGACTTACACCTTGTGCAACTTGATGTAAACACTGCTTTTCTTCATGGAGATCTTGAAGAGGAAATATATATGCTCTAATTGAAAGGCTTTAAAATACAAGGAAAAGAAAACTTGGTTTACAGGTTAACCAAATCTTTGTACAGTCTAAAATAGGTGCCAAGTTGTTAGTATAAGAGATTTGATTCCTTTATTATTCGCCTTGGGTACAACAAACTAAGTACAACCATTATATACACTATAATAGGTTTGATGATAATGATGTCATCATTTTGTTGTTGTATGTGGATGACATGTTGGTGGTAGGCCCTAACAAAGATCAAATCCAAGAATTAAAGGCATAATTGGCTAAGGAGTTTGAAATGAAGGACTTGGGATAGCAAACAAGATTTTAAGGATGCAAATTCTCCAAGACCGAAAAGAGAGGAAGATTTGGCTTTCTCAAAAGAATTACTTATAGAAAGTCTTGCGATGCTTCAACTACAAGACTGTAAGCTAATTTCTATCCCACTTCCTGTCAATTATAAATTATCTTCAAGTATGAGTCCTAGCAATGAAGTGGAGAGGATGGAAATGTCTCGAGCATCATATGTATTGGTGGTAGGAAGCCTTATGTATGCCATGATTTGTACAAGACCAAACATTGGACAAGTAATGGAAGCAGTTAGCAGATTTATGGCAAATCTTGGTAGAGAGCATTAGAATGTTGTTAAGAGGTCCTTAAATACATTAAAGGAACCTTAAATGTTGCATTATGTTTTGGAGATTCAAAATTTATTAAGAGCGGCTATGTCGATTCAACTTTTCCAGGTGATCTTGATAAAAGAAAATCTACTACTGGCTATGTGCTTAGACTAGCTTGCAGGAGGAGCAGTAAGCTGGTTATCCAAATTACAAACCATTGTAACTCTATCTACTATGGAAGCTGAATATATGGTAGCTGCTTAAGCATGCACGGAAGTTATTTGGATTCAAAGGTTAATAGAAGAACTTGGGCACAAGCACAGAAGATTTATATGTATTGTGATAGTCAAAATGCCTTGCACGTTGTAAGGAATCCATCCTTTCATTTCAGGACAAAGCATATTGGCATTCAATACCACTTTGTTTGAGAAGTAGTAAATGAAGGAAGTGTGAATATGCAAAAGATTCATACCAAAGACAAACTAGCAGATGTTATGACAAAGCCAGTCAACTCTAACAAATTTATATAGTGTCAATCCTCTTATGGCCTATTAAAAACTTAAGCAACAAGGAATTGGCAAGGTGGAGAGATACTTGAAAGCTCACAAAAGTAGCTTTAAGTGGGAGATTATGAACATGTAGAATGTAGCATGAAAGTCACAAATATTTGATATGCATTTATGGTGAAGTAGAATTTCTTCACCTGTATTTAGGTGGATGTTGGAAGTTGTAGGAGTTTTACTCCTATAAATAGCAATTCATTTGATCAGTTGTAGCATCTGATCCTAGAGAGAAAAACATAATATAAGTGTTGTGTGTTTCTCCTATGTTATAGAAAGAGGTGTATTCTCCTATTATAAGAGAGTATGTGTAATTGTTCTCTCCTTATATTTAGAGAGGTTGTAATTTTCTTCTACTTAGTGAAATTATTTCTATGGTCTTGCTTGTGGTTTTTCCCTTATCAGTTGAGGGGTTTTCACGTTAAAATATTGTGTGTCAATTCCTATTTTTCTCATCTTGTATTTTAACTGCGTGCTATTATTTTGTCACTCTGGTATCCAACACTACAAAGGATACTGATGGGAACTGAAGTGAAAAATGTGAACAAAAAAAATGCATCCCATGCTATTCTTGTTTATGCCTTTGATCTAGTGTGTTCTTTGCATTACACTATATTATCACAGTATTACTATATGCAACTTGTTGTGACTTTTTTTTACCTCTCAATTGGTGCCAACAATCACAAAGCTTGTTGTAGAGTTGATGTACCTGTAATGGATGGATCCCAAAGAACCAATATATATTTATATAAATCCCACTATGATAAATTACACATTTGAAAGTTGATTCAATGAAAAACATAGATGAATTCATAATATTGTTATAACTAAATAACCTACCCTACTCTACTAGAATCCTTTGATATCTGAAGATTTGTGGGAAGACTAACCATGTTGTCTAATCTATGAGAAAGACTTAAGGAACTACCTGGGAACGATGATTATAAGTCTAGCAGTACACTCAATAGAGTTGGTAGGCAAAGGCTGTGACGGTTGGCCATCCTCCTTTCTAAGATAAGTTTGTTAATTTTTACAATAATTACCATAAAAGTCATACACACCATGATTTATGATTGGTTGATAGTGTAAAACTTTTAAATTGATAGTGTATAGCCATGAAACTCATAATTAAATATCAAGTCCTGTTTATGAGTGAAAAGTGTGAGAATTTAATTCAAATTGGAACAATTTGGGTTAAGGTTGTTCTCCTTACAACACTATCTCTTTAACTCAGCAGCCTCTCTTAATAACAGTTTCCCAACAGATTTCTTATTTGGAACAACTTCTTCAACTTACTAGGTTTGGGTTTTGTTCCAAGTTGTGTAACTCTTTACATCTCTTAAATGAACTGAAATCAAATGATCAACAGAAGTCAATTTTCCTTCCTTTCTTGCTCTCATGATACCCCAAATCAAACTAAATTACAATGTTCTCAAGAATTGATGGACTTGTCCTTCCTATTCACTCCCAAATGATGAAAAATTGATACTTTGATTTTGCTAATTATGTAGAAGTATGCTCAGAGAATTTGGTGACAAAGTTAGGCACTAGATTACATTAAATGAGCCAATGCTAAACAACACCCTAGGTTATGGAAGTCGTGGATCCCCACCGAATAAATAATTCAAGTGGTTTGCTAATTGCACTACTAGTGATTCTAGTATTAAGCCCTTTGTAGCTACACACCATCGTATTCTTGCTCATGCTGCAGTAGTGAAAGTTTAGAAGGAGAAGTACCAAGTTACTATATTATTATTATTATTTTAAATATAGCAGAACATAGAATTTGTTAGAATTTAATTGATAAAAATCATGTAATATGTAGATAGTACAAGATTAATAGATAGCAAATGGTTTTTTAACAAATTTCTCAGGAGGAAAATTAATGGGTTGATTGTGTTAGAGCTAAACTAGTTTTGTTAGCCTTTGTTGTGGGACGCTGCTATTCCCAACCCATTTTTTGCTATTTTCACCTCTTTCTTTTTCAAAAACCTATTAAAATATATTTCTACCCCTGTCACTCCCCTTTCCCCCCACATTTAAAACACTTCTCACCCCTTTTTTTTTTCTCCTTTTTACTCTCGTTGAAATTCCCATCCCCATTCCTACCACTTTTTCTTCCTTCCTTTGAGCCCCTAGTCCACAATTCGTCACTGGAGCTCTTGTTTTGTTGCCAAAATTTTGTCGAAAAACCACGTGTCGTGTTCGTCAACTTGTGAGTTCACCCCTTTTCTTTTTTTAAGTTTTAGATTTAACGAAATCACAATTTCGTTATGTATCTGATTAAGATACATAACGAAATCATGATTTTGTTATGTATTGTGTGAATTTTAAATTAAATTTTCATTTAATTATTTATATGATTTAAATTATTTATTTTTTAAATATTTTTTTATTTTAATGAATTAAATAATTTAAGTTAATTATTTTTAAATTAAATTTTTATTTAATTATTTATATAATTTTAATGATTTGAATTATTTATTTTTAAATAGTTTTTCATTTTAACGAAATAAATAATTTAAGTTATATATTTTTAAATTCAATTTTTATTTAAATTATTTATATGAATTTAATATTTTAAATTATTTGTTTTTGATAATATAACTAATTTAATAATTAAATTAATTATTTTTAGAATATTTCTAAGTGATAATATTAGTTATATTTAATTATTAATTATTTACTAACCAATTTTTAGATTCATTATGCAACACATGAGGTTTGGTGCCCCTCGTCCTAGATGAGGCCTTTTGCTAGATGATGCATTAGGCACATCTAAGTGTCCACCACTAACTGCATCCACACAGTCGGCTAAATAGGTTGCAGCAACTAGGGAGCAACGCAAACAGTAACAGTAGTATAAGGAAGAGGTACGTGTTGATGTACCTGAGGTAGAGCCTAAGTTATAAGAGGCAGAGGAGCCAAAGGCAGATTTGACTCATCTGATTGTTAGACCTCCATTTCTAGGAGGTCCTATAGACCTGTCACTGCTTAGGTCCTATAAGGACCATGTTGCAGGACATATTTAGCTCGGCTAAGCCCGGGGCGAGATGAGGCTGATCAGTCACGGGGGTAAGGTGTTGCCGATGTTAACAGACTTGCAAGTTGCGAAACTTATATGGAGTTTAGGTCTGCCCATTTGATAGAGGCACAGTTTGTTGCTGCCAACAAGGGCATGGTATGTGCCTTTATTGAGTGGTAACATAAGGACACCAGCTTCTTCCACCTTCTAGTGGGGGAGATGACCATCACCCTAGATAATGTGTTATGTCTCCAGCACTTGCCTATTACAGGCAAGGTGTACGAGCATGCCTATTACAGCCGCGATGAGGCCATCAAGTTATTAATGAGTGAGCTAGGCACTACATATGTTGATGCATACGCTGTGACAACAAAAGGAGCTCATATGGAGTTATCCTAGTTGAGGGACACACATTGTGCATGTATTGTAGTTGGGGAAATGACGTTCGCTATGAGAGCATATCTCCTACATCTTATTGACTGCACGATATTCACCGACAAGAGCTCTACATATGTCCAGGTCTATTATTTAGACCTCTTCTGCGACCTACAGGCATGCGCAAGATATTTTTAGGGTTCAGCTGCGTTGACATATACCTATACAACCAGCTTAGCATTGCCAGCCTCTGTTCTACGGCACAGTTTGGAGAATACACAAGCCTCATAATGGTATAATTTGTATTTTAGGGTTTATATTTGTTTAGGTTTTATTTTGCTTATGCAATTTAATTCATTAATTTCCAGTTACAAGCGTGGATCTACAGGCACTTCCCTACTGCCGTGGAGAAAACATCAACTATTCCTTACTCAGAGTAGCATCCTTGCCTCTGCCAGTGGAAGGCAATGAGGGGCATGAGTCTTGCCCTAGGGACCAAGTTGGTGCTAGACTAGTTGCAAATGGACGACGGTGTAGGTGTTATGTGACGCACACTAGGTCATCCGCCTATTGAAGTCCATCTTGCTCTACTCAGGCTACATTCGCTATGGTACACAAATGCGCGCACATCTGCCAAAGAGGGTCCTGAGGTAGTTTGGCTATATCTAAGAGATCCCTTGCCCTCCCCCTATTGACTTCCTGTCATTGACTAACCAGTTTGATAACTGGGAGGGCTAGGAGGCGCACACGGTCAACAAAGGAGCGGTTGTGCTGTATAAGGCTCTATAGAGCTACGCAGATGGCTACTTTGAGTGGTTCCACCAAGTATCTCATTTGTATTTGATTCCTCTAGGATTGGGAGACCCTTTACGAGGCCTTTTACGAGTTCCTATGCAACAACAGCCTATCTAGCCTGTGATATAATCTTCATCCATCTACTCTCATTCATACAAGGTAAGCATCCATATCTTTATATTATGTTTTTTCAATGACAATGACACAATTTTTAGTAAAAGTTTGCATTTTTTGTTTTGTAGGCACAGTGGGAGATGGTTGTTGGCCTTATAAAGCATATGCTACATCTCCAGGTGGTCGCTTGAGGGCACTGGCAGTAATAGGATGATTTGACAGGCATTGGCCATTGCTTAGTTAGGCATAACCTCCGGGTGCACCTATCAAATCGGAGGAGGCGGAGGAAGATGACCACCACATTTGATGTTTGAATTTTTTTTATTTTTACTGTTAGATCCTTTTCTAGTATTTTAGACATTATGTACGAACCTTATTATATATATTTTGGATTTTATAGATGTTTTGGATTTTATATATGTTACACTTATTGCATTATACGTATCACTATTACATTGTTACAATTATAGCATGCAATACAAATAAAAACAAACAAACGACACATAAACAATAATATTCCATAAATTAAAAAGCACTTCTACATAAATTCGATACAAACACAAATAACAAAGAACTTGCATCGTCTTGGTTCACTCAAACTAACAGTTGCTTGGTCGTTGAAGCTAATTGACGCCTTAGGTTCATGCAAGCACGCAATGATCTTTTTGGCAGTTCATGGTCGACACAGACGAACAAGGATCTCTTTAGAAGATCTGTCTAACATAGTGTACAACTCAATTAATGCAAGCCTACGAAATTGGCTAAAGATGGACAACATCTTTACCACATCCTTGTCGTCTTTAATGTCCTTAGACTCATAATGAACATAGCTATCCCCTATAGGTATAGATTGACGATATTAAGTATCAAGTATTTTTCTGCTACTTTTGATCGCATCTTGAATCTTTTTCTTGAGAGTACCAACAGTCATGTCCTTAGTAACCCTGAGAAAAGCAAGACTATGAGGACATTGAAACAAGACCCCTTTAGATGTTGTTGTCATCTAGCCATAGTAATACATCACAGCAAGAAATCTGTCCATCTTCCAACGAGAAGAAACAATATGGAACGAAGATGGCTATCAAGAAAGGCAACCGTAAGTGCTTCAAAGCACACATCTCTCTTATACTAATGCAAATACTATCCACACGTTAGACAATCATTAAAGGCTTTATTCTGTGTATCAGAAAAAGAAGTGGTTGAGATTGCACCAACTAAATCAAAGGTCTAAAGCATACCGACTCAAGTGTGTGTCTTGTTCATGTGTCAAAGAATCATTTAAAGCAATGTCCTATGCGTCAAAACAAGAAATGATCCGAATTGCATTGATTGAATTGAGGGTTTGGATCGCATCAATTCAAATGCATACCTTGTTTACGTTTTAGAGAATCATTAAAAGTAATGTCCTATATGTTAGAAAAAGAAATGGTCGAGATTGCATACAATAAATCAATGGTTCAGATCGCACCATTTCAAACGCATCAGTAAACCATTAAAAGCTGTACCTCAAAAAAAATGAATTTAATAAATATAAACAATTAATTTTTAAATACATTTTCCATTGTGTACTTTTAACATATACATAATGGAAACACATTTTTGTTGTATATTTTGGACGCACCCCCCTCTACAATAACGGAAACGTGTTTCCGTTGTACAAAATCACAACAGAAACATGTTTCCATCAGGGTTATTTACAAAAGAAAAAAAAAAAAGGCTAAACAGATTTTGGGTGAAAATAGAAAAAAATGAGGTGGGAATAGCAATCTTCCTTTTTTGTCTCACGAATTGACACTTTCATTTAACCCATCAATTTACATACGAGAAGCCCACAAACAGAAAACGTAAGCTTGTGAGAAGTAGATTATCTGTATGGACCCCAAACAAGAAAGAATGATTTGCCTAGTTTTTTTTATCCATTTATTCAATACTAGCAAAATTTCATTTATTCAATAATTGCACACAAGTATAATAATAAATTTTAAATAGCATAAAGAGGCCAATATTTCATATGTTAGTATTAATTAACATATTTGAATATATTTTTAATTTCTATAAATATAATTTTTTTCAAATTTTTGGGTTAGTTTCGACGTATGAAAATTAATTGAAATTGATCTCTATCGCTTCTTAGTAGTGACATGGCAAGCAATTAAATTTTTTTAATAAGCTAAATAAATTTATTGATATAAATAGGTTGTGCTCATGATTAGAGATACAAACCACCATTCAAAATAATATATTACATCAATACAAGAAATCATCCTAATACATAGCAACACAACTACACATGCCAGTGCATAAAATTATGTCACATCAATAACATCATACTGAAATAATATATGACATAACAGAATTTATATATATATATATATATATATATATATATATATATATATATATAATATGTCATCCTCATGTAACTACTAGGTCTATTTATTAAAATTTGTTAGATTCAAAACTAATAAAAAAATCGTGAAATATTAAAGTCAAATAAAGTCATATTTATAGAAACTAAAACTATATATTATCTTAAGTAATATTTAATAAAATAGTAGAATATCATTATTAATATCATTCTTATTATATTTTATTAATATTCGTATAAATTTAAAAAATAACTAAAGTGGCATATGTAAGGAAAAATATATTTCAAATTGTCAAAATAATATTCAAGACAATTCATGTCAGGCATTTAATTATACAATAATCATTTTGAAAGCATTTAAATGTTGATAATCGTCTCTTCTCGTCTGTTCATTTCTTATCTCTTTCAATTCCCGAAATGACACGGATTGTCTGCAGTTACAACAATAACTGTATGAAATTTTAACCATCAAAAACAAATTATATAAATTAAATGATAAAAACAAATATATCTAAAAAATTTTGAACCATTTGATGATAACTGCAAGATCCTGCAGTTGCTTTTGGACTGCAGGAAATCATCGTCCGAAGAAATTCTTTACAATTTCTCGTGGGACCTAAACTTGTGGTGGCCCCTCCAACCGTTCTTAAGGATAATCACAAAATACAATGCGGTCCTCACGGGACATCATCAGTGACAACAATTTCTAAGCATTCCCATTCATGAAAAACGTTAGTCTAAGCAGAAATGATGGCATTCAATTTTTCAAAGTTGACTATAATTCAACCAATGCCGTGACCGTAACAAATACGTAGGTACTGTCAATGGGGTAAAACCTTGTTTATGCCTTGTCGTAGTCAAGCTGGAGTTTGAGGATAAAAGAGTAATCAACTAGCATGTTAGTCACAGACATAATAAAAGTTCAGAAATAAATATTTTACATCTATAAAATACCTCAGAACCAAACATTATACCTCTGCAAAATACCCATTGACTAGTTAGGTCATAACCGTGATTAAATATTTTGATTTGCAAAGAATGTAATTTTTTGTTTCTAATTTCTACCAGACCACCTTTTCTAATTAGAAAAGCTTGACATTTCCCACCAGGACGGTTAAATTCCTCTATTTCTGCTAAGCTCTATCTTTGGTGTGCACTGTGAACGTTTCCTTCAATTATTTGAAGGGTCCAATTCCATATGGTTACCCTCCGTATGCACCAATAGGAAACAAAGGTGTATGTGAATGTAGCGCATTTTGTATTTACAAATCAAATTCCAATTCTAGCCTTGTTCAGCCGCAGCAACAAAGTAAAGCTCAATCAACAGGTCGTAGTCCTTCCTTTGATCCTATCCCTATTTTTATAATCCTGGCCTTACTACTTCTGTATTTGAGGTTTATTTACATTGCAATTAAGAACAATATGCAAAGACAATGTGGCCACTAAGAACGGGGGATTGTTCTGTATATGAAACTACGATGGAAGCATAACCTATGAAGACATCATAAGAGCAACCAAAAATGTTGACGTGAAATACTGCGTTGGAACAAGAGCTTATGGGAGTGTTATAAGGCACAATTACCAATAGGGGTGACAAAATAATTTAAGACTTGAATCACATTGGATAGATCATATATTATAATTTAACTGTTAGATCAATAAAAGTGCATTCCATATAAAGTGATTGATGATGAATAATTGATAAAATTATATCAATAAATTCAATCTTATATATATATCTATATGGGATTTGTTAATGTACACACTCTTCTTTTTAGTTAGAGTGGGTAACACCCCTATTTTGTATATCAAATTATTTTCTTAATTATTATGTATTTATTTTTAGAGAACTAGATGAAAATCTCAAAAATTTGATTACTACAGTTATGTAATATTTAGTTTAGATTTTTAATAATTTTTTGGGAATTGAGTTCAAAATGGTTAAAATGATTGTTTTGCCTCTAAAAAAATCAGATAACAAAAAAAAATTATTTAGAAGTGTTTACAAATTCTTTTCAAATTATCAATATACTTAGAATAATTAATAATAATTTTAGAATTTTTTTGGGAATTTACTTAGATAGTTTTTGTGTATGACCAAAATACCCCTAATTAATTGCGAGAGCAGCCCAGAAACTTTTTTACTTCAAAATATTTCGAAAATTTATACTAAGTATGTTTTGTTATAAAAATTTTATTTTGAGAGAAAAATAGTGAAAAATATAATAATGTTATTTTAATTTTTTCAACCATTTTTCTAATATTTGACAATATAATTCTGAAAAATTGAGAAGGAGTTTCAAAATTCTGATTGTCATTATTATGCTTAAAATTTCAAGAGCTATTTAATAGTAATTTTTAATAATTTTTCCAAATTGGAGCTCGAAAAAATTAGAAAATGACGATTTTGTCCCTATTTTTCAATATTAAGGGCTGACATGAGAAAAAGATTCAATTGATATTAAAATGATAATTTAAGCTTGGAATCATGTCATATATATTAAAATATAATTTTTGGAATTTTCTAGAATTCTTATGTAAGATGACCAAAATGCCCCTAAGTGTTTGATAAGCTAGCCGATATTGGTTTGATATTCAAAAATGATGAAAATGGTAATTTCAGTTTATTTATAGGTGAAATATTTAATTTTATAATTTTCACTAAAATTTTGGTATTTATTAAATTTAAATGGATTTTTTATGAATTTTCTAGCTTTAAAATACAAAATAAATACATATAATTCAAATTAAATTAATAAAAATAAAAATTTATTTTTGATAAAATAATGTATTTGTCCACTTTTGCATTAAAATACATTATTTTGATATTAAAAACTAATTTTTCAAGTGTAAGCGTTTTTATCGGTACTGATTAATTCACCTATAGATAAAATTTGCACTGAGGAGCTTGAGGACAGCTCATATACCATGTCCCCAAGCCTAGGAGGGGTGATTCACCACCCTAAATGGTGTATGTGTCCCTAAATTAGATTAAAAATAAAAAAAAAATAGATTTATGACATAATACTTACATAATGGCTTATGTAATTTTGTGGACACCAAACCCCTTCTCCTCCTCCATAAATAGTCATGGTTTTGGACCATTTTTCAGCACCTCTCCCTCTCTCAAGCTACCAAATTCTTAGAGAGCTTCTCTCTCTAGAATTTTTTTTTTTACTTTACTTTTATGCTAAAATTTTACTAGTTTTCCAACAACTAATAAAGTTCTCTTCCTAGGAGCTTTGCATCAACAATTCCATCCTCTTCATCAACCACCTTAGAGGTAATAGGGGGAGTGGAGTTGGCTCTAAATTATTGTCACTTTGCATGTTGGCAGGAAGGGTTTTTTCTTAAACCTGTTTATGCTTAAGTTTTATTATTATTATTGTTGTTATATTGTTTGATGTTAAACTTTAATTTTTGCTAAGTTGTTACTCTGCCCAAATTTAGATTATTAAATTATAATTGCTAAGTTATTACTCTGCTCAAATTTAAATTATTAAGTCATAATTACTAAGTTATTACTCTGCTCAATTTTAGAAAATTAAAATGCACTTACTAAGTTGTTATTTTGCTCAACTTTAGAAAATTAAAATACACTTGCAAAGCTATTATTCTGCTCAAATTTAGAAAATTAAAATGTATTTATTTAGTTGTTATTCTGCCAAAACTTTAGTAATTAAACTATAATTACTATATCATTATTTTGTTTTGGTATTGTGCAATTTCTGTAATATAAGGCAGAAATATTAATTGTACTGGTGCTCAAATTAATTGAGACCAAAGAAACCTCTATTTGAGAAGTTAGGAAGTGACAAATTAGTAAGTAATGTAAAGCAAGTAACATGTAGTGGCATGACATCCTACTATGGAAGCTACAATTTGGTACACTGCGAGATGAAAGGCATGGATCCATGGTTAAGTCTAAAGGGTATGGTATCAAGTGGTGAGCGTTTTGATGGCCAAGGTCGCGGTCTTGAGCCGGGACAATCACTTAACCAACTTGATAACCCTGACAACTGCTCAGCATCACCAGAATTGGTGAGAGTATATCTTTATAAATGGATATCCTAAATTGTTATTTTGTTCCTTAATGATGATGAGGACTGTACCATGTGATGATGTTGAGAGAGGTATATGTACTCCTAGTCACTTCCAGGTTTTGTTAAGAATTATCACCCACTAATGAAAAGTATGGATCCATACCGAGTCAATGATAGTATAACATAGAATAAACTTTAGGTTCTCCCTTTATTATCAACTGTGTTTTGTCTGTATTGTGTGGTAAAATTCCTACCATACATGTAAAAGATATTTTAGAACAAATCACCTCACTCCATTAACTTTTTTTTTATGCATGATTGATCGCGGTTAATGAAGACCTGACTATTGATGAGGACCTATAGGGCTAGTCTGATCGTTTGTTACTTTATGAGATAGGATAGATGGACACTGCTTTGACTAGGATCTTTTTGATGTATTAAGAATAAGTAGTAACAATTTTGATGTATATTTTGATCTCCCTATATTTTAGTAATTTTTTTGATTATGAAATCATGATGTATAGTTCTACGATGAATACATATAGCTTTAATTTTATTTTTTTTACTATCATTTTCAAATTCTGTTAAATTTACAAATTTTCTAGTATTAAAGGTGGAGAAAAATTTTACTCGCATTATTAAATAAGTAAATAAGTATGGGTTATGTTCAATGTGAATGGGTGTCACAGAGTGCATTAGCAAGTTATAACTACAATGTATATTAAAATGCACCTACGTAGATTGCTAACACACTCTAACTATATATATACATATATATGTACATATTTACATATATATATATATATGTATATATGGGATTTGTTAACATACACGCTCTTCTTTTTTAGTTAGAGTGCATCAGCAAGTTATAACTACAATGTATATTAAAATATACCTACAGTGTAGTTTGCCAACGTACTCTAACTAAAAAATAAGCGTGTGTGCTTTAGCAAATACTTGTGGGATTTGCTAATGTACACACACTTTTTTAATTAGAATATGTTAGCAAGTTATAACTACAATATATCTTAAAATACATCTATGATGTAACTTGCTAATGTACTCTAACTAAAAAACAAGTATATATATATTAGTAAATATATATAGGATCAGGATCCATGGACACTAGATGTCAAAGTTAGTCAAATTACATCTTTAATAATTTTTTGTAGAATGCAAATTTAACCAATCTAATCGTTAAATTTTGTGTTCTTATTAATTAGATTAAGTATACAAAATTTCATGCAATTTCAAAATTAGTTAATAGTTCAACACATCACTTTATTTTAATGTATAATATGATATTAAAATATATGTAAATATTTAATGTTAGATAACATATCAAAAAAAGTCCAAATGATATGAAATTTGATATACATGATCATAAAAATAATATCACACAATCCAACGGTTGAATTGGTTAAATTTGCATTTTACAAAAGTTATTAAATGTATAATTTGACTAACTTTGACATTTGACGTCAACGGATCTAATATATATATATATATATATATATATATATATATATATATATATATATATATATATATATATATATTATTCATTGCCTTTACCGTGAGGTATATTCATTTATCAATTGCCTGACGTTAAATATCCAAAAAATTACTCTATTTCACTGTCGTTTTGTTGAGGTGTTCACGAGTATGGAAGATTTGTGGACCCAAATATTTTGGTTTAGCTTTTTTTAGCGTTCAGTAAAATTTAACTTAACTCATTTAAGTACGGGTTTCAGACCTATGAACCTAACCCACTGACATGACATTTTATTAAATTTATTATTTTTATATATTTTTTTATACAAATAATGAATAACAAAAACACCATTGCTAGTGATGTTGCACAAATTCAAGTTGTTATTCTTGTTTCTCGCATTCTCCTATTTAGTGGCTATATTGCATTAATATAATTAACAAAATATTTTGACTTTTAATATGTAGAGTTTTCAAACAAATGTAAAGCATGCATGGAACAGCGTAATACTACTCCTAATTGAACTTTGGTTTATAAATTTTTTTTCTAAATTCGGTTACCTATCCTGAAACAAATGATAATACTTGGTACTTAATTGGGTTTGGAATAATAGTCGTTGTTTATTAAAATAAACTTTTCAATTTTAATAAACTTTTTAAAAGGAGTGGGTTTATATTTTTATAAGGATAAAATTAAATTAAAAATATTAGGAGGGTTGCCTACCAAGCGAAAAAGTAGCGTAAGGGAGATTCAAACCTACACCCACAAGAAAGGTGGGTGTATATATTAAATTCTTAACTACTTGTATCAACCCACATTGACATAGTCAACTTGTCTTGCCCCTTAATAATCTGCACACACCATGAGACCTGCCATCCTTTACCGATTTAAAATCTACGCAAGTTCATCATTAAGGATGGCAATGGGGCGAGACAGGTATCCATTAGACAAATATCCATAAATTTTATATATATTCACATGTATCCAAAGGTATTTGTGAATATTTGTTAAAATATAAAATGTTAAATAAAAAGTAAAAAAATAAAATGAACCAAAAATACATATTTTTGAAACATATATTTATAGTAAAAATAAATAATTTTGAAATATATATTTATATTAAAAATAAATTAGAGCAATTTATTTTATATATAATAAAAATATTTAAATAATTCCACAGTGTGGGTACCTGCTGGTATGAGGACCTTACTATCTGCCCCGTTAATAAGCAAGTATCCATTTTCAATCCACAACGGGTGTTACCTGCATATATCCGCAAATATGAGCTTTTTTTGTCATCCCTACTCATCAATGTAGTTGTGCTAATAAGTGATGCTTTTCTTTTTTGTTTGATCTGAACATGTACTTGTAATGTACTTAAATTTTCATTCTTGTTCTAAGTTGAATTTCACATATTCTCTATTATATATTTATAAAAAATTGACATATAAAATTAAAATATATTATTGCTTAAAAATTTAGAAATTAAACTAAATAAACATTATTAAAGTATTTTTCATTAAAATTTGTAACAATGGGATTAAGGATAATAAACTTATATAAATGTTGTATTTTAATAATTACAATTATATATATGTTATCATTTTATTAAATTTTTCAGTAATATAATCTAATTTCAATTTTAACAATATATTTTATGTTATAATCTATAATATTTTCATGAGTATTGATGTATCAATCCTACACCAAGGAGCAACTAGATGAAATCAAAGAGGAGTGATTTGCAAAGTTAATTAATAAAAAAAGGCTTTAATAACATTTTAGTCTGTATAATATAGGGCATTTTACTTTTTGTCCTTTTTCTTTGTTTTTATTTTTGTTTCATTATGGTCTCTATCATCAAGTTCATTCGTCAAATTTAATGAAAAAAAAATTGTATGGACCAAATTAGAAAAAACAAAAAATTATAAAGACCAAAAAATGAGAGGACCAAAACAAAATCAACCAAAAAATTAAGAGAATCAAAACAAAAACAACTTTATATTTTAGGGCCTAAACAATTATTTAAACCAAATTTATAAAAATTAAATGTTCAAATACTGCAATTACACTAATGAGGAGAAGAAAAGTTAAGGCTATATTGAGATAAAAGTTAGCAAAGTACTTAATTTTACGAATTTCAATACACAAAATAAAGAAGGAAGAAGTTGTTATTTTGAGAGTAAAAGTATTTTTGAACTATTTCAACTGAAATCTAAACATGTACTAAACTTACAACGAATACACTAGTAATAGCAAAATATATATATATATATATATATATATATATATATATATATATATATATATATATATATAAATTAAACCTTAAACAAACAAGCAAAAAAACATATAAAAATTAAACCTTAAACATATAATTTCGTAAAAGTCATGCAATGGCATAACACACATTTTCACACCAAACACTTTGACCTAGATCCACATGCAGAACACACATTTTTCACACCAAACACACATTCTTGAACACACATGTTCAAGAATTCAACACCAAGAATTCTTTGTGCATCATATCATATCCCTCTGTTGAGCAAATTGTCCGTGTCCTTACTAAGCTAGTGTCTCAGTCCATCAATGTCATTACAAACTTGTGTCCTTTGTTCATATGTAATAAATCAAAGAAAGTGTAATCAATTCTGACGACTATTGTCGTCCCTTGTTCCTTCTTATCAATTTCCACCAATTTCCTTATGATTTCTCTTGTGGTGGTCCTTCCGGGACTTGATCAGTGACAACTGACAACAATTTCAAGCATTCCCATTCATGGAACGTGTTAGTGTTAGTCTAAGCAGATAAAGGGACAGGAGAAATAGGTTGTATGTTAGTCACAGAACATAATAAAAGTTTGATTTCTCATAAATCACAGAAACAAACTTCTTATCTCTGTTAATTACCATTAACTGCTTAGCTCATAACTGATTAGTTTGAATATTTGGGTCTGCAAAGGATGCAACTTTTTGTTTCTAATTTCTATAGGACCACTTTTCTTGTTATTTGTGGTATGGTTGTTGCGGGGATAGTATTGGAGTTAGAAGCCGTGCCCACACCATCGCAGCTTCAATTGGAAGCAAATGCTATACTCAATAGTGGATGGTGGAATCAATCGAAGTCAGATATGTACCATATCTGTTCGTGGGATGGTATAATTTGCAACGACGCTGGAAGCATAACAAGAATAATCATAAATTCGGATATTCATATTATAGAGGGGATTCAATTTGCATCACTAAACCTCTCTATTTTCAAGAATTTAGAATGGTTAGAGGTCTCGGACTGTGGACTAGAAGGGTACTATCCCACCGGAAATTGGTAATCTCCCCAAACTCGCTCATCTCGATTTATCCTTCAATTCTCTTTATGGTGAGATACCCAGTGAATTGGTGTTCCTAAAAATCTTACTGTATTAGATCTATCTCACAACAGAATCAATGGGACCTTGCCCACTTCACTTACAAATCTCACAAAATTAGAATGGCTTGACATTTCCTACAATCTGCTCGGTGGTTCCCTAAAACCCTTGTCAGTTGGAAGCCATGCACAGCTAAACTCTATTTCCCTCAGTCACAACCTCATTATTGGTGAAATACCACCAAAACTTGGATATTTGCCATCCTTGGAAAGTCTGGATCTAAAATATAATAATCTTACAGGAACGGTTCCTCTGTTTCTGCAAAATGTCTCTTATGTGGACATTTCCTATAATTATTTGAAGGGTCCCATTCCAGATGGTTTCCCTCCGTATGCGGTAGTAGGTAACAATGGTGTATGTAGTGACATTTTAGATATCCAAACCAAATTCCAATTCGAGCCTTGTTCAGCCCACGGCAACAAAGTAATCATGGCCCGTGGCAACAAAGTAATGCAGAATCAGTTGGTCAAAGCTCTTCCTATTGTAATTTTTCTAGTCATGGCCTTACTACTATTCTGTACTCTGAGGCATATTCGCATTGCAATTAAGAACAAACATGCAAAGACAACGGCAACGACTAAGAATGGGGATTTGTTCTGTATATGGAACTATGATGGAATCATAGCCTATGAAGACATCATCAGAGTAACCGAAGGCTTTGACATGAAATATTGTATTGGAACCGGAGCTTATGGGAGTGTTTACAAGGCACAATTACCAAGTGGCAAGGTTGTTGCCTTGAAAAAACTTCATGGCTTTGAAGCAGAGGTGCCGGCTTCTGATGAGAGTTTCAGAAATGAGGTCAAAGTATTATCAGAAATAAAGCATCGACATATTGTGAAGCTCCATGGATTTTGCTTGCACAAAAGAATAATGTTTTTGGTCTATGAGTACATGGAGAAAGGAAGCTTGTTTTCTGTCCTGTTTGATGATGAGGAAGCGATGGAATTGGATTGGAGAAAGAGGGTTAACATTGTGAAAGGCTCTGCACATGCATTGTCATATCTTCATCATGACTGCAACCCTCCAATAGTGCATAGAGACGTATCATCCAGCAATGTCTTGCTCAACTCAGAGTGGGAGCCCACTCTTGCAGACTTTGGCACAGCCCGACTCCTCCAACATGACACATCTTATCAGACTATAGTTGCTGGAACGGTTGGATATATAGCTCCAGGTAAATCATTCTTAGCCTTCCCTATTTTTTGGTTCCTATGTGCTGCTGGACTAGTTTGTAATGCTGACTTTAGATGAATTGTAGATGGCTGAAGTGTGTTTTAGGTTACTCAATTTTCAATTAAAATTAATCATATTCCCTATATTTTAAAAACGATGATTTTGGTCTTCATATTTTTGATAATTGGTAAATTTTGTTTCTCATTATAGAATTTATGATACTATAGAGTGAAGGATGAAATTCACCAATTATAAAAAATATGAGGACTAAAATCATGATTTTAAAATATTGAGGGACTTAAAAGACATTTTACCCATCATAGATTTTGTCCTAATATTGTTAATATATTGAGGAGTAAAATCAATGCAGAACTTGCCTATACAATGGTTGTGAATGAAAAATGTGATGTTTATAGCTTCGGAGTAGTGGCACTTGAAACTTTGGTGGGGAAACATCCTAAAGAAATACTGTCATCACTCCAATCAGCATCTACTCATAGCATCACATTATATCAAGTATTGGACCAGCGCCTCCCAGCTCCAGATATGACAGTTTTTCTTGACATAGTTCGTATTGCCATAATAGCATTTGCATGCTTGAATCCCAATCCTCGTTGTCGGCCAACAATGAAACACGTGTCTCACTGCTTTCTAACTCAGCCAACTCCATTAGTTATTCCTTTACGTGAAATTTCGTTGCAGCAGCTCATGAGTCAAGAACTTGAATTATTTAGAATTGTCAACTCCTCATAGAGAAACTTCAAAATGCAGTTGATTTTCGCTATCAATTATTGAAGACTTTGTCCAAGTATATTTGCACGAATTGTTACAAAACTACGTAAAGTTTTGATTTTAGTCTAACTCAGATGTATCTAAATAATTAAATTACCGTGTCCACATAGAACATTAAATTTAAATCGGTACGTCTATATCGATCGGCTGTGCATCACTATTATCTGTGTGATTACAATCATCTAGAATATATAACAAATTAAGTGTCCCATCCATTACTATAACATATATTCAGAACCAAAAGATCCTGACTACCCCTCTATAAAATAAAAGGACCTAAATCAAAGCACTAATACTATCCAACCCACCTATGATCACGACAAATTTAACTACGATCGACAACAATGATTGTCTCTCTAAAGTATCGTCCTCTATGTCCTTCCTTGTATCAGTGTCTTCGTTGTTAGTATCTTCCATCTCTATCAATTTCCCACAGCGACGTCATACCACAAACATATACAAATAAAAAGATAAAAGGAGTGAAATGATTTAATTCTTAAATCACTTTCACATAAGGTTTGTAGGATTACCTATGACAGTCACACATAAAATTTACTAAATACAAAATAATGAATGCAAAGGGTCCTAAGATTTTGATCTAAGTTTCATGCAACTCTCAGAACTCAATACTCATATGGATCCATATCTCAACAGATAAACATCATCGTCATCAACCAATTTCTGGTATTGGAAAATGATTGAGAGTACATATCCCTCACTTGGTAGGATCATCATCATGATCATCGTATTCTTGAGAAACGACCCACTAGCCAAATCCTGGGGGCCATAATCTCTACCAATCTTAGTGATGACTCAACAATTGTCAGGGTTATCAAACTTGCTCTTTGTAAAGATCCCAATTCAAGGTTGCTAACCTAGCCATTGGGACTTCACTAGTTGAAACTGTACCTTCAAGATCCTATAGATCCCTACATACATCCCGTAGTGTACCAAATTATCATTTCTATCTCAATAGGTCACAAGCACTCACTACATGTTTTACTTACAATAATCATGTTTCTAAAACTCAAAGGCTTATGCATGACTCACAGAACAAATACCTCATTATATGGTTCCCATAATTTGCAAGGTTAATAGACAATACCATTTACTGTCTCAATATTTCTAAGTGGGACAAGTCTCAACACCAATACCTATATAAAAGTATTTTATCAATTTTTCTCAATATAATAATATAGCATGAGTGATTCTATCCTTTTAAATTATCATCCCTTATTTATCTAATTAGTTATTTTACATTTAATTTTATCACTTTTAAATTTTTATCTATCTAATTAGCTTACAATTCCTTATTTACTTTAGAGTAAATTATACTGACACCCCATAACATTTTGTCAAATTTCACCCCGATATCCCTCCTTTTTTTACATCTACACTAACCCCTTTAATTGTTTTAAAAACATTACACTAACGTCTCTTATATATTGCATTAATATCCCTTAATTGTTTGAAAAACATTACAATATGTATCCCTAGCTATAATGAAAGTTGTTGTAAATGTTAAAAAAAATGGAATTTTGTGGAATTTCAACAAATCTCAGGAAGTGTTAGTATAATTTACTCTTTATTTTAATCAATATCAGAAACATGGATAAAATAAATTTTATCTGTATATTGTTGAAAATAGTATATACGTATATATATTATAATTGCTAAAATTATAAAAACGGTATTTATTTAAGTTTTATTGGATGTACATATTTATTTATACCAAAATAATATATTTCCTATATTATTTATATATAAATACTTACAAGTCAGAATATATCATGTTATATAGTTTCTTAACAGATTATCGAGTATAACTATAATTTCCTATATTAGTACAAAACTATAATGTTTTCGTATATATACTTAAATTAGTATTGTATATTTAAATCAAACATTTAATTTTAAATAACAGTAACTATATATTTATATTTTTAGTAACATAATTATTAAAAACGGATCATAGGTAGTAATAGATTTTAATTCATATTTTTCCTATTACTTTTTTAAGATCTACTCAGATTAATATATATATATACACACATATATGTACATACATACATATATATATATATATATATATATATATATATATATATATATATATATATATATATATATATCTATATATATATATATATATCCAAAATATAATTATTAACGGTTTTTCAGAAATAAAAAATATAATAATAATAATAATAATAGTGGTACCCGAATGGTTTATAGAGTAAAATAAATTTACAATAACTTATTAGCTAATTAAAACAGCCTTGTTTTATAAAAAACAGTTTATTAATTTTGATTAAATCAGTTTATTTTATAATAAACTCAATAAATTTGTAATAAATCAAATAAATCACTTAATAAATGGATTAAGACAAATACAAACCGATTAAATCCATTTAACAGTTTATTAATTTTGATTAAATCAGTTTATTTTATAATAAACTCAATAAATTTGTAATAAATCAAATAAATCACTTAATAAATGGATTAAGACAAATACAAACTGATTAAATCCATTTAGATCACAAATCACCAATTAAAATTTATTTGATTCTAATAATAACCAAATAATCTACTAATCTAACCATTTGAAATGAATAAAATGTTATTATAGTGGATTCTATTTGATTAAAATTAAAATTTACCAATTAAAATTAAAACTAAACCATTTAAAAATTATAAGTCAAAATAAAATTTAATTTTAAATGATTAAATTAACAAATAACCGATTAAATCAATAACTTTTTTTGGTGTACAATGGCGGCAACAATGTTAGAATTTAGGACTTTGTACATACTACTCCAACCTCCAACCTCCAACCACTAAGCTGACCCTTTAAACTAAAATCAATAACTAAACCATTTAAACTAATTTTAACTAATTAATTTAACAAATAAACTATTTAAAATTAGTAGAACATGATAGAGTTTTAACTTATTAAAATTATAAGCATACCACACAACACTTATAATCACCATAAAATAATGCAAACAATATAACAAAAGAATCAATAAATTATACACAATTTATAATTAATGGATTTGGTGGCCAAATCCATCCCATAAACCTTATGTTAAGTAATAATAAATTGAATTAAACACTCCACTTCTCCCTTACCTCAACAAGTAGCAACAGAAAGAAAGGAGATGATAAGTTGCTTTTCACATCAAGTATCCAGCAAAGAAGAGAAAGGTGAGAGTTCTTCAGCTTCTACGTAGCTTCTTCACTCAAGGCTAGCTTTTAATTTCTTTGTATTTTGTGAGAGAAAAACAATAAACATGAGAGAAATCTGCTTGTGTATGTGTGTGTGTGTGTGTCGGGAGCTGAAAAGAAAAGAAAGAGAGAGTGTGTGAGTTGTGTTTTACGTGCAGTAGAAGAGAGTAAGACAGAGTTTTTTTTTTTTTTCTTTAAAATGTATTAAATTTGATCTTATTTTGGTTCTGATTTTCTTACCTATATGGCCTAACCATAAGCCGTAAATCAAAGATATTTTGTTAATTTTTATTTATTTATTATTATTTTTTTAATGTTTAAGTGTGAGCACGTTGCGCGCTACAACGTCCAGGGAGAGAGAAACATGAAGTTGGATTGTCTTTATTTTGTTTAATGGTGGTTTGTGGTAGAAACTTGAACTAGGTAAAAAGAAATCAACGTGTGGCTACCATTTTAAGTGAATTAATAATTAATTTTAAAGTTAAAAACTTGCAATTATCTTCTTCAATTAATGTTATGGTAAAATAAGGAAATAATAGACCTGCTTGACCGTGCATGGTGGCCAAACCTGATCCAAAGAATTCAAAAAGCAATTTGTGTCATAAATAAGCCCCCATGTGACCAATTTTTAAGGTAAGTAATTAGTTTATTTTTTTAGCTTATGATTTCTTTTAAGTTAAATCCTTTGATGTTATCTCCTATAAACACAACTAAAGGACACGGTTGTAGCAAAATGTGGACGAACTTGGTTCTCAAAGTTTCCAGGATATTTTTCAATTTTTTTAACTTATTTATTTATTATTATATGCTTGTATTATTTTACTCAGGTAAAATTACTAATTTAATTAACAAAAATAATAAAATAAATTTATTAAATTACACCTCATTTAAAAATATCACTTACATAATTTTTCTAATTTTTTTTATAGGTAAAAGGTCACTGGTTGAACTTATACAATTAACAGGGGAATTTTAGTCATTTTATACAGAAATTTTAAATAATTTTCAAAAAATTTCTAAAAACACATTTTATTATTATAATTATCATTCCAAGCTTAAAAATAAATTTTTCTCACCTTTTTACTTGCTTTTATAAATTTTGTTCTAATATTGTCTTTCAAAGATATTTTAGGTATTTTTACACTTGTTTAGTCTCGTTCTGGATAAATTATTGAAAATTACAAGTGAATATTACTCATCATTTTGGGTTGAGCTATCTCTCTCAGAATTTTGAGATTCTAACTCAATTGTCCAAAAATAATTACAATATAGACAATTATTTAATTAAAAACAGGGATGTTACATAATGCACAATATATAGTAATTATTAATTAGAAAACATATCACATAAAGTCAGATAAATTCCGAAATAACAATACAGAACATTTATATAGAGAGAGTGCTATTCTATGTGATCATTAGTGACTAGTGAAAAAGGAATCTTTCATGTTCCCATCATATGATAAAATATGATAAAACATTCAAAACATATAGATCCTACTAAAGAAATTGTGGATTCAAAAAATTATTTTACTAAGGCTTGCATAATAAGAAAATATGTTGAAAAATGTGTCAAAAAGTAATATTTCTAGTATTTTTAATCATATGAATGTTCACTCTCGTGTAATGTAGTGTTACATTTATATAGACTAATCCCAAAGTAACAATGTCTTCCTCACGAGACTTGATCGACCAATAACTTCTATGTGATCCTTTTGTGCTGTCACACTATACCAAATATTACTTTCTATAGCACATTAATTATAGCGATTAAATGAGAAACCATAGTGTAACACAACACAAGGATTTTTTTTATAGCAATTAACAAAATAATCGCTATTAAAAAAATATACCTTTCATAGTTGTTCATTACAAACACCACTATGAAAGGTATGTTTTAATGGTGTTCAGACACACCAATATAGTCCCACGTCACTTAGGAATTAAGGTCAAGGGTAGTTTATAAATATAACCCACTAAGAAGCTTTTTAAAGACAACCGTGAGGTTCACAAGCGCCAAAGCAGACAATACCTCGAAACAATCTCAATTCTTATAAGGAATCATTACATATAATAGGTTCAACTTTGTTATGAATATTTCCTACACTACTTATCTTTCTTTTTCACTAGCTTTCTTAACTTCACTCTCATTTCCTCATTCTCAAATTTTTTCACCTTTTTGACTCTTCATTTCCCTACTCTCACTCTCACTCTTACTTTCAATCTTCTTTTAACTCTCCATTTACTTCTCTCTCCCTCTCTCTCTCTCTCTCATAGTTGACTTGTCCTTTTTTTGGTTAAAAAGATGGTAGAAAAGGCACCCTCAATACTACTATGCAGGACGCCTAACATGTTGGAAATGCCAATAAAGGCCCACCTAAAGAATTGTTGCATAAGTCCAAATCGCAAGTAATTCTACCCTAGACATCAAGGGATCTCTTTGTGGAAGGTAGCCTACCAAGTGGGAGTGGCATAAAGTGTAACACCCTTTGTCACAACATTTATTTCTAGGATTATTTCATTTATTTATCATATTTAGTGATTATTTTGTGAGTAAATTTTTTTTTATAGCACATATTATTGATCTTAATAAAAATAGAAACTATAATCATTTCCATAGGATCATAATCGCATATTAGGTGTATCATATGTCATAACCAAAATCAAAGTATCTAAAAATAAAAATTAGATAATTGATAAGTCTATATTTATGTAGATTTATAGAGCAAGTTCACATAATTTTTGCATTAGTTCATTGGAAATTTGTAAGAAAATAAACCATTAATGAAGGATTTCATGTGATGTGTGTTTCTAAGCTTTTTATTTAAAATTACATGAATTGCCTTAATTTTGTTGAATTTTATGTAGAAAGTTAGTTGAGCAAAGAAAAGAAATCTAGCCTATAGGTATAGAGAAGTATTATACTTATAAAGTGGACTTAAAAGAAGCCTATAAGCACAAGAACAGGCCAAAAAGGAACCTTGAAGCACAAAACGGACTGCACAAGGTTGCACCCACCCAGCAAGCCTTGTACGCCGCCCGGCGAGACTTGCCCTAAAGGTATTCCATTCGACGAGTTGGATAGCCTGCCCAGTGTCTAAGCGAAGCAAATTCTGAAAAAACGCCCAACAGATTTCCAACCTCGCTAGGCGAGTCCGAGATCCAAGTTTTAATTTTATTTGAATTTTTAATGGGCCTAGATTGTGCGGAATGGACTGAGGTTAAGCCTTCTACTCCAAAATTTTGAAATTATATTACAAATAGCAAGGAGCAAAGCACAAAAAGGCTATCTCTATCTTATCTCTATTCTCTTCCCACTTTTCCTTTTGTCTTTGGCTTTTGGAGAAAGATTCTTGGAGGGCAATAGGATACTCAGAGTCAAAAACTGGAGAAAAACCTTTTCTTGTAAAAGATTTCTTCTTCTTTTTCCTTTGATGTATTTCTTTAAAATTATTGTAACGACCCACTATCGTCACAGTACTACAAACAACCTTGCTAAAATATACACATTATCCATATATCAGGCGAATAAAATCAAATCATAACATATCTGTATATAAGTCATACACATCAATTGAGAGATCCACCTATCACTCCTAGTGTCATACATGCATATCTGTTCAACTGAAATCATCATACATACATAACAAATGGGATAACACTAGCCCATATTAACAATATCAAAATATACATCACCAGAGAAGAGGGATACAAAAACTCACTCCCTATAGCTAGTCTTTCTATACAATCCCATCAAAAGAATATAATACAAATCAACACATCCAAAAAGAAACAAAAAGAGCTTATAGAAAGCTCCACCCAAAAGGGCCTCCAAAAGTCTCCATCTGAGACCTCCTCCATAAGCTCTGAGACGCTGGATCTGTAGACGTCTCTCCCTCTGCTTCCACGCCAAAATGACGTGATTATCACAGTTACAACAACACAACAACAGCAACAAGACATCCAACCAACAACAATACAAGGCAAGGGTAAGCTTACGAAACAAAGATCAACATATAATATTCAATCCAACATAATCAAAATCATTATTCACATCAATATGGAAACCAAATCATCAAATAAATGGGTCTACATACATAATAGTATATCGCGCACAACATCACATACTATGTTGTCAACCCCATATGTCAATGTATGAATGACACGACTCTCAAGAGATTTCTACATTTCGGGCGATCAACCAGGTCTTATCCCCTACCATGGCCATCTAGCACCATTCAGGAATTGCCAAAACTCTGATCAGTTGGATAAGCTTATGGTTGTTAAGATAAGTGTATATAGGTGGTGGTATACCGTGACACAAGGCCTACACTGCTTTGGCCCCACTGCAGAATTACCCATCGACTCATCTCCTAGGCCCATCTTTAAGACCCCACTTCTTATCCAGGCACTAGGTTGGAGGCCTATTTGACTACCAACTCTAGTCACCATCCACCTTACATGCCTCCACACACGGCTTGAGGCCCTCACAACCTCAGTTAACAACATATGCATGTCAATGCATGTATCACCATAATAATCAACTCTACCAAACAATCATTGTATTATATATATATGTATCAACATATCAACACAACCATCAACTCAACCACAACAGTCATCATATCATATATATATATATCAACATAACACTACGTGGCCTACTCAGCACCACCTGTGGTTCAACAATCACCATCAACCCCATGCACGCCCAATTCGGCCTCTTGCATGGTCAACAGGTAAGGCCCTATCCAAGCAGCCCACCTTATGAGAAACCTCATACAATAATATCATACACATCAAGTGGAGGTCCTATCTAAGCAACCTTCCACTTCACAACCAATCCAACAATCAACTACAATTTGAAAACCAAAACCTTCTTTGAAAACCATTTGGAAGATTAGCAAATCTTGAAATTCAAAAAATTTCACATTTTGAGATAAGAACTTTAAAATCTAAAATAGTACATTCAGATCTGGAATAATAGATTATGTATTATAATAACAGATTATGTACTGTAGCAAAAATGTATCAGATTTTTTTTTTTTTGCAGAGATAATTGATTATGGGTTGCCATAATTGATTATTTTCGAACCAAATCCAGAAAAAAAAATTTCTGAACAATAGATAATCGATTATCCAACTGCATAATCGATTATTTCCAAAACCAAATCATGAAAACAGTTTCTGAAACTCCAGATAATCGATTATGTGATCCCCATAATTGATTATCTACGAGGATTTTCAAAAAGACGTGATTCTTTATGAAGAAAACTCAAACTTTTCAACCAAATAACTTAGATTTTCAAATCAATGGTGTTCTAACAACCTCAATCCACCTCGACCAAGTTAATACAAATCAAATCATACATTCTATTCAACATTTCATCACAAAATCATCAATTTCTCATCCAAATCTCAAAATTTCTCCCCCAAAACCCATTTTCACCCAAAACCAACAAAATGGCAACATCCACTAAGATTCAACCGATCATAAGGCAAGAAATCAACATACCAATAGTTATTAACACAAAGCAACCAATTTGTAAGCTTCCCTTACCTCTAAAAGTTCCTAAATCTGAATTTAGGTTCCTTGAAAATCCGGTGTTCTTGAGCCAAATCTAGCTAGGATCGTTCCTTTCCTTACCATAACTGCTAAATCAAGCTTAAACCTCGTTTATACTCCCACAAACTCAACAATTTCTAGAGAGAGATTGAAAGAGAATTAAAGAGAGAGAAAGTGTAGAGAGAGAAAGAGAATGGGAGAATGAGGGGAAATCCCTCCCTTTCCCTTATATAGTCGATCTCCCTAGAGCTTTCACACGGACTTTTGGCCAACTGAGGCTCAAACCTCACCAAGCCACTTTCCTTATCTCAAAATTGGTCTAACTTAACTGTTTTCTCTCAAAACCCTAAAATCATTCTCACAACATATCCAAATTGGCTCAAGCATATATCTTAAGTTTCCTAAATTCAAACCAGAATTCAAACCAACAACTCACAACCATCATCACATACAACATACCATGCATAGCAACAATTCATTTATTTCTTTTAATCACCAAGATTACATATCAAATTTTTAACTTTTTAGTTATTAAAACACTTAATCATGCATTAAGAAAAACACGGTGTTATAATTATGATATCTCTTCTTGCCATGAGTAGCTAAATTTCTCGTTAAGGTTATGGTGTACTTAGTGTTTGGAACTCCTAAATGTTTAATTTTAATTGAATTCTTGTTTTCATTCAGTTAATTAGATTGCTCTACTGTTTTTATTTTTTTACTTGGAATTGATTATCCCTTGTATGCTTTGAATCGATTAATTGATTGACGACCGTAGACGTGTAGGGTAATCAAAGTAGGTTTTGTCATATGATCAACCTTCATTCCTAATTTTCAATTGGATTAAATAATTAATTTAATCCCCCCTTTTATTCCTCATGCCTTCCTAGGGTTTTAATATCTCACATGGGAAATTAACTTAAAAGGGACTATTGCAATTTATGACCAACAATTGACAATAAAATTCGTAGGAAAATATTGGTAATTGAAGAATAGTAAGAGGTTCAATTAGAATTAGATGTGAAGGAACTTAAGAGCACAAAGGAAACCACAACCCTAAGCCTATTTTTTTCTGAAATTTTCTCTACTTGTCATTGCTTGTTTTACAATTCCTATTTCACATTTATCATTATTGAATCAACCCACTACCTATTTAATTTCACCTAAACAATATAGAATCTCTAGAAACTAGTAATCGACATTTAGTCCTTTGGTTCGATATCTGGACTCACGTCCTTTTGTTACTACTGCGATAAGGGTATACTTGCCTTTGAGCGTATTTTTAACGCATCAATAACTGACTATATATACACCACCACATCACTAATATCTAACCCCTTCCCTATAATACAACAAAATAAAAGAACCTAGAATTAGAGCAGTTAGTCTACAAGTTAAGTCTTATACTATCCCAATTCCCAAGTGCTAAAGTCTTCAGATTGTAATCACAATAGTCTTCCTCAAAGCCTTGAAGTGTGAGTCTCATCAGTGCTGAGATTCCTACACATCTTAGCTAGCTGTCTTCTGACGAGTCACGAAAACATACATACAAGAAAGAAAAGAAAAGAGCGAGGTCACATCACTCTTATATTTAAGGTCACAAACAACGAACCTTGACAGTTCCAATCAAACAAAATAATTACCGTGAGTGATTATTTGATTATGTAATGCAAGGAAAACTAAAGTTTCCATCTAAGTTTGACAGACTCATGCATGTGGGCCCAGTGCCTCCTGATTCTCATGATTAGAGGTCTTAACATTTCTTTTAGGTGACGATTGAGAGTACATATTCCTTCCTGGTACTTCATTTTGTAGACAAACATGAGTCTTTATCCACTTTTGAAGGAATATTCTCCACCAATCCCGGTGACACTCGACAGTTGTCAGGGTTATTGTGCCAGATAACGTGAGTTTTCCAGGTTAGGATTGCAAGTGCTAGCTTTTAGGATTTCACAACCCAAATCCTCTCACCCCTAGACTCCATGAGTCCTGCCTACATCCCTCAGGTACCATACTATGGTCAACTCTTCACACATACTTCACTTTATACAATGCACATGATGCATGTTCCAACTTAGTATTAACGCTTAAGTCAGAGACTTATCATTCTCATGAAATTCTGGTAGAGTTTTCTTTATTTTTGGTACTTTCCCCTATACCTCTACATGGGTATGGTCAATAAACAAACCTCATACCTCTACATGGGTATGGTCAATAAATAAACAGAGACACAACCTACCAGACAACAATAATCATCATTCTCATCCCTTATCTCTTATCATTCTCAATTTTAGTCATTTCTCATAGGCTCTCATGGCCACATCTTTTGGTAGCTCTTAAGCTTACCATTCACATATCACATTACATAAACATCTCTAAATACCCTTTAATATCATATCGTAACACTTTGATCCAAGCATAATGATTGGACAAACAATTTACTCATTAATACCATTCTCAAACCCATTCAATTTACATAGGCACCCATGGCATAATCTCTCTATAATTCTCAAGATTTCCATATATATAGCACATTTCAAACATATCTTAATCACATTTCCATATCTCATGACATAATATTTCAACACTTTTAATTCAAGTAAAGTAATTAGAACAAGACAAATCCACACACCTTGGACATTCATTGGCCAACTAGCACATACATAGACTAGCAAGATCATAATTGCTCTTATCCATGAATCTTGTCTCAAATCTATTTATTGACATTAAATCATTTATTTTAATTATTTCCAACCACTTATGATCTTCATAACTAGTTCCTATACCTTCATCAAACATTATAGAACTCCTTCCTAATTATAAATTTTGCTGTCAAAAATGAAAACAGGGCAGCACTTAATTTGGATACAAAAGTTTGCTTTTCAAGTCTCTAAACACATTCAAATTCATCCATTCTTTTTCCTGCATGTTCCTCAATGCTGTAGCATCCAATAATAATCTATCAAACATCATTTAAACATAAAAATATGAATCAAATCACAGTTATACAGCAGCAGGGCACCAGTTCGTTTTTACTATTCATGTGACATTTTCAAGTATCAAAACATGTCCAATTGGCTTCCGATGCTTACCAAAATTTACATGTAACATATAATAGTCAAAATACACTTAAGACGCAACATTTAGCTCACTTTAAATGTGGTTTTACTGTCTTATGTCAGACCAGAAGAATACAACTATACAAAAAAGTTTGTCTTTCCTTGTCTCTAACATGTTGTTATGCATAGTTAGGTTCCCATAGAGTCTAGAAATTACATGGAACTATTTATAACATGAAATCATGACCTAATACATCTGAAATTCATCATTTTTCATCACAGATCCAATCAGAACAACAGGCACGTTTTTTCTGCATAACTCACTTTTCATACGCCAATACATGTCATTTTAGCTTCCTTTGCTCACCAAACCTTAAGGGTATCATACACTAATCACAAGGCACTTAATTTCCAATGATTAGCACACTTTAATCGTGGATTTATCACTAGTGTTTGCTGCTATACAGCAGAGCACATTATGCAGTAAATTTCACAATTTTATGCATTTATGCATGGTTTGAATTACATTGGATCTAGGAATCACATGACACTACTTGTAACATTAAATCATGATTTGTAGCATATTAAATATATGATTTTTCATCATTAATCAACACAGGACAGCACATACATCATGCACAAACACAAGCTCTTTATGACTCAATTTGTGTCCGGATTCACCCAATCTTATTCCTATATGTTCTTTAATGTTGTGATATCCATTATCAACTCATTAGACATAATTTAAACATAAAAACAGTACCAAAATCACTGATGAAAAAGGGCTGGACAGCAGCTTGATTTTACTGTTCATTGGGTAAATTCAAGAAGCAAAACATGCTCAAATAGCCTCTAATGCTTACCAAATTTTGGAGGGATCATATACAAATCAAAATACTCTTAATAAGAAACTTTTAGCTCACTAATAACATGAAATTACTGACCTAAAATGCAACAGATCAGAACATTAAATTATGTAGCAAAATTCATGGATTACATGTTTCTAGCACTTGATATATACATAGTTTCACTCCCTTCAAGTTTGGTAATGACATAACACCTTTTGTAACTTAAAATCATGATCAAAAGTAAATTAATTTCTTAATTTATAGCACCAACTCAGACCAAGAACAGCAACCACGTTTTTGGAAAAACAATGGTTTTTCAAGTGCCAAAATCAAACAACCAAGATTCAATATTCTACATACAATTTAAGGCTTCACCCCACCAACACCTAGTGCACAACATAAACCAATCAAGTGATTATAACTATGAATATAAGAAATAAATCAGTATATATAACAGTAGCCAAAGGTAGAGACAGATTCTTGGCAATAGCTCACAAGAATACTTGGTTCATTGAGAATCAAAATCATATACAAAGTGATCAAGGGAAAATCTCTAACACCCGCATAATTTGACCACATAAGAGTGTAAAACCTCCTCCCCCTTACCTGTGAACAGCTCATAATCTTGAGGAGAAGAGGAAAAATCAAGCTTTGCTTCTTTGTGACCTCCTTCCACCTTCCAAGAAGCTTGTGGTTGGGAAATTAGAGCACCATGGTTATGGTTAGGGTTAGGAAAGAAAGCAACATTTTCCAGGAAAGGGGCGTCAGCTATTGTGTGGAGAAAGGGTCCATTCCTTTTTATTTATAGAGTCATTTAAGTCATTTGAACTCTTAATTTTTGTTTTTAATTATAGAGAATATAAAATCTATAATTTTTCTTTACATAACTCTTCTAGACACATTAAAATAGCTTGTGTAATTTTTTCATAATTTTTGGAACCTTCTAAGTATCTACAGTTGAGCTTGCAAAGTTACCCGTGAGTACTTTGTGTCAAAATTGAAGAATCTCTAAAAATTATAGAAAAATTCCTATAATTATAAAATAATATTCTAAACATATTTCCATGTTCAAATTATCATTTTGTAATGTTTTTATTTATTTATTTAATATTTTATCTACCCTCTTGTATTTATGTTTCTAACTGTCAGAATTTCTAGTTAATTCTGTGAATCTTGACTTGTATAAGTCTAAATACAATTGCTTGTTCTGAGAAAGTTTTAATTTCTCAAGATAAAAAACTTATATTTAGGCTTTCATGCAATGTCTATGTATATTAGGAAGATAGCAATAATAGAAAATAATAACATAAGCATTTACTGTAAATAAAATATTAAATAATAATATTTCCTAAAATAGAGGGTGCTACATAAAAAGGATTCAAAACCACACCCATGGAAAAGGTGGGAATTCATACTATATCCTTAACCACTAGTGTCAACTTGCATTGACATAGTCAACTTGTCTTGGCCCTTAATAGTTTGCACACACCACGTGACCTGCCACCCTTCACTGATTTTAAATTTGTGCAAGCTTATCAGTGTCATGCAACCCTTGACCCTCACAACTCCAATATGTGATGTTTTTCTTTTCTTTTTA
This sequence comes from Spatholobus suberectus, assembly GCA_004329165.1. Taxonomy (NCBI): domain Eukaryota; kingdom Viridiplantae; phylum Streptophyta; class Magnoliopsida; order Fabales; family Fabaceae; genus Spatholobus; species Spatholobus suberectus. The sequence continues at coordinate 11,223,827 of CM014731.1, read as the reverse complement.
ATATGAACATGTACTTGTAATGTACTTAAAATTTTATTCTTGTTCTAAGTTGAATGTCACATATTATCTGGTATATCTTTATAAAAGAAATTGACATATAAAATTAAAATATAATATTGCTTAAACATTTAAAAATTAAACTAAATAAATACTATTAAAGTATTTTTCATTAAAATTTATAAGAATGAGATTAAAGATAATAAAAATTATATAAATGTTGTATTTTAATAATTACAATTATATGTATGTTATCATTTTATTAAATTTTCCAATGGCATAATCTAATTTCAATTGTAAAAATATTTTTTATGTTTTATCTATAATATTTTCATGAGTATTGATGTATCAATTCTACAACAAGTAGCATCTAGAGGAAATCAAAGAGAAGTGATCTACTAACAAGTTAATTAAAAAAAGGCTTAAATAATTTTTTAGTCCCTACAATATAGGGTGTTTTACTTTTCGTCCTTTTTTCTTTTTTTGGTTTTTGTCTTTATTAAATTCTTTTATTCCATTATGGTCCCCACTATCAAGTTTGTTTATCAAACCTAATTGAAAAAATTTATAAATACCAAAAATTGAGAGGACCAAAACAAAATCAACCAAAAAATTAAGAGGATCAAAATGAAAGCAACCTTATATTATAAGGACTAAATAACTACGTAAGCCAAATTTATAAAAATTAAACATTAATTCAAACACTACAAATGCAATGATGGGGAGTAGAAAAATTAAGGCTATGTTTTAATAAAAGTTGAGAAAGTTTTTTTGCGAATTTCAATACACATTTCTGAATTTCAATGCACAAAATGAAGAAGGAAGAATTTTTGTTTTGGGAGTAAAAGTGCTTTTAAGCTCTCCTAACTGAAATTCAAACATGCACTAAACCTACAACGAATGCACTAGTGACTAACAAAAAGAAATTATAAAAATTAAACGTTAAACATGCAACTGCATATAAGTCATGTAATGGCATAATCACCTTTACAAATTATGAAGCAAATATAACAAATAAGCGACAAAAATGAAACATAAAATAAGATAGGGGTATCAAAAATGAATGGTAATGTACAAGCATGGAAGAATGCACAACATAATACAAACAAACAAACAAACAAACAAATAATAATAATAATAATAATAATATACACAACATAGCTTAAGAAAAATCATGGCATCGTTAACTCCTTTTATCTTCTCATGGTAGAGATCAACAGTGTTATTTATGATTTTCGAGAAATAATTTTTGTTATCTCCTTTAATTTTAAAATACATTTTTAGAAAATATGTATATAAAAAAGATAAAAAAATGAAGAATAAAAATATATAAAGAAAAAATTATACTTTACTTTTTTGTAATTTAACAAAATTTCATTCAATATTTTCTTGTTTTTGATCCTATACAAATTTTCTTCAATTCACTATAATAAAGCATAAGAATAGCGTCCATACATTAGCATCAGTCTCAACATCGATGCTAGTAGCGTCGGCCTGGCAAACGCTATGTGGAGGCAAAGTTTCGATTTTACTTTTTTATTTTTTTAAATTAATAATAATTAGTCCTAACTACTATCATCGACAATTTGAATTTAGCGACAACCAAGTCGACATTATTTAGACGCCACTTTTAGTAATTTTATTCAGCTTCTATGTAGCATCAAGTAGACCAACAAGAAAGAAATATTTATGGTAGCATCAGCCAGGCCAATACTAAAGTGTAATAAATGCACTTTTTTGTAGTGATTTAGCTTCCAACTAACATTTACTTAGTCTAGCACTACTTAAATATTACTTTTAGCGTCGATCAAGCCAACACTAGTTGGAAGCTAAATCACAAGAAAAAAAGTGCATTTATTACATTTTTGCCCGCATAGCATCGACCAAGCTGACACTACAACTGAATGCATAACACTGTTGTGACCCTTCTCTCCCCTTTTTATGTTTTTTTCTTCTTCCTTTCCTCATCCCTTGCCTCTTTCCCCCTTCCCTTGACGTGTCATCTCCCTTCCCCCGTTGCATTGCCCCCCTTCCTTAATCGCGTCATCTCCTCTCCCCATTTTTCATCGTTTCCCTTGTCTCGTCACCCCTACCTCCTCCCTCGTCGCATAGCCCTCCTCCCCCCGCCACACCACCATCACATCACCCCCTCCACCCCGTGGCCATCCCTACACCATAGCATCACCATCGGTGTACCACTACAAATAACCCTTTTTTTCTATTTCTCTTTTATTGTTTTTCCTTGATGTAATTTTAGTTTCTATGAGTTTGAAGTGCTCTGCATTGTTGGATGAATTTTGCTATGTTTTATTATTTGTTGCTCTAATTATTGATGCCAGAATTTCATTCTATTGTCTAAGTTGAATTTGATATGTGTTATTGATTTTTATATTCTTTTATTTGAGTTTTGATATTGTTAATTTGTTATGGAATTTTGATAGTGAAATTTTGCTCTCTATATATTCTTAGTTGATTTTGATATTGTTCTTAGTTGATTTTTGATATTGGAGTTTTAATGCTAGAATTTCATGCTTGAATTTTGTTTTGACTTGTTATTTCTTGAATATTGTTTTGAATTTTTTTTAAAAACTATTTGAATCATCCCAATCGAAAATGGGAAGGTGTTGAATTGGTGCAATAACCAACACTTTTCCTTTCCCAATTTAAGCCTTCCTAGCCATTTAGGTAGGTTTCTAATTAAACAAATGGTCTTGATAACTAGTGCCCTTGGGACATTGGTTAAAGACTCAATAAATCAAAAGTTTTAATTGGGAAAGTGCATTGAAAATCATAAGAAAGTGCACTATTATATCTCTCAATAAAAAAAAATCCACTTTTAATTCTTTAACTAGTGTCCTAAGGGTAGTAGTTAGCATTTTCCTTGAACAAAAGCTCATATTCAAACACTTTAGAGCTTATTCATCTTGGGGAGTGTGAGTGTCAGCTGAGAGAAAACTAACAAGGTTTCTCTCTTCCCAATCATGTCATTCAGGAAAAAGAAAGTGTTGGACTTATGAATACCCAATTTTATCCGAGCAGTCCATGCAACAAACATAAATAATATAAATAATAGTAATAATAAAAAAATTTAGTTAAATAAAGCCCTTTGTCTTACGCTTATTGGGCTATAAGTGCATAGGGCCCATAATCCTTTTAGATAGGGGAAAAGGAAAGTAAAAAAAGATAATAATGTAAATAAAAATAATAAAAAGTAATAATTATTCAATTTTGAGTGGAAAAGAAATAAAAAAGAAGAAATATATAACAAAGAGTAAATAAATTCTTTTTAAATCGAGAATAAGAAATGAATGAAAATGAATATAGTTATAGAGTTTTTGAGGATTGAATGTCTATCTAGTAAAATAAAGTTTCAGGCCAAATCGGGCCTATTCTTAACAAAAGAAAACAAAAATAAAATGAAGGGAGACAGTGGCGAAAACGAGAGAGCTGAGACGTGGGGAGCAAGCTAAACGGAAAGCTTCCTAGACAAGTTTTAACCATAGGCTATATAGCCTTTTGAAAATCTTAAAAGGGGCTTTTCCTCATTTTTGTAAAAAAAACTCTCAACCATTCTCACATCTTCGCTCTCCTGGATTCTCACGTCACTCTAAAATCTGAGAATAGTGCTTGAGTTCAAAAGGAGAGAAATAGAATCTAAAAACTTTGGTCTGAGGAAGTAAACATTGGAAAGAAGTAGATGCTAAAGCAGAATATGTGAAGAATAACTAAGGAGGAGACTGCATAGGTAACGTTTCATATCTTGCTAGTTTATTAGCAATGCTTAATAAATGTGTTATCTGTTTTAATTGCTATTAATTTACTGTATTTGTAAGTATGTATGCATGCTCCGACGAACACTATTCTGGTTCGGATGATCGAAACATACTCTATGCCTGTGTATCTCCTACCTTATGCCTCTTGCCAAAATTATTCCATAATCACACACTTCTTTTACTCTTTCAGTAACATACACACATGAATTCGAAATTAAGCACACAAACATCACAGATCTACAAGCAATTCCATACTCCCTTACTCATTGACACATTGTTCTTTTAAACTTTACCGACACAAATCACACCAATATCCATGCCTCCATGAAAAGAAAATAAAATAATGAAATCAATCGAAATTTAGTTAGTGAGGATAGAGTGAATCCAAGAGTCCCTAATCATCCTGTTCTTCGTGACGGTGTTCCTGGACGAGCATCAACGGCACACCGTTCCGCATCTCCCGTCGCTGTTTTGGTATTAGGAACCATCATTGCAAAATCATTGGACTACCGTACCGCCGCCGGAAAATGACGTTTCTACCATGGTGAACCCGTGGCCCGAAGTCACCTCATCGTCAATCGAAAGACGACGTTGCGCCGTTTTGATAAGAGCCGCTGTCGATCTGTGCCATATCCGTCACCCCAAATCCATGAACCACTATAATACTTCCAATCGAGTTGTAGTCGCACGTCACATTACCGAGACGAAGGGATGGTTTGCACACCAATAACATTCACAGTATTGCGTTGGCTGTTTCATTTTCACGATGTGGAGGTCTCGCACCACTTCTATGGTTGAGATAAAAAATAAAGGGTCTGAAAGGGGTTTTGTTGTCCAACATTCTTGAACAACTAGGCTTGGCCCATGTCGTAAATCGACTACTTAAAACGGGGAGGGATGCATTCTCTTGATTTTGGTTAAAACGCATTACAGTAAATATTTCCCTCACGTTTGGCCAATATAAGGATTTTTTTTTTTACTTTGAAACCTTAGGCAAAAATTAATAATCGTAATAACTTTAGGGTAGTTAACGTAATCATTAGAATTCTTATATTGCTTTACGTTTTGCATTCTTTCTTTTATAATAAAAGTTATGACTAGTTTTCTTTAATAAATAAATTAATAAGTAAATAAGTGAAATAAATAAATCATAAACCTTCATAATGCTCACTTAGGATGCACTTCTTATTTGGGCATTATTAAAGTTCTAATGATAATCACTTAAGATGCACTTCTTATTTGATTATCATTTTCTCTTAATGAATAAAAAAATAAATAAAATAAAAAATAATAGTCATAATAATAATATTAAATAAACATTAAATATTTTCTTAATAAAGTTTTTAGTAGTAGCCACTTAGGATGCATTTCCTATTTGACTATTGTTAGAATTTTAAGGTATATTGATAACCACTTCCAATGCACTTCCAATTTGGTTATTGAGTATACCTTTACGATACTAAAATAAAATAAAAATAAAAATACAAAATAATAACATAAAAATCAACCAACAAAACGTTTTTTCTACAAAGAGAACTACGTGAGTCTAAGTTCCTCATTGCACCAGAGGATACATAGGAGCAGGGGCTCACTCCTATCGTTCTCAAAAACCTAAAAAAAAATTATAATCTTTTTTTAATGTTAAAAATAAAAAATGGCTAAGCAAGAGATAAGACTTTCACACATTAGGATAAAAAGGTAACCATCTTTTGATGGATGTGTAGGGTGCTAATACCTTCTCTACACATAAACAATTCCCAAACCTTTCTCTCGATTCAAGACCATCATTCGTAGGTTTTTCTATGGTTTATCCTTAATAAATCATACTCGTAGCTCCTCTAATTTTCTTTTCTTTTTCGCCATCTGGTCGTGATCCCGGTTGCAACAATAGTGAATAACCAACATTTTCTACTTCCCAATTTAAGCTTCCCTTTGGGGAGGTTTTTAATTGAGCAAAGGTCTTACATGTTGCTTCATAATTTGGAGGGTCTCAAGTTGTCTCTTCTAGTCACTATCATCCACCTCCCTAGGCAACGTTTAAAGCTTCTTGATCTTGTGCTTCAAGGCTTCTTACATCTTTGTCATCCTCAACATCATCGTCTTGTCCATCATCGCATCCTACAAGTTCCACCACTCAAACCACATACCCAATCCTCTATCCATCTTTGACTCTATCCAAGCTTACATTCTAGAACTGCCATTGTTAAAAGCAAAAGTCGTGCAAGTAAATGGCATAGCTCTGGTTGAAAAAAAATGAAGAAGAGAATGAAGTAACCAACCTTTGTGATAGTTCTAATTTTGTTGTGAATCAATAAATACAAATCCCTATAAATGCTTGCTAAAACAACAAGTGCAAAAGTTATTTTAATCTCTCTAGGTTGATGTATTACAATAGAGAAAACACTTTTCAAAATGACTTAGTTGGATTTAGCAAGGAATACAAACATTGACAACCATTGCAAGAAGAATCTCTCTTGTTCCATACAATTTGTCTCATTCCACATGAAATGTTTCATTCATAGAGTATGGTCCATCTTTTTGGCTAAATATTTGAAACAATCTAAACACTACAATTAGTTCTTGTTTTATTTCTTTTTCTATGGACTAACTCTTTACCTCAATGAAGCAACTATGCCAATACAAAAATATTCCACAATTTGTCTGTTCCAAATCTAATTGATTGAATTCCAGAATTAATTCAACGAGCCTTTCAAATACCTTATCAATTTCAATAACTATTTTGTCTTTGCTTAGGTTAAGGTCAACCACTAGCAAATTTTCTGACTCAAACCATTGTCACCAAAAGTTCCCCCAAAGGTGGCTCTGTGAGGAAACTTTGGTGAGCTATGTGGTGGCAAGTGGATGTGTCGGTGATCCAAGTGACTAACATCTTTGTTCACAATGATGACATAGACCAATGTCATAGGCCAATAAATCCAACAATCAAGCGATCAAATTCAAAAACAAGATCCTATTTGAAAAATTGAAAAGAAAGAAAAATCAGGCCAAGATGATTAAAAAGAAAAAAACTTCGCTGATTCATAGAAGACATTAAAAGCTAGACATTAAATGCATTAAATAATTTCAGAAAATAAGGGCTATTTGTTGCCTGCATGTGTTGAAGTATAGACAAATCAAACATCCATAATCTGCAAGCAGAACATACATAAACAAGGAAAGACAACAAAGATCAGCAGGAATAACCCATAAAGAAAAAGAACCTATATGCTAAGTATTATTAGCAACACGTCTTTTGCATAACACTAGCTCAGAAAGGAAGGAAATTGAAGATTTGACTAGCACTCAGAACATGTCATTCACACAGAACAGTTTAGAGCCATTACTAAGTTTGTACCTAAGACCATATAGACCAAAGTCCAATTCTAATAGCACAGGATATACAATTATATAGAGCACAATAAAAATGTCCAATGGAGGCATAGTAGAAACACAACATAGGTAAATCCTTGCTTGTCTCTCTTAGAACCTCTAAGCCTTTACTTGTTCACAATCTTCAACTTGTCCCAAGTATTTCTAAAAATCTAATGAATGTTTGTCAATTTGCAGAAGACAACCAAGTATTCTTTGAATTCCATCCTGACAAATGTCTTGTAAGATCACAGGGCACCAACCAAGTTCTTTTGGAAGGCAGATTTAAAAAATGGACTTCAAGCATTTGATGATATATATTTATTCTTTTCTGATTCCAATAAGCATTTTTGTGACTCAGTTACATGTAATATTTTTTATTCCTGATACTGTATTTCTGACTTGGCATACTAAACTTGGTCATGCTTCTCATTCGTTTGTATACTCTGTTCTCAAACAATGTAATGTTCCTACTGATATCAGTAAAACTACATTTGTGCGTAGGCTTGCTGCATGGGAAAATCAGAAAAACATCACTTCCCTACATCCACCACCTCTTATACTTAACCAGTACCTACGTGATGTTCTGATATCACCCAACCCGATCCTTCACTTTCGCACCAAACACTTTGAGCTAGATCTGTACTCTGTACAAGAAAAGATTCAACGCCAAGAACTCTCTGTACATCGTATCATATTCCCTCTGTTAAACAAATTGTTGATGTCCTTACTAAGCTAGTGTCTCAGTCCTTCTTTGACCGATGTCATTACAAACTCAGGGTTCAGTCGTGTTCACCCAGGAGTTTGCAGGGGGCATAAAGGGATAGTTAGTTATGTTTAGTTAGTTTCTGAACTACTGCTTGGTATCCTATCTTTTGTTATTTTCTATTACTAGTAGCCATGTAACAGCAATTTCTACATAAATCTGTATCATCAACTTGAATCATTGAGAATCATTTAATTGAATTCAGTATTCATGATTTTATATCCATAACTTCAATTTCTTCTCTCTTACTTCTTCATCAACTCCTGAGATACCTTTAGAAAGAAACCTTGAAGAAATTATACACACCAGTGCTCTCTGATTCACTCAACGTGGTTTAGGCTCGAAACTTTAGTCCTATGTTCGTATGTCTAAAAAAAAGAAAATTAAATCAATTCCGATGACTGTTCTCGTTCCTTGTTCACTTATCACTTTCCATGAAATTCCTTATGATTTCACTTGGAACCTAAACTTGTGGTGGACCCTTGGGGACTTGATCAGTGACAACGATTTCTATACCGTTCCCATTCATGGAACGTGTTAGTCTAATCAGAAGCAACCTTGGAGAAATGCTTGCAGCTTTTTGTTTCCAATTTTTATGGGACCACCTTTCTTGTTGTTTATGGTATGGTTACTATGGGGATTGTGGTGGGGTTAGGAGCTGCACCTGCGCCTGCACCATCACTATCTCCATTGGAAGCAAATGCTATACTCAATAGTGGATGGTGGAATCAACAGCTGTTAGATTCACACCATATCTGTTTGTGGAATGGTATATTTTGCAATGACACTGGAAGCATAACTATGATCTCAAATCCGTATATTAGTGAAGGGATTCAATTGGCAACACTAAACATCTCTGTTTTCAAGAATCTAGAAAGGCTAGAAGTCTCAGGAAGGGGACTAGAAGGGACTATCCGACCTGAAATTGGTAATCTCCCCAAACTCACTCATCTCGATTTGTCCTTCAATTCTCTTCAAGGAAAGATTCCTCCTTTACTGGGAAATATTACCCAATTAGAGAGCCTAATCATCACTGGCAACAACATTCAAGGCTTCATTCCTCATGAATTGGTGTTCCTGAAAAATCTTACTGTACTAGATCTATCTTATAACAGAATCAATGGGACCTTGCCCATTTCACTTACAAATCTCACAAAATTACAAAAGCTTGACATTTCCAACAATCACCTCGTTGGTTCCCTAAAACCCTTGTCAGTTGGAAGTCATGCACAGCTAACCACTATTGACCTCAGTAACAACTTCATTAGTAGTGAAATACCACGAGAGCTTGGAAATTTGCCATCCTTAAACAATCTTGATCTAAGCTACAATAATATTACCGGAACGGTTCCTCTATTTGGAGTCTCTTATGATACACAACCAACCACTACTGACCTCAGTCACAACCTCACTCTTCTAGATTTGTCCTTCAATTTTCTTGATGGTGAGATACCTCCTCTATTGGGAAATCTTATCCAATTACAGAGACTAGTCATATCAAACAACAACATCCAAGGCTCCATTCCTCGTGAATTACTGTTCCTGAAAAATCTTTCTGAATTGGATCTAAGTCATAACCTCATTAGTGGTGAAATACCACCAGAGCTTGGATATTTGCCATCCTTAACAAGTTTGGATCTAAGCTACAATGATCTTACAGGAACGATTCCTCTATTTCAGCAACATGTCTATAGTGTGGACCTTTCCTTCAATAATTTGAAGGGTCCCATTCCAAATGGTATCCCTCCCTATGCACTACAAGGCAACAAGGGTGTATGCAACAATAATTCCTATATCCAATTCCAGCCTTGTCCAGCCCACGACAACAAAGTAACGCACAATGAGCTGGTCATAGTTCTTCCTATCCTCATTTTTCTAATCATGGCCTTCTTACTACTTCTGTATTTGAGGCTTATTCACTTTGCAATTAAGAAGAAACATGCTAAGACAATGGCAGCCACAAAAAATGGAGACTTGTTCTGTATGTGGAACTATGATGGAAACATAGCCTATGAAGACATCATTGCAGTAACTGAAGACTTTGACATGAAATATTGTATTGGAACAGGAGCTTATGGGAGTGTTTATAAGGCACAATTACCAAGTGGCAAGATTGTTGCCTTGAAAAAACTTCATGGCTTTGAAGCAGAGGTGCTGGCTTTTGATGAGAGTTTCAGAAATGAGGTCAAAGTATTATCAGAAATAAAGCACCGACATATTGTCAAGCTCTATGGATTTTGTTTGCACAAAAGAATCATGTTTTTGATCTATGAGTACATGGAGAAAGGAAGCTTGTTTTCTGTCTTGTAGATGATATAGAAGCAATGGAACTGGATTGGAGAAAGAGGATTAACATTGTGAAAGGCACTGCACGTGCTCTGTCATATCTTCATCAGGACTGTACCCCTCCAATAGTGCATAGAGACAGATCAGCCAGCAATAATCTTGCTTAACTCAGAGTGGGAGCCTAGTGTCGCTGACTTTGGCACAGCCCGATTCCTCAGCCTTGATTCGTCCAATAGAACTATAGTGGCTGGAACCATTGGATATATAGCTCCAGGTAAATTGTTCATAGCCTTCCTTTTTTTCTTTTTTTTTTCCAGTTCCTATAGCCCTTTTTCTTGTTTTCTCTTAATTCGATATGCAGCTGAACTAGTTGGTCATGATGATTTATATGAATTGTAGATTTTGTCAAATATTGTTAGTTTTCAACTATTCTCATTTTGATCATTTAATCTGCTGATGTTGATCTGATCAATGCAGAACTTGCCTATACAATGGTTGTGAATGAAAAATGTGAAGTTTATAGCTTCGGAGTAGTGACTCTTGAAATTTTGGTGGGAAATACTGTCATCACTCCAGTCAGCATCGACTCATAGCATAGCATTATATGAAGTATTGGACAAGCGCCTCCCAGCCCCAAATATGGCAGTTTCACTAGATATAGTTCGTATTGCCATAATAGCATTTGCATGCTTGAATTCCAATCCATGTTCTCGGCCAACAATGAAACACGTGTCTCAATGTTTTCTGACTCAGCCAACTCCATTAGTCATTCCTTTACATGAAATTTCGTTGCAGCAGCTCATGAGTCAAGAACTCGAATTATTTAGAATTTTCAACTCCTCATAAGAAACTTCAAAATGAAGTTGACCCTAGCTATCTGCGTTTAGTTTACACTTTGTTTAAGTGTATTTACAAGAATTGTTAGATAACTACGTAAAGTTTTGTTTTTAAGGTATTTCAGACGTATTTATATAAATTACCGTGTCCATATAGTATCAATAAATAAATAAATTGCCGTATCCACTGTAAACAGTAAATTTAGATCAGTCCGCCTCCTGCTCGATCAATCGGGCGTGCATGTTTGGGATGAAATCGTAATGCTTTTAGTTCTACTTTTTAGAATATTAGAATGTTCCTTGAATTAAAAAAGAGTGGTTAATGTAATCGATTAAAGAGTATTAGAATTTACTTAGGAAAATATTCTGTTAGACTGGGTAGCGTCTAGCATAAGAAATACTTAGAACTGAATGCACCATAATAATTAGTGTTTTTATTAATGTTTCTCATCAACTAAATTTTACTTATATAGATAGTAAGAAAAAGATTTAACGGTAATACATTAGACTATTTTCTTTTGTCATAATCTAGATTATTGTCATTCTTTTCAAATGTTCGACGTTAAAGGCAGAGAAGAGGATGAGGCATCTGAGAAGAAGATGAGACATGTGAGAAGAGGGTAGAGACACGAAACATTCAGAACAAACACAAGAGAGTGAGGCAAGAAGCAAGAATTAATATATAAGATAAATATATTAAGGTTAAAAAGTCAATACATAATAAAATATTTGTATTACATCACATTACTCCTAAATTGAAGGGGAATAAAAATGTTTGTAAATAATAGAATGAAGTGGATCCCATTCCATCCTTTTTGATGAGTTCCATCCTAGTTTATAAAATCCAAACAATGGCATCACTTATCTTCCCATTCCATTCTGTCCCATTTCATCTCCTACTATCAATCTACGAGGAGTGCTAGGAACACACTCTCTAGCTCACTCCTTCTAATACATACTCTATTATTGGTTGAAATTTCTTAGAAACTGCAAAAGAAAAATACTAGCAACACACTCTCTAACACATTTTTTTGAACACACCCTCTTTTATTGGTTGAAATTTTTTGAAAATTACAAAAAATTTGCTCACTTGTCAACATCTCATGAATTCTGCCTTCTATTATATTTCCCCTCCATGAATACTCTACAAAATCCACCCCTGTTCCATTGCTGATTTAGACCTCAATTTTGTTCTTCCCTCTCCTGAATGCTCTAAACTACAATTCTCATCATATAATTATCATTAGAAATTGCATGTGGTATTCCTTCTTTCTCTTATTTCACTATATAACTTCACTCCTATTTCTCTTTTCTCCAATTCCATCCTTTTGTAGAAAGATGTCTTCTTTGGTGCAACTCTCTTGGTTCTCCACACAGGTCTCTTGGGTTTTGTGAAGTATTGTAAATTTCATTATCCCCTCTCTTGAATACTCTAAATTGCAATTCTCATTAGACATCAGAATTATCATCAAAAACCACAATTTTCATCCAACATCACAAATGATATTCCTTCTTTCTCTCTTATTTCACTCTATAATTTCACACGTATTTCTTATTTCTCCAATTCTCTTCATTTTCCATAAAAAAATTTGAGTTTTGTGAGGTTGTCTTGTGGTTGGAGTCATGGAGGTTGAGGTTTTGAAATTTGTTGTTCTATTCATTCTTTTCTTCAGATATACTTCATTATATATCTCTTCAAAAATTATTTTCAATTTGTGCTCTTTCTATGTTATGAATAACTTGAAATTCATGAATCACAAAACCTTCACTCCCTTTACCTCCTATGTTCATGAACAGTATTTTTCTTATAATGGTAGCAATTAAAAATTCATATACAAAATATATATATTAAAAGGCAAATGAAGATGCTTTCCAACAAAAGAGGAATTGTATCTATGCAACACATATTTAGCTCTCTTGGCCAGATTTTCCTTCTACTTTTAACATATATTTTTATAATGACATATATTTCTCCTCTATTAACATGTGCTGCATCAAATTTATAGATATATTGTATTTATTGTCTCTTAACCACATATTCAAATTAATTATAATGTAATTCAAACACTATTATAACACTCATTATTATTTTTTTACATCTATTATGAGTCATATTACCTCAACGTTGTAATAAATCAAAAAATCTCTTATTACCATAGCTAAAAAAATTCTCATTTTCAAAATATAAAACCTTATTCACCAATTCAATTGTCATATAGAAGGCTGGATTTTTAAGTTTTAGTAGCTAAACTATTCTTTTTTTATATTTATATTTAATAATATTTACATATTATTTATTATTTGTTCAATAATTGACATTTTAATCAAATTGAGTCTCTTAATTACAAATTAATCATTAATACAAAACTGATGATTCAAATTCTAACAACATTATCATGTCTCTTAATTACAAATTAACCATTAATATGCAACTACTAATTAAATACAATTTAACACTGATTACAAATCAGTAATAACATCAGTTTGCTAAAATTTCAAATTAGTAGTTACTTAATATGAATTTAATACGAACTTTAATTTCATTCCCATTCTCTTTAGGGTTCGTTTGGTAGTTAGGATAGGATAAGATAAGATAAGATATGAGAGTATGATAAAAAAGATAGGAAAAAAGTAGGATAAGTTATAATCTTATCTAATGTTTGATACACACCAGATAATGATAGGATAAAATATAAATTATGTTCAAATGACAAAATTACTATTTCATAAAATTACATATGATTTTCTAAAAGTAACTTTTAATTTAATTTTTTATTTTTTACAAAAAATTACAATTTTAACTAAGCTATACAATATTTTTTTTATTTATGTAGTTACTTTTCTAAAAATTATAAAAAAAATATATAATATTTTTAAAATTATAATTATTATACAAATAATTTTATTTAAAAAATATTTGAATAGTAATTATTTAATTTTTAATATTTTAATTAATAATATACTTTAAATTTACATGTCAAAATTATTATTATTACATATAAAATATATATCCATATATACATATATACATACATATATATATATATATATATATATATATATATATATATATATGTATGTATATATATATAGGGTCAGTCGTTGATACTAGATGTCAAAATCAGTCAAATTACACCTTTAATAACTTTTTATAGAATGTAAATTTAACTAATCCAACCGTTGAATTATATGATATCATCTTTATGATCATGTATATCAAATATTACATATATTTTAATATCATATTGTATATTAAAATAAAGTGACGTGATGAACTACTAAATAATTTTGTAATTGTATGAAATTTTGTATACTTAATATAATTAATAAGAACATCAACTTCAACGGTTGGATTGGTTAAATTTGCATTCTACAAAAAGTTATTGTAGGTATAACTTGACTAACTTTGACACCTAATGTCAACACATCCTGATCCATACACACACACACACACAAATCTATATATATAAAGAGATCATATTGCTTCTTAACCCAGCTTCCCCCTCAGGTATAAAAATACAAAAAACAAGGAATAAGATAAAGGATAAGACTATTATCATATCATACTGATACAACAAACAAGAGGATAGGATAGTTATCCTATTCTATCCTATTATATCCTAGCTACCAAACAAACCCTTAATGTATTATACCCTAGATATATATTTAAATTAATTTAAATCAATTATTAAATTTATAATAAAATTTAAATTTATACTTTTTAAAATATACCTAAACTTTAAAGACACATGCATAATCTACCAAAATACTTCAATTTCTAATGACTCCTCAATCACATAATTTAATAATATGACAACTCAATCATTACAAGCATTAAAAAGGCCTATTTTTAATTGTACATTATTATAAGATTTTATTTTATTTTTCATTTTATAAACCCTTGAATCATTTTCAACTCACGTGGTACATTTGTGGCTATAATGATCATACTAAGAGTGCGTTTGACCTGACTTTTTTTTAGCTTATTTTTTCTTAAAAGGAGAAGCCAGGCCAAACACATTTTATAATTAAATTAAGTTGATAGGGGGAGCTTTTTTTGGCTTATACGAAGCTTATTCTCTCAGTCCCCTCTTCAAATCCCAATACAACCAAAAATACTATCTTTTTTAACTTTTCACTATTTTTCAATTTGACTACTTTACCAGGCTTTCCCATTAATTAATACTTACATATATTAGTTTATTTTAAATTATGTTTATATATTATAAGGTTTTAATTTTTTTTAAATTATTTATTTTAGAAATTAAAAAATATTATTTAATTTTTAACTTTTTAATATTTTTTAGCATAAAATAAAATAATAAATGAATAATATAGTTAAATATTTTTATATTTTAAAGTATTTATAAATTTTATTCTTTAAATCTAATTTAGATGCCATATTTTAAAACAAAAATATTTATAGTTAAGTTTTTAAATTCTTAATTACAACAATTTATTTATTAAATACTTTTTGGATTATTTATTAAATGATTTTTAATATATATTATATTATTTAATTTTATTTAAATAAATTGTTTTTTATCTTCTAAAAATATCATTTAACAATAATATAAAGTTTTTTTAAAATATGTTAACTTTTGTAATTAATAATTAAATTTATCTAAATAAAATTATGTATAATAAAATATTTTTAAATTGTTTTTAAAAAAAATTGTTAATTATATTAATTTATATATTTTTCAAATAAAAATTTTAAATATATTTATTATATGAAATTAAAAAAAGTTACTAAAACAAGTGAATAATATAAGTTAAAAAAATTTGATATTTAAAAATATTTATAATTTTTATTCTTTAAATTTAATTTAGATTTAAGATTTTTTAATTTTTAATGTGTAGTTAAGTTTTTTCATATTTGATTACAACAATATATTCATTAAATACTTTTAGATTATTTGTTAAATACAATTTAATATATATTGACATTATTGAATTCTATTTAAATAAATTATTTTTATCTTCTATAAATATTATTAAATAGCAATACAAAATTTTTTAAATAATTATTTTGTAATTAGTATTATATATATTAAAATTTTATAAATCATATTTAAAATTAGATTTTATTAGTTAAAATAGTTTTCACATTTTCAAAATTAAAAATTTTAAATTTATATATTTAATACTTTGATGTATTTTTTTATCATTAAAATAAATTTATGTTGATTAAATTAATTTTACATAACTATAACTAAAAATTAACTTTACGTAATATTTTTTATTTTATCAATATATATTATTCTATTGAGTGAGGCAATTAGTTTTAAGTAAATTTAAAATTTTTTAAATTTTTTACTAAACAACTTTTAGCTTAAAAGGAGTTTTAAAACTAAAAATAAATAAAAATTACCAAACAACTCCTACTTTATTTTTAAAACTCTTATTTTGAGTTTTAACTTTAAAGCACTTTTAAGTCAAAAAAAGTTGGGCCAAAGACAATCTAAGAAATGTTGACCTTTTCATTGTTTGAGAATCATACTAAGAAAAAGTCAAATATTTTAATCAAATGATTCAATATCCTTTATTATTAGATTGAGTATAATATTTTGTAATTTTTTTAATTTATCATATAATACATAAATTAAAGTATATCTTAGAAATGAATGTGATAGGTTAGTGGATATTTAAAAAGAGTATAATATCCAATCTTTTCAAGTGATTTAGAGCTATAATCACTCTTTTGAAGATCAAACATCACTTGACATCATTATTATATTTTTTTTGGTGTACAATGGTCATACTGAGGTTCAAATCTATGACTTTATACATACTATACCCCAACCCTCACACCACTAGGCTGACCCTAATAGGTTATCATTATTATACTTTAAATATAAGAGATATATAACAGCTAATTTAATACAAATTTAAATAATTGCTTACATTACACAAGATATTAAACATATTACTCTCTTTATATTCTTACGTTACTATATAAATAGAAGGTGCAAATTCAAACTCTACTATACCCTTTCCTTTATCACAAAAGAATCCAACAGATTAAAATGAAATATCAATTTCTCGAAGCACTCCAACATAGATTACCATAATTAGTTTCTCAAAGTTCAAATAGTTTGACTACAGAATGTTTTTGCAGCATAAAATGATCGAAATCTAATCTTATTGGAAATGATACTATTGGATTAAAAGGTAAACTTTTTTTTTTAAATTTTATACATCATTCACATAATTATTTCATATATCACATTTCATATTTTTTAATTTTTTTATTATAGTTTCTGCTTTATAAATACAAAAATATCACACCAACAAAGTTCATGTTGTTTACAATTTATTTTCTACACTAATCTTCTAAAACTACTTAATTTGTCCAAACAGAATTCATAATAGTTTTTTCTTATAAAATTTAATGCTAAAGTTTACTTTTATCCTCATGTTTAACAACCACATTAATCACACTTACGATCACATCATCCACAATATCTTAACAAAATGTCAGTCTCCTAAATTTTGACAAATATATATATTTTTTACCTATAATTTACAAATATTAATCTATAAATAATTTATATAATTAATATAATTTTGGCAAATATATGTTAATTTTTTAGATATAATTTCAACAAATAATTATTTATTTTTATAATATAATATTTCTTTTCTAAATATTTCTAATATCTTCAAATTATAACATATACAAATATTAATTTACAAATAATTTGTATAAATAATATAATTTTGACAAATATATGTTTTACATATAAATTTCAACAAATGTTTTACAATTACTTATTTTCATAATTTAATGTAATATTTCTTTTTTGAAAATATTTCTAATATATCCAAATTATATCATATACAATTATTTATAAACCCACGCAACATGCAGGTCAAAAATCTAGTTTTTGTAATTTTCAAGAAATTTCAACTAATAAGAGAGAGTGTAGTGTCAAAGAGTGTGTTGCTAGCATTTCTCATCAATCCAAACATAGCCTTAAGGTTAATAAACTACTCCTATACAGATGTAAATTAATTATTAGTTTTTTAAAATTAATTATTGCATAAATTGTATAATACTTTTAATATTTTAACGGCGTGTGTACGTAAAATGATATGATTTTTTAATTAACGTTGTTATTTTTCCAGCAGTAAATATATTAAAAATTAGCAAACATATAAATTAAGTTAAATATATAAGTTTAAAAATAAAAGAATAACTGGAGAAGAGTCAAAAGCCGAAAGTTTCATTCATTAACTGGGAGCAAACATATGTTTAAGAGGGCAATACTACCATGTCATTGCCAAATGAAAAGCAAAATTTTGATCTATATATCAAGATGTTTAAGGGGTCAAGTAAATCCGCAATAGAAACCAATCAATTGAAGTAACAAAAAGAAAGTGTAAAGGGATACGTTAGTTATAGTTAGTTTCTTCTAAACTACTGTTTGTTGTCTTTTGTTATTTTCTGTTACTAGTCGCCATGTAGCAATAATTACTATATATAGATGTATTGTCAAGTTGTATCAATCTCTTCTCTCTTTCTTCATCTACTGCTCAGATACTATTAGAAGCCTTTAAGAAATTATACGCATAAGTTCTCTCCGGTTCACACAACATGGTATAGGCTCCGACGACTCTTCTGGGCACTTGTTCCCTTCTTATCACTTTCCATGAAATCCTAATAATTTCTCTTGGGACCTAAACTTGTGGTGGCCCCTCCTGGACTTGATCAGTGAAAACAATTTCTAAGCATTCCTATTAATGGAACATGTTACACTAAGCAGACGCACCTTCGGAGAAATGCTTGCATTCAATTCTTCAAACTTGACTCTGACTCTGAGTCAACCAATACCGTGACAAATGCGTAGCACCGTCAATGGGGCAAGACGTTGAATTCTATGTTTATGGCTGTTGCAGTCAAGCTGTGGTGTGAGAATAAAAGCGTGACCAACTAGCATGTTAGTCACACAACATAATAAAAGTTCAGTTTCTCATAAATCTCAGAAACAAACTTTTAATCTCTAAAATACCATTAACTTGTTAGTTCATAGCCAAGTTAAAAAAATTTCGTCTGCAGAGGATGCAGGTTTTCGTTTCCAATTTCAATGGGACCACCTTTTTTGTTATTTATGGTATGGTTATTATGGGGATTGTGTTGGAGTTAGGAGCCGCACACGCGCCTGCACCTGCCTGCGCCAATGCTGTCTCCATGGGAAGCAAATGCTATACTCAATGCACCAGCACCTGCACCTGCACCATTGCTGTCTCCATCGGAGGCAAATGCTATACTCAAAAGTGGTTGGTGGAATCGATCACACTCAGATCCACAGGATATCTGTTCGTGGGCTGGTATAGTTTGCAACGACGCCGGAAGCATAACTGCAATCACATATCAATATTATAAACCAGGGATTCAATTGGCAACACTAAACCTCTCTGTTTTCAAGAATTTAGAAAGGTTAGAGGTCTCTGCGAGTGGACTAGAAGGGACTATCCCACCTGAAATTGGTAATCTCCCCAAACTCACTCATCTCGATTTGTCCGCAATTCTCTTCATGGGGAGATACCTCCTTCGCTGGGAAATCTTACAAGATTAAAAAGTCTAATCATCTCTGACAACAACATCAAAGGCTCCATTCCTCATGAATTGGTGTCCCTGAAAAATCTTACTCTCTTAGTTCTATCTTTCAACAGAATCAATGGGCCATTGCCCATTTCACTTACAAATCTCGCAAAATTAAAATGGCTTGACATTTCCAATAATCTATTCGGTGGTTCTCTAAAATCCTTGTTAGTTGGAATCCATGCACAGCTAACCAATATCGACCTCAGTCACAAACTCACTCATCTCGATTTGTCCGACAATTCTCTTCATGGAGAGATACCTCCTTCACTGGGAAATCTTACCCAATTAGAAAGCCTAATCATCTCTAACAACAACATTCAAGGCTCCATTCCTCATGAATTGGTGTCCCTGAAAAATCTGACTCGCTTAGATCTATCTTACAACAGAATCAATGGGACCTTGCCCATTTCACTTAAAAATCTCACAAAATTAAAATGGCTTGACCTTTCCTACAATCAACTCATTGGTTCCCTAAAACCCTTGTCAGTTGGAAGCAATATACATCTAACCACTCTCTATCCTCAGTCACAACCTCATTAGTGGTGAAATACCACTAATACTTGCATACTTGCCATCCTTACAAAGACTGGATCTAAGCTACAATAATCTTACTGGAATAGTTCCTCAATTTCAGCAACATTTTTTTAATGTTAACCTTTCCTTCAATTATTTGAAGGGTCCCATTCCAGATGGTTTCCCTCCAGATGCGCTAGCAGGTAACAAGGGTGTATGTAGCGACATTTGGGATATCCAAACCGAATTCCAAATCCAGCATTGTAATCATGGTTTTTCCTATTCCAATCACAGGCCAATTCCAATCATGCCCCCCGGCAACAAAGTAAAGCACAATCTCGTCATACTTCTTCCTACCCTCATTTTTGGAATACTATTTGTGTTTCTGAGTCTGATGCTTATTCGCATTGCAATTAGGAACAAACATGCAAAGACAAGGACAACGACTAAGAATGGGGATTTGTTCTGTATATGGAATTATGATGGAAGCATAGCCTACGAAGACATCATTAGAGTAACCGAAGACTTTGACATGAAATATTGTATTGGAACAGGAGCTTATGGGAGTGTTTATAAGCACAATTACCAAGTGGCAAGGTTGTTGCCTTGAAAAAACTTCATGGCTTTGAAGCGGAGGTGTGGGCATTTGACGAGAGTTTCAGAAATGAGGTCAAAGTATTATCAGAAATAAAGCATCGACATATCGTCAAGCTTTATGGATTCTGTTTACACAAAAGAATCATGTTTTTGATCTATGAGTACATGGAGAAAGGAAGCTTGTTTTCTGTCTTGTTTGATGATGTGGAAGCAATGGAGTTGAATTGGAAAAAGAGGGTTACCATAGTGAAAGGCACTGCACATGCTCTGTCATATCTCCATCATGACTGCATCCCTCCAATAGTGCATAGAGACATATCATCCAGCAATATCTTGCTTAACTCAGAGTGGGAGCCCAGTGTTGGTGACTTTGGCACAGCCCGATTTCTCAGCCTTGATTCATCCAATAGAACTATGGTTGCTGGAACCATTGGATATATAGCTCCAGGTAAATTGTTCATATCTTTCTTTTTAGTCTTCTTGTTTTGGTTGCTTTCCTTTTTTACCTATGTTCTCTTGTTTATATGATTTGATGTAGAACTAGTTTGTAATAGATTATACAAATTGTAGATTTAAATATTGTTATTTTTCAACTATTTTCCTTTTCTTGGAATGTGCTCATGTTAATGTTATAAATGCAGAACTTGCATATAGTATGGCTGTGAGTGAAAAATGTGATGTGTATAGCTTCGGAGTGGTGGCACTTGAAACTTTGGTGGGAAGGCATCCTAAGGAAATACTGTCGTCACTTCAATCAGCCTCTACTGATAACGGCATCACATTATGTGAAGTATTGGACCAACGCCTCCCACAGCCAACAATGTCAGTTTTACTTGACATAGTTCGCATTGCCATTGTGGCATTCGCGTGCTTAAATTCCAATCCTTCCTCTCGTCCAACAATGAAGTGTGTTTCTCAATGTTTTCTTACTGAGCTTACACCATTAAACATTCCCTTGCGTGAAATTTCATTGCAGCAGCTAATGAGTTGAGAACTCAGGCACTATTTAAAATTGTGAACTCCTGAAAGTGAAACATCTAGCTGAAGTTAGACCATATCAGCATTCAATAAAGATTTTGTAGTTGTTTATTTGGGGGAATTGTTAGAAAACTTCATGAAGCTCTGTTTTTATGTTAAACTAGTTCCTGTTATATGTTTAGTGAGGATTATAATACTTGTTAAATTAGAATTCATTTATAATATGGACAAATCATATGATTCAAAATAATAAATAGTTGCTAGGGTTTTTCTTGTGTTTAATTTGTAGTTTTATGAAAGTCAGGAATATGAGGTACAGCAGAAAGAAAGGTTATATTTTAGTGATTTAGTAGTCTTGAGAAAGGATGAAATTAAGCTGATCACTGTTATGTCAAGGCATTGTAATTAACATTTCTTTCCTCTCGCCTGCTCCTTATTTCCTTATTTTACTCGTACACCAAGCACACGTCTAGGTAATACCTATCAATGTAGATGAAAACTGATATATATATATATATATAGTTCGTAATTAGTCATTAACAATCTGAAATTTCTGGAGTTATTGGTGAACATAATGTCATCAGTGATTCTGTGAGGTGGGAACATTTTAATTAGGGACCAACTTGATCGGTTGACATAATATAAATTTTAATATTATGTATAGTTAAATTATATAAAGGTTGAAAGAGTTCGCTTCTCTTGACATTCCCTAAGCAGTAACACCAAATCTACCATGGTAGCTTTGCCTAGCTTCAACTCTGCATGGAAGCTCTTCCCTGTGCTCCGTCCACATCTCCTAGGTGCCATTTTTGTTGTTCTGTGCGTTTCTCTCTCAAAAATTGTTCAACGGAATGATTTTTGATTTCTCTGTTAATATCTTCATGTGTATTTGATCTTTAACAAAATTATTGTGAGTCGATTTAATTACTGAATCATCATTATCAATCTCTTGAATTAGGTTAAAAAATTTGAATCAATCTTATGCTAGGAAATCATAAGAAACTAATTTAGCCTGAAATGTTGAAATTGAAATAAAATAATATATACGTTAAAGATAGTCATTCTTAATTTTAGTATCAATTGAAAGCTGAATTTATACTGAATTCAATGTGCTTCAAGTTAATTTCAATTGATAAAAATTAAAAAGACCACAACATGTGCTATTTGTTCCCGTGCTGTCTTTTAGTGTTAGTTTCCTTATATTTGTATTCCAAGTGTTTGATAAATTTCCCTGGTGGCCTTGTTTTTATCAGTACTGGTATTACAATACTAACACTAGTAAACCTATATATGTTTTTTGCCTGAGAAGCGATATAGTCTGTAGTTAATGTAAAAATATTAAATAATACCTTTGCCTCAAAAATTAGATCTTACACACAGTAACTAAGATGGGGATTTGTTTATCAGCACAAAGGAAAAATATATTGTTTATTAGCTCAAGGTTTGAGCAGGTTGGCATTAGCAAAAGCCAATAACAGCATGGCCTATGCCCAAGCTATGTCTCTTTCTTTGGGGGTAATTTAGGTTGCCAAGTGTTGCTTTATTGAAAACTCTCAGTTGTCTGGTGTGAATGAATGATCTAGCATGAAGAACAAGTTTTTTAGCCTTGATTCTAAGGTGTTGGCATTGCTTTTATCGAAAGATCCAACCAAAAGTATATGTGAGAAGAGGTGAAGGAGAATTTGATACAAAAAACAGGTATTAAGAAATATAAATATGAACCAAAATATAGATGATGCTTCAAGTTCAACTCTATCAAGGCTTATGACAAGTGTAATTTCAGAATTTTTATCCATAGCTTTTATTTTTTCTAAAATTGT
This sequence comes from Spatholobus suberectus, assembly GCA_004329165.1. Lineage (NCBI taxonomy): Eukaryota > Viridiplantae > Streptophyta > Magnoliopsida > Fabales > Fabaceae > Spatholobus > Spatholobus suberectus. The sequence goes on along the minus strand of CM014731.1, from coordinate 11,200,281 downwards.
TTTAGGCCCCTGTTGCTCTTATGAAATGTTATTGACATTAAAATTGAACTTGTTTCTTTATCCGTATGTGAATTTTCTACATGCGAATTGCACGTCAAGTCAGGGCCATCTTAAGTCATACTAGAATAAGTTGTGCTAGATTACATATTGGCTTCAAATGTAAATATTAAAAAACTAATAATTTCTTAATTCTTTAATCCAATGCGTTCGATATATTCATTCAATATATGCCCTATATTAAAAGATGGGAGATGGCAAGCGAAAGACAGATTTATATTGTCCTAGAGTTAATTGGCACGGGAGAACTATTTGACAAAATAATAAGTTGCTAATTTATTTTACTTTTAATATATTTTTTCCTATTATACTATCTATCATTTTTTTTATTTATTTACTTGGACTATGAATAATTCTATTATTCTTAATGCATTGATATCATGTTTATTAAGGATATCTATAGCTTAGAGCAAAGTTGTCCTTGTTCCTTCATATTTGCATGTCATGGACATTTGTATGTCATGGAGCATTGTTGATTTCTTTCTCGGATATGTGGTGAAATTTGTCAGATCTCTTTTCTTATTATTATCTACAAAGTTCATTAAAAAAAAAAGCTGCATTGTGTTTGCAATGCTTGATGCAATTCTCAACAGGGACTGATGATTTAATTGTTGACACTTTGAAACTTCACATTCATTTTGGGAGGAAAGTTAGTTGCACACAATTGGTTTTTCTTTTAATTCATCATATTTGCCTCATTCTGTTGACCCTTATTTATGGTTAATTAGGTAATGCATGGTGCGGACCATGATGTTGTCTTCCTAAGTGCATCAAAATTTTAGAGCGGCTTGCTAGGAAACAGGATATCTTACATTAATACTCTTACTATGGTATCCCATCTTCCTGGCTTCAGGTTTGTGATTTTTTATTTTCATCAAATGTTTCTGTATTGGCTTTGGTTTTAGGAAGATTTTCAAATACTACTATTGAGAACTAAAAGTATCAAACTAAATGTTTTTATCTTACCCAGCAAGTTAATCTTTATTTGTGTTTACCAATTTTTGCTCAATGTAGGTCAAAACAATGAGGGCTTTTCAATATTTTCCTACCACTGGAGATCCTAACGCCAGTAGGTCATTTAAGGTTTGTAATAGTTCATTGACACATCCAAATATTTTATTTAGTTGACAAATTTTAGTGAGCCTTGATCATTTCAGGTCTTACAAAGGATTCTGACAGGAGCTGATGTGAAAAATGTGAACAAAAGTAATGCGTCCCAGCTATTCTTTTTGAAGCCCTTCCTCTGGTATCTTCATTGCAGTACACTATATTATCACAGTATTACTTTATGCAACCTGTTGTGACTTTTTGTACCTCTCAGTTTGTGCTAGCAGTCACAGAGCTTGTTGCAGAGTTGATGTACCTGTAGTGGATGGATCCCAAAGAACCAATATATATTTACATAAATTCCACTGTGATAAATTACACATTTGAAAGTTGATTCAATGAAAAACATTAATGGGCATAGATGGACTAATAATATTGTTATAACTAATAACCTGCCCTACACTCCTAGAATCCCTTGATATCTGAAGATTTGAGGGAAGACTGACCATGCTGTCTAATCTACAGGAAAGACTTGGGGAACTGGGAACCATGACCATAAGTCTCGCAGGAATGATGTGCACGTGGGTACACTCAACAGGGTGGTCATTAGCACCCACCAACTACTACATGCCGCTTTTCAGGGAGATAATCTAACTTAATAGCTAAAAGACAAAGAATTCTCATTTTCGTGTTGTGTTCATAAATATAAATAATTAAATATCAAATCTTGTTTATGGGTGAAATGTGTGAGAATTTAATTCATATTTTAACAATGTATGTGAAGGTTATTCTTCTCCTTGCAGCATTGTCTCTTTTTCACTCAGTAGCTTCTCTTCATCATAGCCGTTTCCCAGCAGATTTCTTATTTGGAACGGGCTTCTTCAGCTCACCAGGTTTTGTTCTGTTCCAAGTTGTTTAACTCTTTACATCTCTCTATGTAAAGGGTTGAATCTTATTGGGCATTTTTTTTCCTTTATGGGTTCTATGTAATTGGGTATGAAGTATGAAGGTGCAACACATGAAGGTGGCAAGGGCCCTTAGTATATGGGACACCTTCACTCAGCCACCCAGGTTTGCATCTCCTCTCTTCTTTATTTCTGTTATCTTTCTTTTTCTTTATTTGTTCATTTTAGTGGCAATGTATCATATGGTTATTTCCCTCTGTCAAACTAATCTCCTATGTTTTCAATATAGTCATTTATACAGATTAGTGTTCATACTATATGGGATTCATTTGCTAGGGGATATGTTTCATTTCTTTCTACTATTAAACCGACTAATAATACCCATAAATTTGAAGATAAATTCTATAGTGTCTGTATATTTTAATGGGTATCAATCTTTTTTGAGTAAAACAATAAATAACAAACACATAATAACATAAAATTGATAATATAACTTATTGTTTAAGATTTTGTTATTTTTTAATTGCTAAATTACCCTTAAAATTACTTTTGTTATCCATTCCATTTATCCTAGCATATTTTTCATGTTTAATATTGAATTTGAAAAAAACTGCAATAAATCCCAATTGATGGAATTTTTTTGTAATTATAAAATTTAAAACACTATTAAAATTAAATTCTAGCTCATTTATGATATGATTTTAATGTACAAATAATTATTTTTTATTATTTTAATATGAAAAGGTACCAGTATCCTCTTAAAATAAAAAGTATCAAAGCAATCACCAAAAATTGAATAGGACAAGCTTTAAGTAAATAAAATAATAAGATAATGCTAAAATATCTGTTGGTTTTAGCATTGAAATATTTGTGTGTCAATTGCTCCCCATTTCTTCGAATTGCTTGACCAAATTGATTTTGGGGGCTAATATGTGGAAAGAAAAAAACAATGATTATCTCTGTCAACAGTATAAGCTATGCTGTTTCTTGGCAACGTGAGTTTGTTCGTCCTTTCTCATTTTTTAAGTTGGTTTATACAAGGTACTTTCAGATAGAACAGAGTTGGTTTATACAAGGTTCACTCATAAAAATTATTCAGGAGGATGTAGCCATGATGAAGGATATTGGATTTAATGTCTGCAAGTTCTCAATCTCTTGGTCCAGAATACTGCCTCCTGAGAAACTCTAATTATCCTTTAAGTATCCTCAGATTAGTTGTTTGATAAATAGTTTTTTTTTTCTTAAGTACAGTTAAATGTTCATTTGGATAATTACTTCTCATGATTTTAAGGGAATTATTAACGCTATATTTAATTGCACATAGATGTTGGTGTGTCCATAAGGCATTCAAGCTTAAACTAATTTGATTTTTAGGTGGAGACCTGAAGAGAGGAGTTAACGGAGAGGGCATCACATATTACAACAATCTCATAAATGTACTGAAATCAAATGGTCAACAAAAGTCAATTTTCTCTGTTTTTCTCTCTCTGACGATACCCCAAAATCAAACTAAATGAGATGTATCTTTTTTATTTCCGGGACCACAGCCCTTTATAATTCTAAAGTAAAATATGTATTTGTTCTCTTAAAATATTTCAAAATATTGATTTTAGGCTCCATAAAAAATTAATATGTTTTTAGTTCTTATATTTTAACATAAATAAATGTTTTTAGTCCATGATGAAAGACTAAAACCATATCACTTTTAGTAAACACAGGGACTAAAAACGTATTAAATTTTTATAGAGACCATGGTTTTAAATTGCGGTTGCGGTCGCAGTTGTGGCTTCATCACGATCTTTAACATTACCGGAAGTTGCGGAAAAATACAAGTAATGTGGCCGGAATTGCAGTCGCATAGCGATCATAGTGAGTTAAAAAACCTTTACGTTACAGCTACAATTGTGGTTATGGACTACAATTTAAAACCATGATAGAAACTAAAACTAAATTTTAAAATATTTTAAGGGACTAAAAACATATTTTAGCTGTAACTCTATTTCACTATGATATCCCTCTAGCTCTTGAAGATGAATATGGTGGTTGTTTGAGTCCCAAAATTGACTAAGCAATATTGAAATTACAATGTTCTCTAGAATAGATGGACCTATATCCTTCCCATTCACTCCCAACTGAGGAAAAATTGATATTTTGATTTTGCAAACAGACAAGATTTTGCAAATTTTGTAGTATGCTCAGATAATTTGGTGACAGGATTAGGCACTGGATTATGTTAAATGAGTCAATGCTATATAGCACCCTTGGTTATGGAAAGTGGTGGATCCCCACCCAATAGATGCTTCCATTGGTTGGCTAACTGCACTGCTGGTTATTCTAGTATTGAGCCCTATGTGGTTACACACCACCTGATTCTTGCTCATGCTGCAGCAGTAAAAGTCTACAGGGAGAAGTACCAGGTTACTGCATTATTATTATCATTATTTTAGATATAGCAGCATATAAAATTGGTTTAAGACAGAAATCATGCAATATGTGGTCAATACAAGATTAATTGATAATGAATGATTTTCTATCAGATTTCTCGGGAGGCAAATTTTTGGGCTGATTGTGTTAAAGCTAAACTAGTTTTGTTAGAGCCCTTTTTGTGCCGCAAATTGACATTTTTATTTAGGGCTCTATTATTCTCACCCTTTTTTTCTATTCCCACACCCCATCTTTTTTTTTAATTAAAATTTCTATTCTACCCCTTTCCCTCACACCTCCTCTCCCTCACATTCACTTCTTCTTTCTCCACTCACTCTCTATTCTTGACACTCTCCCTCCCATTTTCTTCTCTCCTGCACACACCCCTCACCCCCACATCCAAGCACTCCCTCGCCCCCACCTCCATATATACTCTTATGGCACCCTCATTGCTTCTCTTCGGAAAAATCACACCTCCATTGCTTCTTCTCCGACAGCTATTCGTCATTTTTTTTTTTGTACGTTGTTGATACAACGAAAATTATTTTTTGTTATGTCAAGATACACAATTCCTGTTGTATATCTTGATAAGATTTTCCGTTGTATATCTTGATAAAATCTTGTCAAAATACACAACGGAAATGTGTTTCTGCCAAAAGTATTTTTGTCAAAAAAAACCAAAAAAAAGTTAAGGGTATAAGAACTAGAGCTAGCAAAATTGGCCCAACCCAACAAGCCAGGCTAGGCTGGACCATTAAATGTTTAGCTTAATAAAAACTGGGCCAAAATGGCCCGGCCCGATTGGCCCACCAGGCCAAGCCTCAAAAAAATTGGCCCGATTGAAATCAAGCCTATTTGGCCCGGTACTATATATTTGTTTTGTTTTGTTTTTCTTTGTAAAATATACAAAAAACTAAAAAACAATAGTCACGGGCCATTTTGGCAGAGCCTGTTAGGTTAGGCCAGACCAAAAAAAAATAGCCTATTAAGAATTCAGCCCAGCCTACTTTCGACACTTGGCCTGTCGGGCTGGCCTGGCCCATTTGACAGCTCTAGTAAGAACAACAAAAAAAGAGTGAAAAATAACGGTGCCCTTTCATTTAGCCCATCAATTTACACGCTAGAAGCCTACAAACAGAAAACATGAGCTTTTGAGAAGATGATCTGTCTCGTATGGACTCTATTAAACAAGAAAGAATGAACTGCTAGTTTTGTATCCAATTATTCAATACTTGCAAAATTTCATTTATTCAATAATTGCACACATGTTTAGTATTAAATTTTAAAATAGAATAAAGATATCAATATTTCATATATGTTAGTATTAATTAATAGATTCAACTATATTTTTAATTCCTATAAATATGAATTTATTAGTATTAAATTTTAAAATAGAATAAAGATATCAATATTTCATATATGTTAGTATTAATGAATAGATTCAAATATATTTTTAATTCCTATAAATATGAATTTACTTTTCCAAATTTTTGGTTGGTTTTGACCAATGCAAATTTTAAAAAGTCTTAAAGCTTTGGTTTAATTACCTTCTGTGTCTTTTTTTTTCCTTTTAATATCTGAACCTTTCATTGAATCTGACGGTTTAAAGTTTGGCAGGAGAGAACAGGAGAGAACATCCCGCTGGAGAGGATCCGGACACTTCGTGGAACGAGTTAGTCTAAGCAGATGCACCCTCGGAGAAATGCTTGCATTCAAATTTTCAAAGTTGACAACCAAAGTCGTGACAAATGCGTAGGTACGGTCAATGGGGCAAAGCCTGTCTATGTGTTTATGCCTGTCTTAGTCAAGCTGGGGTTTGAGGATAAAAGAGTGATCAACTAGCATGTTGGTCACAGACATAACAAAAGCAGTTTCTCAGAAATCTCACAAGCAAACTTTCTATCTCTGTAAAATACCAGTAACTATGGGAGGTAGCCCTTTGTTTCTCCTAAAATATTTTGGTCTGCAAAGGATGCAGTCTTTTGTTTCTAATTTCTATGGGACCGCCTTTCTTGTTATTTATGGTATGGTTATCATGGGAATTTTATTGGAGTTAGAAGCCGCGCCTACACCATCGCAGCTTCGATCGGAGGCGTTTGCTATAATCAATAGTGGATGGTGGAATCGATCACAGTCAAATCCATACAGTATCTGTTCGTGGGATGGTATAGCTTGCAACGATGCTGGAAGCATAACAGGAATCACATATCCGTATGTAACAAGAGGAATTCAATTTGCAACACTAAAGCTCTCTGCTTTCAAGAATTTAGAAAGGCTAGAGGTCTGGGAAAGTGGACTAGAAGGGACCATCCCACCTGAAATTGGTAATCTCCCAAAACTCACTCATCTAGATATGTCCTACAATAATCTTTATGGTGAGATACCTCCCTGGCTAGGAAATCTTACCCAATTAAAGAGCCTTATCATCTCCAACACCAACATTCAAGGCCCCGTTCCCCGTGAATTGTTGTTCTTGAAAAATCTTACCGAATTGGATCTATCTTACAACAGAATCAATGGAACCTTGCCCATTTCATTTACAAATCTCACAAAATTACAAAAGCTCGACATTTCCCACAATCTCATTACTGGTGAAATACCACCGGAGCTTGGATTTTTGCCATCCTTAGAAAGTCTTTATCTAAGCAACAATAATCTTACCGGAAAGGTTCCTCTATTTCTGCAACATTCCTTAGATGTGAACATTTCCTTCAATTATTTGAAGGGTCCCATTCCAGACGGTTTCCCTTCGTCTGCACTAGTAGGCAACAAGAATGTATGTAGCGACAATTCCTATATTCAAACCAAATTCCAGTTTCAGCCTTGTCTAGCCCGCGGCAAGAAAGTAATGCACAATCTGGTGATAATTCTTCCTATCCTCATTTTTTTAATCATGTCCTTGTTTCTACCTGTGTATGTGAGGCTTATTCTCATTGCGATTGAGGAAAAACATGCGAAGACAACCGCAGCAACTAAGAATGGGGATTTGTTCTGTGTATGGAACTACGATGGAAGCATAGCCTATGAAGACATCATTAGAGTAACCGAAGACTTTCACATGAAATATTGTATTGGGACAGGTGCTTATGGGAGTGTTTACAAGGCAAAATTACCTTATGGCAAGGTTGTTGCCTTGAAAAAACTTCATGGCTTTGAAGCAGAGGTGCCGGCTCTTGATGAGAGTTTCAGAAATGAGGTCAAAGTATTATCAGAAATAAAACATCGACATATCGTGAAGCTTTATGGATTCTGTTTGCACGAAAGAATCATGTTTTTGATCTATGAGTACATGGAGAAAGGAAGCTTGTTTTCTGTCCTGTTTGATGATGTGGAAGCAATGGAATTGGATTGGAGAAAGAGGGTTAACATAGTGAGAGGCACTGCACATGCATTGTCATATCTTCATCATGACTGCACACCTCCAATAGTGCATAGAGACATATCAGCCAGCAATGTCTTGCTTAACTCAGAGTGGGAGCCCACTGTTTCTGACTTTGGCACGGCCCGACTCCTCCAACATGACTCATCCTATCGGACTATAGTTGCCGGAACCATTGGATATATAGCTCCAGGTAAATCATTCTCAGCCTTCCCTTTTTTTGGTTCCTATACTAATAGAGTATAAGAGATTTGATTTACCAGGCTCTGTTACCATAATAAACTGAGAATGTGTTTTTGTATTTACACATCTGAATTGAGTTACAGCATTATCATACATATATAGGCTTGCGGGTAACAAACTATTCTTATCTGTTAATGCTAAACAAACAGAGGATAAACATTATCCTAATTGAAAAGCATAGCAACTGAAGTTTAAATTTTAAATGAACAAATGATATCAATTCTCTTCTAATCTATCCTCATAACAGATTATAACAAATTATATCATATCTCTTATAATCTATGATATAACTTTTCCTATTTCCTCTCGTTCACATGATTCCATATGCAGCTGGACTAGTTTGCAATGCTGAGTTTATATGAATTGTAGATGGGTGAAATGTGTTTTATGTCCTTTAATTTTCAGTCAAAATCGGTTTTATTCCTATATTTTAAAAACGATGATTTTGGTCATCGACACATCAAATTTTTGATAATCAGTAAATTTTGTTCCTCTTTATGGAAATTATGATACTATATGGTGAGGGATGAAATTCACTGACTATAAAAAATAAAAGGACCAAAATCATGATTTTGAAAGTATCGCGGGACTTAAAAGACATTTTATCCATTGTAAATTTTGTCTACCATTGTTAATTTTTGATCATTTAATCTGCTGATGTTGATCTGATCAATGCAGAACTTGCCTATACAATGGTTGTGAATGAAAAATGTGATGTTTATAGTTTCGGAGTAGTGGCATTTGAAACTTTGGTGGGGAAACATCCTAAAGAAATACTGTCATCACTCCAATCAGCATCTACTCATAGCATGAAATTATATGACGTATTGGACCAGCGCCTCCCAGCGCCAAATATGGCAGTTTCACTAGACATAGTTCGAGTTGCCATAATAGCATTTGCATGCTTGAATCCCAATCCTTGTTGTCGGCCAACAATGAAACTCGTGTCTCAATGTTTTCTGACTCAGCCAAATCCATTACACATTCCTTTACGTGAAATTTCGTTGCAGCAGCTAATGAGTCAAGAACTCGAATAATTTGGAATAGTCAACTCCTCATAGAGATACTTCAAAATGAATTGTTGACGCTAGGTATCAGCGTTTAGTTTAGACTTTGCTCAAGTGTCTTTGCAGGAATTGTTAAATAACTAAATAAAGTTTTGATTTTAAGGTAATTCAGAATTATCTATATAAATTACAGTGTCCACCATAAACAATAAATTTAGATATGTACGGCTAGATCAATCCAGTGCGCATGTTTGGGATGAAATCAAGATTTGGAAAATTAGATTGTTCCTTGAATTGAAAAAAAAGTAAGTAATGTAATTATTCAAAGAAAAAAATATTAGCCCCCCATTATTCCTCAAAAAAATATTAGCATTTACTTAACAAAATGTTCTATAAGGACTGGTTAAGCGTCCAGCATAAGAAATACTTCGAACTGGATAAAGTACAATAATAATTATTAATTAGAAATCAGATCATATAATGACAGACGAATTCCTTAAGAACAATACAGAACATAGAGTGCTATAAGAACTCTATGTGATCATTAGTGAGAGAAAGGAATCCTTCATGTTCCCATCATATGATAAAATATGGAATTAATTCATTTGAACAGAAATACTAGTAAAACATTCAATAATTAAGTGTAAAACATGTATAGATCCTATTAAATAAATTGTGGATTCAAAAATTATTTTACAAAAACTTGCATAATGAGAAAATATGTTAAAAAATGTGTTAAAAAGTTATATTTCTAGCGTTCCTAATCATATGAATGTTCCAATCGTGTAAAGTAGTTATACATTTATATAGATTAATCCCAAAGTAACAATGTCCTCCTCGCGAGACTTGATCGATCAATGACTTCCATGTAATCCTTTTGGGCTGTCACACTATACCAAATTTGACTTTTTATAGCACATTAATTATAGCGATTAAATGAGAAAACATAGTGTGACACAACACAAGGATTTTTTATAGCAATTAACAAAATATCCACTATTAAAAGATATACCTTTCATCTCGTCAAATATATATATATAGGATCCGTTGACACCAAGTGTAAGAGTTAATCAAATTACACCTTCAATAACTTTTTGTATAATGCAAATTTAACCAATCCAACCGTTGAATTTGATGTTCTTATTAATTAGATTAAGTATACAAAATTTTATACAATTCTAAAATTATTTAATAGTTCATTAAATCACTTTATTTTAACGTACAATATAATATTAAAATATATGTAAATATTCAATATTATATACATAATCATAAAGATAATATCATCAAATTCAACGGTTGGATTAGTTAAATTTACATTCTACAAAAAGTTATTGAAGGTGTAATTTGACTAACTTTGACACCTGGTGTCAACGGATCCTGCCCTTATATATATATATATATATATAAGGGCAGGATCCGTTGACACCAGGTGTCAAAGTTAGTCAAATTACACCTTCAATAACTTTTTGTAGAATGTAAATTTAACTAATCCAACCATTAAATTATGTGATATTATTTCATGATCATGTATATCAAATTTTACATAATTTGGGCTTTTCTACATGTCTCATCTAACAACAAATATTTATATATATTTTAATTTTATATTATACGTTAAAATAAAGTGATGTGATGAACTATTAAATAATTTTAAAATTGTGTGAAATTTTGTATACTTAATGTAAGTAATAAGAACATCAAACTCAACGGTTGGATTGGTTAAATTTATATTCTACAAAAAGCTATTGAAGGTGTAATTTGACTAACTTTGACTATTGGTGTCAACAGATCCTGACCCATATATATATAGGAAACATATCTAGTGAAAAGGATCTTTTTATGTGAGAGTGAGGGAAATAAAACTGAATCACTAGATCTTACCATGAATGGTCAAGATTAAAATTACAAGTCATGTGAGATTTTTAAAAAGTCACATTACTTTTTTAAGTAGTCACATGACATTAAATCCTGACCATCCATGTATAGTTATATGGGCCAAATTTACTCCTCTCACTCTTATATAAAAATGGTCATCTCACTAGATATGCCCCCTATATGTATATATATATATATATATATGTGTGTGTGTGTGTGTGTGTGTGTGTGTGTGTGTGTGTGTGTGTGATAAAAACCACTATAAAAGGCATGTTTTGATGTTTAAAAAAAATGATTCTCATAAGGACCTATTGTACATGGCTCATATTCTATAAGCAAACAGATGTTGGAGTGAAGTGGAGTGGAACGGAGCGAGGGGAGCATAAACAAACCGAGCAAAGTATAGGAGTGATATTATAAATTTGTATTGTTATCTATATATATTTGGTGTAATCCTATTTGCTAACCAAGAATAGAAACAGTCACTCTACTTCTGAGAACGTAGACACATTGTCATTAAATCGTTCTTTGTGTATGTGCATGTTTATTCTAGGAGTGGCAAATGGATGGATCGAATAAATTCTTAGTCGAATTATAATGGATTGGATAAAAATAATCCATTTTGATCTATTAAAATTCATTTAAAAAATCCAATCCATCTATGATCCATCTAATAAAATCCAATCCAATTCATCCATTAACAATTTTTAATGGATAGATATTCAATCCATCCACAAAAATTATATATTTTAAAATTTAAATAATTTTATTTTTAAAATATTCTCTCCCTCTCTCTCCCCACTCTCTCCTCTCTTTCTCTAACCTCTTTCTCCCCACTCTCTCTCTCCTCTCTCTCCCCCTCTCTCTTGATGTAATATACATTTGAAGTGAAAATATAATGAGTTTTAAAATTAAAAGAATTAATATAACAATTTATTTGGTTTAAATTTTGGTAAATTAATTTTTAAACAATTAATGTTACTATCGCACAAGACAAGTTATCCTCCCTATACATAATCACATTTTAAAGGGACATAGCCACTGCTTCAATTAAAAAGCTAACAATAGACAATAGGATTTAATGGTTTTTGGAAAATGTGTGAGCCTTCAATCAACAATTGTTGTGTGACTTTTCTTATTTTTCTCAAAAGATCAACAAAGGTCACTATCTATTGCTCAATTGCTCCAAGCCCATCTTTTGCTTTGCTAGATAAAACTAGCTTGCTTAAACACGAATAAACAAAATTTGTTTGTCCAACGCTATCTAAATTTGTTCTTTTAAATTATGATAGTTATGTACCTTTGAGCACGTTTCATGAAGCTTACATTTGTCTCTTTATTTTTTTTATCCAATAGATTTATTTTTTTTATTTAATGTAGTCCAATGAATTTTGAAAAAATAATAGATGGATCACTAACCATCCATAAAATTAAATGGATGGATTGGATCCAATCCATTATTATTATTTTTTATAATGGATGGATTTACTTGTAGATAGATAATAGATAAATAGATTGTTTTGTCACTCCTAATTTATTCTACTAAATTAGAATCCAGTTGCTATTGCTAACAACAACCATTACATATATTTGGTTCAAGTTTTGTTATGAAAATTTTCTACACTCCTCGTCTTTCCTTTTCAGTGGCTCTCATTTCCTCATTCTCACATTTCTTCACCTTTTTCAACTCTTCATTTCCTTACTCTCACTCGTACTCTTACTTTCAATCTCCTATTAACTCTCCATCCATTTCTCTCTCTCTCTCTCTCTCTCTCTCATAATCGACTTGTCCTGCCCCTTAATAGTCTGCACACACCACGCGACCTGCCATCCTTCACCGATTTCAGATCTGCGCAAGCTCATCAGTGCCGTGCAACGACCTTGACCCTCACAACTCTAATAAGTGAAGTTTTTCTTTTCTTGTTGAGCTGAACGTGTACTTAAAATTTGATTCTTGTTCCAAATTGAATTTCACATATTATCTGGTATATATTTATAAAAAAATTGACATATAAAATTAAAATATATTATTGCTTAAACATTTAAAAATTAAACTAAATAAACACTGTTAAATTATTTTTCATTAAAATTTGTAAGAATGAGATTAAAGATAATAAAACTTATATAAATGTTGTATTGTCAAAATGTTAATAATTACAATTATATATATGTTATCATTTTGTTAAACTTTCCAATGATATAATCCAATTTTAATTTTAACAATATTTTTATGTTTTAGTCTATAATATTTTCATGAGTTTTGATGTATCAATTCTACACCAAGGAGCAACTAGATGAAATCATAAAGAGGAGTGATCTGCGAAAAAAATAATTAAAAGAAAATTAGCTTCATTAATATTAACTGTACTATACATATTTCTTAACCCGATACATATATGTTTAAAACTTTAATAATATTATAACTTTGATATAGATGATTATTCGTCTAAAATAATTAAACTAAACACTTAATTATGCTTTTTCATATAAATTTGTGTTTGTAATTCAGAAAATTAGGTTTACTTAAAACTTAAAGCTGACATGCCTTCTGTTCGAGAGTGATTGTAGGAGTACTATTTAGTTTGGCACCATCAAACAGCAATAATTAACAATACACCAGCCACGGCATAGCATATACGTGTTTTAATTGGTGATTAACAAGTCAGCAGTAGCACTAATTAATATTCGTAATGTTTATTCTGTTATTTTATTGGGAGTCTGCTCCATTTTAAGAAAACACATCCTAACTAGATCAACTTTTTGGCTGATAGCAAGTAAGAAACTTTTCCAAACGAAATTGAGAGAGAGAGAGAGTGAGAGAGAAGAGAGGCTTCTGGCAGCTGGTCACATGGATCTGCTTCAGGATTCAGCAAAATACATCCTTTCATGCATGCAGTGTTGCTTCTGCAGACAAAAAAAATAAAAAATAGAGAGAATGGAGAAATTAAGGCAAATGATAAAAAAATTATGAAAAATTATAGAAAAAGAGGATGGAGAGAAGCTATTCAGAGTAGTAAGTAATTTCCGTGGTCAGGTTAAAATTAGCAAGCCTCACACCTTAAAAATGGATCCCATGGTCAATTCGGATTTCTATTTCTTTCTGTCTCTTTATTCTTCCTTAAAATTTTCTTCCCCTGTCTGTGTATCAAATATGTATTTTTACGATTTTTGAGAAATAATTTTTGTTATCACTTTTAATTTTAAAATATAGTTTTAGAATATATGTATATAAAAAAGATAAAAATAAATAAATGAATCATAGAAATAAACAAAAAAATTATACTCGTACTTTCTGAAATTTAACAGACATTCAATATTTTCCTGTTTTTGATCCGACACACATTTTCTTCAATTTATATAATATATAATATAATATCATATATTTTCCAAGTTAACATATATATATATATATATATATATGATTTTTTATATACTTATATAAATTAATAAAATTCAAAATAGTGAAAAAAAAAAAAATATCAAATATAATTTCTTTAAATATATACTGTGACAATTTATCCAAAATATATAATATCAAATTACAATACCAATAAAAAAGTTGATGTTGGAACTGTTCCACGTAGAATATCTCTTCTGGGATTGTGTGCTCGCTATCCTTTTTTTCTTATGCCTGATTTTGGTAGTGATACTGCTTTATAAACTATACCAGCTAGATTTGCTTTTTTTTCAGCCCATAGATAAGATAGTTCACTTTCACCCTTTAATTCAATTTTCATCACTACCCTGAACACGTCTCATTAGGCGAACTTTCTGCTATAGCCTTTACGCGCAGTTTGCATGCATTTTTCCACAGCATGATCTCGTTCTCATGATTCCAAAGTACCAATATGGAATAAAATATACGCTTAAAGAAGGCAAACAAAGAATCCCATTTTTTATTCATGGTCCATACTGCAATGCAGAGCTGGAAATCCACTTAGGAGGCACATGTGCCATATAACTCATCATTAATAATTTTTTACTTCAGCCTAACGTAAATATTATTTTATATTTTGCAACACAATAAAGTGTATGGGAAAGAAATTGCACTGCTCAAAGACCACCGACTCCTCATGACTCACATAGATTTAATTTGTTCAAACTTTATACACAAATCTGCAGCATATAATTATTTAAAAAAAACTGGATGAAAAAAGGTCATCATATCATTACATGGTTCTAAATTACAGTCGGTAACAGCAATTGCTCCCACAATATAAAGGTTTTTCAATTTATCACAACTGCATTACGACCGCAATTGTGTTCACATCAGCCACATTTTCTTACAATTTTTCACAATGTCAAGGATCACGACAAAACTGCAATCTCAATTTATAACCATGTATCATTGATACACAAAATATATATGGTCAATGGAAATGGTGGTGCTGTTGATCAGGCCATGGCCAAAAGTTCTGTTGCGCATCAATGTTGTGAAGCATGTTGCAGAAGCCATCATCTTGAAGGTCTGGTTTTGACGAATATTGGAGGATCTGGGTTAGGCTGGTGGGCTTTAAAGAAATGGGTAGTAGGCTTTTACCGTTCTGATAAGATATAGGACTGTTCAAACCTAGTGTTGATCTTGAGAGATCCAAATTAATGTCTGAGCTGTTGTCACTTCCATTGCTCCATGAACCCTCAGTTTCTTTCTTGAGGCTCATCATTTCAGCTTCACACCAATCCCTACTTTTTACAGCTTGTAACTGCAAACAACATACAGTCGAAAAATATC